>CM038353.1:6109801-6447301 GCA_021464625.1 Proterorhinus semilunaris | reverse complement strand
GGCTCGTGAGTGAGATCTACGGCAGCAGCGGGCACCACGGCGCCTTCCACCCGGCCGCGTGCGGCACCATGACGCACCCGGGCGCCGTGCCCACTCACCCTGTCGCCCCCTCCCACCCCGCGGTGCATCACCCGCTGCTGCCGCCCGTGAGCAGCGCGTCTCTGTCCGCGCCGCTGTCCGTGTCGTCGGTCCGAGCTCCGCACGGGCTCCTCAAGGCGCCGCCCGCGAGCAGCTTCCAGCACTGGGGCATGGGCGGCGGGATGCCGTGCCCGTGCAGCATGTGCCAGGTACCGCCGCCGCACGTGCCCTCCATGAGCAGCGTGAGCGTGCCGCGGCTCTCGGACTCCAAGTGACCGCGCGCGCGCTTTTTGTCGGACTATGGGTTTATTTAAGAGACTTCACAGACTGTAAATATTAGAGACTGTTCTAGAGATATTCTATATTAGAGTCACGGGCCCCTCACTTTGTTTATTGTACATACATTTAAAGATATTTATTTACTTATTTTGGACTGATTCTGATTCTCTTGATGGGGATTGAAATGTGAAATAAACATTATTAACTAAACCTGTATTCCTCCTGTTGCTTGTCGCCATTTACTAAATAACACAACATTTTATTTCCCGCTTTAACACAGGCTTAAAGAGTATAATTACCCAAATAAATATCACACACACGAAGTAACATCTGGTACTTATAAATAATTATTTGACTCACACAATGTTTATTTTTTTATTTTTTTATTATTTGTTTCCTCTCGCCACAGAAGAGGGAGTTTCTTCAGACTGATTTGCCAAAGCTCTTATTCCCATTCGCACTCAGGGTTTAGATCCTTTCACATTTACCTGCATCCTATAAAAAAAAAAAAAGCAAACTTCATTTTGTTCAATTGACAAAATATGGAAATAAATTCATTGTCGTGTTCCAAAATATGACAATAAACGAGGGAAGGACTTTGCACCAGAGCTTCTAATACTGTCGACTAAAGCAGGCTCATTCATCACCTTTGTGCATTTATTAGCTTTGATCGATTAGTAAATAATCATTTTTATTTGGATGAGCAAAAGAAAAGTCATTAGTTTAGACAGAACAAACTCCTACATGAATACACGCTCTGGTCCCATCAGAGAGAGGGACATTTCACACTCCAAATATAAAGTATTAATCATCAGTAATGATAGATTCTGCTTCTTAGAATTTATTTTGTGGTTTGTGACGACACAGAAATGAGGGAGAAAGATCCGAACATAAAGACTTATTTCCATTCAGAAATAATGAATGAAAAAAATAAAAATAAAAATACCTTTTTTTCCAAATGAAATTCAAATGAGTTCCATCAAGACGGACTGATTGATGATATTTTATGTCCCTAAAATGAATCAGGCCTTAGCATTCGATCAGCGGGGGAAAAAAGGAGTCATTGTTTTTGCAAATGTTTTTAACTTTCTGATTTTTAAATATTAAATTGAATTTTTAGCAAACCTTGTCCATAGACTAATATTCGCAAAAAGCAGTAATTAAAAGTAGAGAAACGAGCCGCAGAACAAATCCCTCCGCCGTCGGATCACGGCTGACAAACCCATTAACAAACGCCAGAATTTGGCATTTCTCCATTTTATATTTTATTATGGAACACCTAAAGAACCCCATACATCTTAAAGTTAGTTTTAAATTTTACATCATTATCAGAACATGAAAGAGCCACTTATAACATTGTTCCAGACTATACGATCCTCCGGGGTAAATGTTTGTTTGTCACTTATTGCAAAAAAAAAAGAAAAAAATTGAAAAATAAAATACCGTCAGACAGACACACAGTTATTTGTATTTGCAGGTGAAGTCTCTCGCCCAAAAAGCTGGAACCATGACTGTCCTCCTTTTGGCTTTTATAAGAAAATTCGACCGAAAAGTTGAGAATAATTCGTCCCAAATATGTATGCTTGTATTTATTTATTTTTTATACTAATTAATACTATTTGTGGCAGCATTTTATAATCTATTCCTCTCAATCTCCCTCTTGTTGCACTGCTTTGCAGAAACACTTAAACGAGCAGTTGTTTCAGTGACAAAACAACTAAATCTGAATATTATTAATACTATATTGTGTCAACCATGTTTTCACTATTCCAACTTTTACTACTTTCAACATTGCCTTTTTCTTTTTGTACAATGCATTCTTTTTTTTCCACCTCTGTGTTCTAAAGAAACCGACAAACAGACACAAAACCAACACAAGAATAAAAGTAAATAATGATGGCAACAAAAGCAAATTGATATCTGTCTACACACATACACACCCCTCCCCATATACATGCACATATGAGGGCGCACATATGAGGGTATGAAGGATATATTTAAATGAGGAAGAAAAAGGGAACTAGCAGAGCTAAAACAAAGTGAGTTGAGTAATAGTTTAAATGGAGAGGTGATAGTTCTGTTTAAATGCTTAAATGTTAATGGTCGCCGTTTGCCTCCATCGCCAACAAGCCACAAAGATCAATAATAAAACTCAAGATATGGCCAGAGTAATATTCTTGATACTGTTTATATCTGTTTTTAGTTATGGTAGTTTTGTTAATTTCACGACTCTTTGATCATTGTGACGGATCTTAAGTCAAACCTTTCTGCAGTTTTTCACGTGTTCTTTCAGTTTTATAGGAGGCAGAGACTTAAGATACATTTGTTCATCCATTTTCCTCAAACACTTCAAATAATTCACTTGTATTTATATCACATGTGATTTCTTTGTACTCACTTAAGCAGTTGGTGTTTTCTTGGACCGACTGACCATCAATGTATCTGATGCTCAGGTTGATACTTTGAAAACAACAAGAACAATCCGGTCAGTTTGATTTCTTAACGTGTGCTTCTACCTGGAAACAAATAAACCTACACAACAAATATGTGATTTAGGGTCCTCTTTGGGCCCCTCCAGACGCAGAGCACATGTAACTTGTGCGGGCCAATGGAACTGGTTCCCTTGTATTTATTGATGATGTGAGTGTTGACAAAAGCAGCAGGATGGATCCTGAAGTGTTTCGGGCAATATTATGAGCTCAAATTCAGCCGAATGCTTGGACGCCGCTCCACAGTGCAGATGGACAATGGCCCAAAGCTACTGCCAAAGCCACCGCAAGCTTTTTAAGGCAGAGAAGTGGAATGTTATTCAGTGACCAAGTCAATCACCGGACATGAATCCAGCTGAGCAGCATTTCACTGGTTGAAGACCAAACTGTAGAGAAAATGTCCCGAGAACAAGCAGGAACGGAAGACTTTTGCAGTAGAGGCCTGGCAGAGCATCACCAGAGATGAAACCCAGCGTCTGGTGTCTGTGCCTTCTAGACTCCAGCTGTAACCGACTGTAAAGGATTTGCAACCAAATATTAAAAATGAAAAAGTTTGATTTTAATTGTTACTTTGTGGTGAAGAGGGAGCTGAGTCAGGGGGAAAAGCTCGATTTACGTTCCCACCCTCACCTCATTTAAGACCCAGGACACGCTGGTGGGACTATGTCTCTGAGTTGGACTGGTGTCGCCTCAGGGTCCCCCCAGCACAGCTAGAGGAGGTCTGTGTGGATCGGGGAGTCTGGGCATCTCTTCTCAGACTGCTGGAACGATGGACTGCTGGATAAAGCCGAAGAAAATGGATGGATGGATGGATGGACTTTGTCCCATTCCTTTTGGTCCCTTCAAAAGTGTGAGGCTCACGTGCAAACAGTTGTAATTCCTACACTGTTCATCTGATTTGGATGTAAATAGCCTCAGCTGAAAGTCTGCGGTTTATGCACATCTTGGTTGTTTCATTTCAAATCTTTTGTGGAGGTTCATAGAGCAAAAAGATGAGAATTGAGTTGATGTCCCAATATTTATGGCCCTGACTGTATATAAGCCGCACTGGTCTATAAGCTGCAGCTGTTCCAAGATCATTGGAAGCGCCATCAGCGCTCTGGAAATACTGGACTTTTCTCAAATTTTCCAAGAGAATAGTGGCCTACAGGTGCATTTACTTTTATTACAGTGTGTTAAGAACTTCGATTATATAAACGCGCGTGTTTTCAGTGAAAGCGCCGCCTCCTCGGGAGTGTGGCCGTGTTTAGAGCCGCCCTCCCGGTGTTCGAAGCTGCTCTGAGCTGGGTCCGTGGTGACCGATCGAGTAAAAAATATTTGGCACGGAAAGACGTCGTCCTTATCAGGGTATTTTGAGGCGCCCTGACACAAACCATAGCTCCGGTGCTTTGTTGTCACTATTATTCTGTGGTTTGGGGGTAATATTCAGATGAAATTGACACGGGAATGCTAGTTGATTGTAGCGAGCACAGTGGGAATCCATGGAGTCGGACAGAGTTTGTCTGAAGATAATGAGATATGCACAATTGGGAAACCAGACACAGCCCTATTGGCACACATCACCAAAATGTAGTAATCCCACGTGATTGTAACCCGAAAAACATTTCACTAAGAGAATAATAAATAATTCATCACAACTGAAATATGGATCAGGCTTTTAAGTTCAAACATTATTCAACACACACATTTTCTCCAAGGGCCTTTTTACTCTTACTTTTTTTTACTAAAACTACAACTTTTCCACTACGACTACGTTACTCTTAAGTAAATACTTTGGTGACTCTACCGACCTCTTCTCCGGAGGCATGAGGAAAAGAAAGTGCTGAACTCCAACAAGAAGACACAATAATCATCATTGTGGTAAAAAGTCGTCAAAATGGCCTCTGTGGCGTGATCATGTGACTGAAAGCCGTGGGTAGGTGCCGGGCGTGTGACGGCAGATTGTGGGAGCGCGTTCCCCGTGTTCCTGAGCCCTCGTTGGACGTTTGGTGGAGGAGCCGGAGCCGTGTGAGTCCGGGCTGAATATTCATGCTCACAGTTGTTTATTCCACTCATTACGGGGATTCATCCGCAGTCGCTCGCAGAACTCACTTAGGGGCGAAACTGAAAAGCCTGAATGTTTGCTTAAAGGGAGGGGTCCAGGTTTGGGCCGGTGTATTAGTCCTGTTTAGATCTATTTCAGAGCCGCTTCAGTCCTGATTCGATCCTGATCCAGGCCGGGTTATGCTTTGAAATGATTAATATTTTACGAGGTGCTACTTGGTGTGAAAACAGTACTAGAGATTGTCAAACATCGACGACTGGACTGGATTGGATTTGAGTTTAAAAATGTCGACTCGAAAACATTTCAAGACTGTGTTAACTTTAGATGCACTGAAAAAGTTTAAAAGCAACCCAATAAAACAGATTCTTTTTTACAGAGTCAGTGACCACAAAATGTCAAACTAACAAAAACTGGTTAAAATATTTAGACAAATCTTTATGTGACAGAGTGGTAGTGTTATTTTCTAAATTAAAAAAACAGGACCACGCCATCCAGTTCCTTTAACATTTAGTTTATTTCTGTGCTGCATCTTTCTGTTTCATACTTTTGTTAACATTCATTCGGCTCATAGTTTGTATTACAGTAGTTTGTTTGAGTTACAACGTCCAGAAGTAAATTGATGACACAGAAACATAGAGTAGCAAGACAGCAGCGACCGGGTCCATCTGATGTAAATAAAGAGGTTAGTTTAGTTTTATATGAGGGGATAAACCATGAGGCAAGGCATATCCTACCGTCACACGCCCACATCTAGCCCCTCCTCCGGAAGCCGGCTACTGCACTCCTCACACGAGGACCCCGGCTAACCCGGACCCACCGCGAGCGCCATAGGAGTGGTTCCACCCGAGACGCTGACATAAACCCTGTGTTACTGCTTCAACAAAATCCAAGAATGGGGTAATGAAAGTGAGACAACTATACCTGGACCTGAAAAACACAGCGCACGCCCAGGACACAGCCAAGCCGGGCCGGGACGCCAGTGGGGAGAGCAGGAAGTGCGGGTGAACCAGGGCGGGCTTTTATACTGCGTCATCTGCCGTCCATTACAATAGTTAATAAATAAAATGGAATCACTTTGTTTTACAGTACCTTGATACATTGAACCAAACTAAATTTACCACAATGTAATGTGCTCTGTAACAGTGTGTAATAACTTGTACCTATGGGTTAGATACACAATGGAATAACTTGTATTAGTACTTTGTAGGTACATAGGGTTAGGGCTTAAGGTTAGGGTTGGGGTTATGTCTTATTACATTATATACGTATACAAACTAATAATACATTATTATTCCATTGTGTATCTAACCCATAGGTACAAGTCACACTGTTACAGAGCACATTACATTGTACTAAATGTAGTCAGGTAAGGGTACTGCAAATACCAATGTGTCATAATGCACATCAAATATTACAGCGAGTTACCCTGTTTTTTCGTGGTGACATTTTTATGGTCTGCCAGTGTATTTCTATGGCACTTAAACAACTAAATCCCATTAGTGTCACTGAATACAATCAATCGACAGCATGAACAGAGAAATCATAGTAAATTAAAAATTGAAACCAGTGGGCTTCGAATTAATTCATTCATAAAGGAAACCCAAACAGGACCAGTCAAAGAAGTCCCAGCCTCCTCGGTGACAGCTCGGTGTTTCCATCGGCAGCTGCTCCTCTGTTGTGATACAGTTTTAAATATTCATATCTCCGCGGACGGCACGTTTGTAACTGGATTTAGAGGCGCGCAGATGTACAGCCTTTCAGCGAATGCATCGCGTTGCGCCGGCTCGTGTTGGCCCAAAGGATTAGAGCCGTCTTCAAAGGTGGCGCTGAAGACGCTCGCGAGGAATGACGGGGAAGGAGGCCGGCAAAACAGCGCAGCAGCGGGAGACAAAAACAGGATTTAACTTCGACAAGAAAAATAAGAAGAAGCACGAAAGGAGATTTGAGGTGAGGATGAGACTCGGGGGTCAGCGTTTCCCATGGGACCAATGTTTACTGCAACATTAACAAAGATACAACTAAACCCCCACCCCCTTCCCCCGATAAAGGACAGTGAACACATATCAATAGACTTTTTTGGTGCCTCAGCGTTACAATTTTACGGTTTATAGTTTTTAATTAAATGTAACAATGAAATACAGGCAATAGAGCTGGTGAAGACTTTGACTGGGGCTCCTCCTACTGGCAGCGGTGGGAATAACTTATTAAAAAATGAACTTTCTCTGTCGATTTACGGCGTGGTTTACCGCTTCAGCGGATATGATAAACACACTTTGAGCAGAACGGCTCAGAACAGATATAATGTTTATTTATTTATTTGAACAGGGACAGTGTACAATATACATTAGCCTCAGAAAGGAGAGATGCATTGTACCAGGTTATAGCACTTGTGCTAATTTCCACCTGCAGTCCCTGGGCCTATTGTACATGTTTTTAGTGGTAGGGGAAAGCGGAGTACCCGGAGGAAACCTACGCAGACACGGGGAGAACATGCAAACTCCACACAGAAAGGCCCCGTCCAGGTGGGAATCGAACCCGGACCTTCTAGCTGTGAAGCACGAGCGCTAACCGCTGTGCTACCGTGCCGCCTGGATTATGGCCTTTTTATGGGACAGTTTGGGATTTTAACAATGATGCAAATGTATCCAGGAAGTACAGAGCAAAGTGCTGAAAATGTAGAAGAAGAAACAGCCAATAAACAGGATCCAAAGATTACTCAAGACTGCGTGAATGTAGTGAAATCCTAATCCAGGTCTGTCTTTGACAAGGGAGCAACGTTATGTGGTTTAAGGCTAAAAAAAAACTATTATTATAACATAGTATTATGTTTATTGCAGGTATTTGGTAATTTTCACTTTCTTGCAGTATGATTGTTAGAAAATGCTTTGATTTTACAAAGCTAAAACAATGTCCAGTTGTTTCCTCCCACCTCTCTCCTCTTGATCCCCTTCGCTGTGCAGCTGTTTCATCCATCCATCCATCCATCTTTTTCCACTTGTCCGTTGCCGGGTCATGGTGGCAGCTGTTGGAGCGGCACCAGCCCCTATGGCTCCTCCTGCAGGTGTTGGGTCCACAGAAGGACGGCCTCATGGTTCTAACCGGGCCTGCTGGTCTCTCATAAGGGGCTTCTGAACCGCTCTCTGTCTGACCCGTCACCTAGGACCTGTTTGCCCTGGGATACCCGACCAGGGGCACGAAGCTCCCGACAACAGAGCCCCCAGGATCATTCGGGCACTCAAACCCCTCCACCACGTTAAGGTGGCGGTTCCAGGAGGGGGTGCAGGAGTTTTTTTTTGTTAAAAAAATTATTCCCTTTATTGAAACAGTGCAGCGGTTTCAATAAAGGGAAATCATTTTTTAAAAGGTTTTTGACTTTGCGATTAAAAGAAGAGCAAGAGATGGAGAGGTGAGGAAACCATTTCCTAGAAACGTAGGACTTCAGGAGGAGCGTTTTGGGAGCTGCCGCCACTGGAGAAGTTTAAAAGATAATACTCAAAGTTCTTGCAACACAACTCCATGTATATTTTAAATGTGAAAAGCTCATTTTGCATAATTCCACTTTGACCAAAGAAAGTTCCACTGCAGATTCAGAGTATCTTTTTCAGGTGAGTTCTGACTCCAGAAGGAACTCTCTGATTTTTGCGCTATCGCCAGATTAAATATCACAAGTTATATTTAGTCTGGGGACCACCAGTTCATGTTCTCGTAGGAGAGGTGTGGTTTACGATTGTCCATAGTCGTTTATTGGGCGCATCTATCATATGCGTCTGCTGTAGCCATAGCCAATCGTATCATCGTATCAGATGACGTATGACGTACCCGCTGTAAACCTTCGAGCTAAACTGTTTAGAACACGGTCTGAAGCTTGAATTCTGAAGCTCGTCTGCTGCTGTCATGTTGGATCCGTAAACATATACATATATTTTTATCCCTAAACAAACTACAAGCTTCGCGTCATCGTCTTGCCGTCCCTCCTCGTTCTGTAATTGGTTTCCAAATCCATGCGAAGATTTCAGCCATGGTCCCCAGGCTGCCGTGAAGTTTGAAATGATTCGAGCCCACACAGCACCATGGGGATTCCCAGGCTATAGGGCAAACCTTTGCAGACACAGGCAGAACATGCAAACCCCACACGGAACGAGCTCAACCAACTCGAGAATCGATCCACAGACCTTTTCTATCAGCAGAAGAACCCGTGGGTAAGTTCGTCTTTCATAATCATTGTTTAGTTTACTGAAGTTTACTGACAACTCTGGGTAAAAACTATGTTATACTAGGCGAAATACTTTGGTTTCCAACTATGAGACAGCTATAGTTTGAACGCGGCGCCTCTTATTGATGCACAGAGCCAGACTGGACCTTCAGGACACGGCACATCTTTTACAAGTGTGTTATTATTGTCTTTAGTCTGTTTATTCATCAATTTGTAGTTTTACCTTGAAACTAAGCATGAGCATATCTCGTGTTTACTGGATGACTGCATATGATACATTCTAGAAATAGCTCTGCACATTTTGGATGAAATAATAATGATGCTGTAAGATTCATATGTGCATGTCTGTGCATAATATAACTTTATTCATATGTTTAAGCGACTAAGATCTATCAATACCTTGTGTTTACTGGGTGACTGCGTAAGAAGGTTCTGATAATGGCTCTGCGTGTTCTGGGGAAGAAATGCCGGTTCATAATGCGTGCTTGTGCATAACCGTTTATAAACTCTCTAAAACATGATATAATGGCAATACAAGAAAATAAGTTTGAAATGCCTGAACAAAGCTCAATGGACCTTTAAGTATAATTGTAGCGAAAGCTCATTTCTCCTTGTGATGATGTTGTTCCGTGTCTAAATCCACGGCAGATGAGCTCTTGTGTTGAGCAGATCAGAGGTCTGAGGCACAAAGACACGAGTGAGTTTGGACTAAAGGAGTGAACTACACAAAGCTCGCGGCGGAGGGTGCTTTGGGAGCGCTTTAGGCTCGTCCCTTTGAGCAGGAGATAATCCCGACGGTCCAGGTCTTTGGATATTCATGACACACGGAGGACACACAGGCCGGATTAGGCTTCAAACGCCGGCAAACAGGAACATCAGGCCCGGCGCAGGGGGCGCGATGCAGGACCTACAAACCTGTGTGGTTTTCCAACTCTCCAAAGCTCCGATGTGCTTCATTCGGGCTTTTTAGAATAATGTTAGGACACCTTCGCGTTGACATTTCACATCGTAGAACTTGGCAGCTGCTGCAACAATGGGCCACGAAAGAGAACAAGTTTCATTAAGCTCTAATCAGAGTTTCTAAAGGAAGCAAGTCAATTTAAATGTTTTTTTACAGACCACAAACACAAGACACATGTGCATTTATGATTCTAAAGGTTGTCTGTTCCAGTGACCTGCAATAGAATGGAATATTTAGAGATTTAAAAGCAGGTAGGGACTGTTTCTGCTTCTTTAACGTGAGCTGGGAGTTTATTCCATAAAACCGGAGCTTGGAGCCAAAGGCTCTTCCTCCTACAGTGATAATGGACCCGAGGAATCACTAGTAGCCCTGAGTTTTGAGAGCGGAGTGCTCTGGTTGGCCGATATGGAACGATAACGTCTTGGAGATAGAGCGGAGCCAAACCCTTTATGGCTTTAAATGCGAGGAGCAGGATTTTAAATTTGATTCTAAACTCAACAGGAAGTTGTCTGGCGTTAGCCAGGCTAGGGTCACTGGGGCAGATAGAACCAGTAAAACTGAAGGTAAAGAGGGCCGCTCCTAGTCCTGCCCTGAAATTACATTCAGAGGAAGCGGTACCAGACTATCTTTGTACTCTACACTCAGAAAGTCTTACGACAGGCCAGAATAACGCTGTCGGTGAGTTCTTGTAGATGCTGAGTTTGGACCTGCCATGGTTTAGTCCTGTTTTGGTCCCGGGTTTCGTTGTGTTTTAGTTTCTGCGGTGAGTTCTCGTGTTTCTGTTGAACATATGCCCGAGCCCCTGAGTCTCCCCTGAGTCCTGTTCAAATCAGATTATCACCAAACTCCAGCCCGTCACCAGACTGTACAATCATTAATAACAATCTGGACCTGCCAGGCTTTAGTCCTGGTGTAGGTCGGGTCTAGACCCTGGGTTGTGCACTTGTTTAGTCTTGGTTTAATCCCCATGGTGTTTGAAAGTAGTGAAAGCACATTTCCTCAAAAACGAAGAGGTTGAATGAAGGCACTACAGTCAAAGCACTTTTTTCATCCCTCAGTTTTCAGGTCTTGGGTCAGTTTGCTCCTTTTATTGATAAACTTTCATCTGGAAATCAATAATAATTGCCTAATCTTCAAAATAAAATGTTTAATTATTGGACTGATTCAACATTTCATCCATCGATAGTCTAGTGGTAAAATCTGGCAAAGGGCTTAGAAATCACTTTGTGGTTCGGAAACGTTTTGGGGTTGTCAACCACGTTAATGTAAGATGTTGGGAACATATTTCATGAATATGCCACTCGCATATCGCCTCTGTTTTTTATTGGTGACAGAAGAGGAGAATCTTTACCGAAAAGTCTAATTTTTATGCACTGTCAGTCAGATAAAATGAAATAGCTTCTATAATACATGGGAAAATCTCGTTTAATATTATTAAACGAGATTTTCCCATGAAATTGGCACTGTATGTGTATTTTGAATTTATATCACCTGACAGGAAATCTTGACTTTATACGTTAAAAAAAAAAAAAAAAAAGTGAGTCATGGGGGAAACAAGATGGCCGCTGTAGTTGAACTGGCTGATATTCAGTTCAAATGTTATATCTTTAGAATTATACCAGATTTTCTGATATAATTCCCACTGTGTATAGACTTCATCAACCTAATGCTGTGTATAACATTTCATCTTCATCTGTTAACGCATAAAGAAATTATATGAAATGTGGTGAATGTCATTTCAGCTACACTGTAAACCCCGACAAGTTAGTACTACTCAAATAAATTGATTACATAAAAGTAGTAGTATAGTAAGTATTTTTATGTGACGACATTAAGTAAAGTCAATCAATCAAAGTTTATTTATGTAGCACTTTACAACCACACAAGGAAGGCCAATGTGCTTCACAGAAAGATAAGTGTGTTCGAAGTGTTAAAAGCTAGTTTGAAAAGATAAGTCTTTAATCTGGGCTTAAAAAGGGACAGATCCGTGAGAACGTTCAGACTGAGGCACAGGCTGTTCCACAGTTTAGGTGCAGCAACCCTAAAGTAACGATCGCCCCACTGTTCGCACCGGGTCCTGGGCACGTGCAGAACCATTTGACTGGAGGACCGCAGAGCTCTGCTGGGGCGATGTACGGTCAACATCTCAGTTAAATATAACAGAGCGAGACCGTGAAGAGATTTGAAAAACAAGCATTAACATTTTAAAATCAATCCGGAAACGGACCGGGAGCCAGTGCAGGGAGGAGAGGACGGGAGTGATGTGGCCGTGTCTGGATGAACCGGGGAGAAGACGGGCTGCTGCTTCTGCACTAACTGTAACCGGTGGAGTGACGAGTGTGGGAGGCCAGAGCAGAGGGTGTTGCAATAGTCCAAACGAGAACTGATAAATGCCTGGTTCGCCTTCTCGAGGTCTTGGCGCGAGAGAAAGGGCTTCACCTTGGTCAGATGGTGACAACAGCATTTATTTGTTGTTTCAGCTCTGGGTCAAAGATGAGTCCCAGGTTCCCGACTGCATCGCAAACTGGACCCATGACTCTGGACTGAATTTGAGGGACATCCATTAGTAATCTCCAGCAAAAGTTCCCTTTTCTACTGCAGCGTCTCGCCTTGAGTGCAGTAATAGTCGTAGTAGTAGTGGTAGTATTGCATGCCCTTTCTGACAGAACAATGTCCATTTATCCACGCCTGGGGCCGGCACAAAGACTGCACTGGCGCATGATCATTATCTGTAAATAATGAGTTTAAAGCCGTAATCGGCTCAGTTTGATCACAGCGCGGCGGTGGAACCAGGGGAACGTCGTGGCTGGATGAGTTGCTTTGACGGGATGATGTTCGCAGGAGGCGGCTGCACTAAAGCTGAACGAGGGAGCGATGCAGCGTGGGTAATCTCAGGGGGGACAGGGGTAGTAGAGCTGCTGATGCACGGACTGACAGATGTGACGAACTCTGCAGAGTAGAGTTACACCGACATCCATCTGGCTTTTTGCTCATGACACGACTGTAACACTGATGGTATATTAATCTTGTTTTGAGCGGTTTTCACTCATTTATACTTTCTCCCTGATCAGACCAAGTTTACTTTGCTTGTTTGATGACATCTGAGGTCATCTATAGCTTGAAATAAGGAAATAAAACTGCCAATGGGCAAGTGCAATTGTCTTACTCCATTGGCAGATTAGCTAACCTCAAATGCCAAACTTAATCTTAGTCAAAACGACTCAAATTTAATTATTGTGCCCAATTTGAGACATTGAACCTAATCTAGCTATTCAATTTTGTTTGAGTGGAGCGCCAAATAAAGTAAAAAACCTACTGGATGATTTTAAGACATATTTTTTACACAACTCTGAGCTCAAATACCTGGTAAAATCCTTAAAAATGTCTTGGCATAACCCCCCATTTGGTCATATATGATGTTCAGCACTGGACAGTGGTGCTTTACTTTGAGCTACAATGGGAGATTCAGCCCTTGGTATTTTGATGACGAAGACAATTGGTCCTCCTCGCTTTGCTGTAGGAGCTACTGAAGTGGAGATATTGTCCTATGAAGTTTTGTAATGTGTCTGTATATTTCTCCCGTCTTTAGCCAGGGCTGTCAAGAAATGACCACTTTTGTCCTACAGCATCATTTCGGTCGCCATTCATGATATATGGCAATTCAAAAGATGCCGTTTGTATCTATTGTAAAGGGTAAGTTTAGGCTCGACATTAAAACTAAGATGTTAAGGGAGAAAACTAGTTAAAAATCTCCACCTTTTCACCCACAGTGTCTCGCCTCAATGACATTTTCTCTAAAATGCTTCAGACTGCGCTCATTCCGATGGATGAACTCACTGGTTCATCTGGGAGCTGTGTGATCCTGCAGCACGGAGCTAACCAAGCTCGAATCCTGCCGCCCCCCAACAAAGTCTGTCCCACTCACCAACACTCGGCTTTTATCTTCTCGCTCTATTCATTACGTTGTTCGACTAATTAGGGAAGGCAAACCTTTGATTTGTATTGAAAACTAAACTATACAGAGGGCGACCAGTAACTAAAGCCTGGTTCACACATGTTATCAGATTTTACAAACCTGAGAGCCCCACACACATCACACACGAACTGATTTCACTCACTAACATTCCCAGGTCAGACGGGAAATCTCGCAAAATCTCTCGAGATCACATGTGACTTCAGAGTAAAGAAACATGGCGGACGAAGAAGAGGCAGTGGCCATAGTATATAGTTTGATTTTAAGTGAAACAAAACAAAACATTGATATTTGCATGCCAAGCAATGAAGACTGCTAAAAGAAGGCACTTCAGAGACATACACCTACAGTAACTTATTACACTCCTGTCTTGCTCTCCTTCCTCTTCTTTCTCCTTATTTTCGTTTTTGCTTCCAGAGGCATCACTTCTGTTCATTTTATTGGAGGAGATGCGTAGCTGCTCTGTTTACACCAACACGTGTGTTTGCACTGTCTCTCTCTCCTTCCCCTCTGAGAAGCAGGTGGGGGAGGGGCGCTCATGGGGCCCTTTCAGGGAGTATGTGACGGCCAATTGTCGTTGCACCTTGTCACTGTTGCTGCAGTGACTTTAATCTCTTGGTCGTTTCTGTCTAATCTGTTGGCCCTCTGGGGGCCCCTGCTGGCTTGGGGGCCCCAGGCAGCTGCCAGCCCTGCCTTTTGGAAAACTACACCTCTGGAGATCGTAGCGGTCCCAACGTCCTCCAGAGCAGAGAGCAAGCCCCCATTTTTCCCACACTGAGATATGTTCTTACCTGAGCTTAGACGAGTTGATTCACACCTGTCTGGTCTTTGTGCCCGTGGAAGAGCGTGGTCGCTTCTAACTTCACCCCGTTTGGAGCCATAGGAATACATTGGGAGAGGCCAAATGCGCACAACATCTTTGGTCGTTTTGCGTGACTGAGCGCACACACAAAGACCAGACAGGTGCGCATCAACTCGTCTAAGCTCAGGTAAGAACATGTCTCAGTGTGGAAAAACGGTGGCCTGTTCCTTTAACACACATGGCATATCTGATAAAGATGATTTTACGATAATCGGATCGTCCTTAAGATCGTCCGAAGGGGGGAATCGGAGCTAAAATCAGCCTAACTATCCTGCCGTGTGAAAGGAAAATTAACTTGAGAACTGCACTAAGAGAGAGTCCTTGGTGCTCTGGGCTCGTCTGTGGAAACCAGCCTGTGTTTCATCAGTCTATGTCATTGGTTGGTCACTCTCGTCAGCTGACCAAAAACTGTTTTCATCACCTGATAAATATCTCTACAGCGAGGAAAATGTTGTCAAAATCGGATCTTGAATTGATCATCCATGCGTTCAACTCGTCTCATATCGATTATTGTAATTCTGTTTTCACTTGTTGCAAAAAGACGGCTCGAGACTTGAGATTGTAGAAAATGCTGAACGGCCCACATCACCAACATCCTTTAAGTCTCCATTGGATTCCTGTCACATTTCGCATTGATTTAAAGTACAGTAGCACTTTACAGATAAACCTTTTACTTACGTAGTATTTTTGCTTGGAACTTACTACTTTTACTCCACTACATTTGAAAGACAGATATAATACTTTATACTCCATTACATTCCTATTAAGGCTCCAAAGTAAAAAAGTACGTTTATCCACGTGTTGTGTTCATTTTTAAAGCCAAATAATGCACACTCTATGAACAGTAGGTGGCGCTGTGCAAATGCCACTGACTCGAGGAAGAACGTTTGGTCAGTGTCTGTACTTTTACTCACGTGATGAAATGAAGTACTTTGACCACCTCTGGACCTGTGAAATGATAAAGCAAACGGAGCTGATTTGGGGCCAAACGACATCGAAAACTGAACATGACTTTTTGACCGCGCTCACTAATAAACCCTTGCGGTTGAAGTTGCAGAAATAACTCCGAGCACAATGAGTAGAACCAGCGATTGTGTATTGTCCCGACAGATGTCCCACTCGGACCAAAGCCGGCGGGGATTTGAGCGGGGGCCAATAGAGAGCCCTGGTTAACCCTATAAACTCCCCCATTTACCCGTGACAATGATGGATTCAGACGCCGGAGTCGATCACAAACACCGGTCTGTCCGCGGGGCGACGGTTCAAGGCTGAAGTTGGGGGTCGGGTTGGATTGAGTTTGATAAATGAGCGACGGGACAGACTTTAGGCGGACGCTGAGAGTTGGGTTTGGACCTGATTGAGTTTGAGAGGTGCTTTTTTTTTTTTTAAAGGCATCTTATTGAGTCCTTAGAACACAGGAATGCAGTTAATGCATGTTAGTTGTAATGTCACAGTAAACAAAAAAAAGAGGAAACTCACCCTTCACAATGCTCATCGTGTGACGCTTTGCCCGCTAGCGAGCCAGAGATGTCCCGGAAGTCCGAACATATTGACATATTGGGGTGAAAGGGAAAGGGAAAGAAGATGACGCTGTGATCAAATATATTTCCTTCCCGGGAGACAGTAGTGGGGAAAGACGGGAGAAATATACAGGCACGGACATAACAAAACTTTAGGCCCGTTTTCTCAAAAGGAGAAACAACTCCTACACACCAGTGTTAATTTTGACAACATATTTTAATTTAGTTTTAGTCTTAGTCTTTTGACGAAAATGTAATTCAATTTTAGTCGAGATTTAGTCGACTTTGTATTAATAATGTTCATTATAATCATATTTAATGGAGGTCCTGCTTCATGGAGCTGCTCCCTCATGAACAAAGCTCAGAGCTGTTCCTTTGGCAGTGAATTTACATGATATGAGGCTCTTTCAGACGGTCAATAGAAGTTTGGATGATTTTAGTCTCTCCTTTTCATTTTTATTTCGTCTCATTTTAGTCGACTAAAATATCTGGACATTTTAGTCATAGTTTTAGTCGCATGAAAAACTTTTAATTTAGTTTTAGTCCAATTTTAGTCGTCAGAAAAATCACTTTGACTAAAATTAAGACTAAATATTTTAGTCGACGAAATTAACACTCCTACTCATTTCGTCCTCACCTCGCGGGGCGTTTAGTTTATAAAGTGGGAGGTTGTCGGATCATGTCTCACAGTAGATCACGACACTTCCTCTTTCCACACGGGCTGCCACACTTTCTATCTCCACAGTCAGCAGACGGAGTTATGCACATTTGTACTCACGGGGTCGCTTATGCTTTTCTTTTTCAGCCCCACCCGCCGTCTACTTAACTCACGTCTCTCTGCAAGAGGACGGGCTCTCTGCACGCAAACCACACGAGACTCGGAGTGCGACCTCTGGATGCCACGGTCCCCCAATACGGATCAGCGATGTCAAGTCTCAAACAGCTGCCCAGGCTCCTGCTGCAGCCCAGTCAAAGCCTTTATGTTTAATATCTAATTCCTGTCTGATTTATTGCTCATCCAAATCCCCTCAGAATAAAATCTTTGTAACTTATATGTCTCTATCTATTATTAGATTTGACACAATGACACCAAACTTGCACCACATTCATATCAGTAATCTACAGTAAAAGTTCCATATCGATATCTCTACATTTAATCCCATTGACCTGCAGTCTCGCCCTAATTGCTCTGTGTCGTGTAAAGCCGGTTGTCGGACGGTGTGAGGAGGCCGGGGGGGGGGGCAGACTGTGAGGGTCCCGGGCCGTTTGATAAATGAGCAACACGACAGACTCCAGGCAGCGATAATGGAGAGGAAGAGACCAATGGAAAAGGGATTCATCAAAGCACTGACGGCCCGAACATGAAGCCGACCCTCCGGAGAGAACGCGTTCAGATCAGAGCGTAACAGTTAGACTGTGATCGAATGTGAATTCAATGAAAACGATAATAGAATACAGGCTGGGCTTGGCTTCTGACCAATCCTTCTTTGGTTGTGATGAGTTGGATCTTGCTTTGAATGTGAGCGAATAAAAAACTTAATTCATTCAAAATCCTTGATAAATTAATAACAAGGTTGTGGAAATATTAGACAGGGTGATATAACTGCCTATAGTAATAAGCTACATTTGAAAAAAGTCACTAATGTCAAGAAATCTGTCAGTGGGGAATGTTTTTTTACACTTAACATCAACACAAAAACATCCACAACCATCAAGTAAATTAAGATTTTTTATTTATTTTTTTATCTCATTTTAAAATGATTTTTAAGATATCGTTGGATAAAAATGGTGGTAGAGCGGGTCGTATGATTGGAAGGTCGGGGGTTCGAATCCTAGCTCCTGAATGTGCCACTGTCGTTGTGTCCTTGGGCAAGACACTTCACCTACTTTGTCTCCAGTGTCTAGGTTCATGGGAGAGTGAAAATAACTTTTTTTTTTGGGGGGGGGATTGCACGATTTGACTCAACCTTAAACGAACAGGCCACGTTATTTCCACACTGAGATCTGTTCTTACCTGAGCTTAGGCGAGTTGAGGCGTACCTGTCTGGTCTGTGTGCGTGTATTCAGTCACGCAAAAAGACCAAAGATGTTGTCAGCATTTGGCCTCTCCTATGGCTCCAAACGGGGTTGAAGTTAGAAGCTCTTCCACGGGCACAAAGACCAGACAGGTGCGAATCAACTCGTCTAAGCTCAGGTAAGAACATTATCTCAGTATGGATGATCCTTTAGCTCTGCCAAAAGTAATATAGAAATAAGACAATTCTCTGGAAATATGCAAATTTGCCGATTTGAGTAACTATTTTCAAGAGATCTGCGTTTGTTATACTTAAAGGGACTAGATGCAAGTTGGTCGTTTTATACTCACTACTGCCACCTCAGGTCTTACGTGTAACTGCAGTCTCTATATTAAGCTCGTGCATGACGGGGAGGAACATACATAATATTAACATTTTTAAACTCTGTATAGTCCCTTTAACCTCTTAACCCCCACTTTAACCGAGCACATTTTCTCCAGTTCGACTTGACCCGAATCTAAAAGCAAAAAAAAGCATCAAAAAAGCGACAAAAACAAGACATAAGTGATGATGAAAATGATAAAAGAAAATGCTGAAAAAAGTGACGAAAAAGTGACTACAATGTGAGTTTTAGATCAGTTTTGCAGGTCTTAGCTTTCAAATGAGGTGTTACACTGGCCTATAGGCTGAAGCTGAAGCGGGGAACATGTGCTCGGTTCAGGTGGGAGTTAAGAGGTTAATTCACGTTATTTTGTATCATTTCAAGTGAAAAACATAATTTTTCAAGTAAAAATGGATTTGATCTGAGTTCAAGTGGGATTGTGGCATTTGCATGTGTGTCTTCATTTCATTCAACCGATTTTAAGTCATTTATATCTTATTTCTTATTTGTTATGGTAATCTTAATTTGAGTAATTCTGGTTTGCCAAGTGAAAACATTTAATTGTAATTGTACTTTTGCGGGAAAAACATCCTATATCGAGTAAATTGAGATCTGACTTTATGAACAACGGGATGATGTTTTATTAAAGTGAACTAAACTCCAAAGCGAGGTCCGAAAAAGATAATAAACTAAACTAAAATGACTCGATAAATGTCATTTCCCCCAAACACATGAGAAGATCACAAGCTGTTAACAAGGTGGAACTGATGGGACGGAGTTGGGTCTTTGTGTTCCCCCAGCATGCTCTGGGGCGTGTGAGGGGGGGGGAGCGAGGGTCCAGAGAAACACATGGCATTTCGGTCACGGTTTGTTAGAAAGCAGATGGCGCGCCCACACTTTGGCCGTCCACGTTGTGTTAAACGGCTGCTAAATACTCAGGCTGACACTCGTGACGGTTTATGAGCTTAATGAGATCGGCACGAGTCACTTCCAGAGGCGTTTCGTTGGACCTCGGAGTCGCCTCATTAACACGAGTGGACATTGGCAATAAAATGGTGAGACGCTGATGGTTAGAGATGCCGATGTAGGAAACCCTCTTAAATCTCTTACCAGTCAGTGCAAACTTCTCTCGACTGTAATTAAAAGTGTTAACAGTTATTTTATATCTGTCGTCATAAGTCGCCATATTGGACAGAGCCTGTGCTTCTTTGGGCGCGTCAGAACTCGCGGGTCCCAGGCTGTTTGTAAAGAAGAGGTGCGTGGGAGTAAATACTACGCTGACAGAAACGACAAAGGGACAGAGGGATATTGTTCATCCAATTACACAATGGAGATAATTTATTTCACTCAAACTCGGCTGTAAATACTGTTTAAGTGGCGCTAGCCCACAGTTAGCTTTGCCCGTTAGCCTGTTAGCTTCTTCGTGATTCCATTAGTGTGTATTGGTGACTCCGACTCGGTGCCAGTGAAGTTGCAATTGTGGTTTTCTGGTTAGAGACACCAGGGGGAGATGAAAGACCCCCAATCATTACATTAACACTTGTATTACCCCCAGAGGGACTAAAAGGATTTATTAAGGTAAACAAGTTACTTGTTTAGCTGACGAAGGGGCAACCGATATTCATCGATCAGGAAAAATCCTGCACACTATATATATAACACTTTATAATAACACCTTATTAAGCCTTATTTAATGATGAATTAACACTTAATTCATCATGAGCAATTCATTAAAGTGCAACTAACACTTAATAACTACTTAACTACTACAATTAATGCCTAAGTCATAATGAATAATTCTTCAGATGCTTCATTAAGTGTTAGTCGCACTTAACTAAGGAATTGTTCATAATTAATTAAGTCTTAACTCATCATTTATTACGGCTGAATAAGGTGAAGTTATTACAAAGTGTTACCGTCGAGACTGAATGAAGTTAAAATAACGTTAAGTCGCCAGAGAAGACGAAAAACTTTTGGGGGGAAAGAAAAGTTCCAAACGACCCGGGACACACACTACTAAAAGTTATTGCCTTTTGTCCAATGTTCACTCAGCAGCATATTTAAGCTTACAATGTACAGGTTACTTTGATATTTGATTTTTATACAGTTTTACACAAAAACAAAACAAGAGCCTGTGAGGAACCTCCGCTCTCGTCTGTGGGTCCTGCATCACGGCACACTTCGGTCTGTACGTATTTCTGCCACTTATATTTGTGATGGTTGGTGTTTAAAGTTTCCCTGCCTCCCCTGCATTAGTCTCCATGTCGCTCTCCTTTCTCTTCTCCTCCCCCTCGTCCCGCTCCGATCGCTCCCGTCCCACGCGGGCCGGCCGCCCCTCCCAGAGCCTGCTGGGAGGCACAAAAGACCCACCTCCGGCCAATCCGTTCCACCTTATTAACAGCGTGTGATCTTCTCATGTGTTTGGTCAGGCCCCAGTGAGCAGGGCAGGGGCCGCTTTTGTGGTCAATGCACCTGTTTGTCCACCGGGACGGGGCGCAGAGCGGGGCCGTCACGAGCAACTGTTAATTTCCCATTAGAGAGAGGCAGAGGCCGGAGCAGGTGCACCTCTTTAGAGCTGTCACTGGGTTTGTGTTGGAACTGCCTCAGCCCTGGTTTGGGAGATTTTTATGCAACTTCTGGGGTTTAATCCTGAAATCTCCACGATAAATTTAATCTCAAATAGAAAAACGACTTTTTATATGGCAAGGCAAGTTTATTTGTAAATTACAATTCACACACTAGGCAAATTCCTTCATCGACATAAAATTAAAGAATCGGCAATCCTGGCATCCTTCTCCAGCACATCCCAAAGATTCTCAATGGAATCTTTGGGATCTTTAACTACGTGTAATTATCAAACCTGGCCAGTGCATTTTACAAATAGTAAATAGCGCGGGTTTAAATGACTTGATTTGGTTTTGAGCGGTTTTCACAAAATGTATTGAAATGAAACATCTCAGAAAAAGCTAAATAATCTAGGGTAACTGACTAGCCAACTAAATCGTGGCTAGTCAAAACAACTCAATATTTTGCTCAAATTGAGACTAAGCTAGTCCTTTACTGTTAGCTTTGCGTTGCCCAAACACACGCTCTTTACACCTGGACGACTGAGAGGTCCCTCAGACATACAGTGCCTCGCGAAAGTACTAATACACCTTGAACTTTTGCACATTTTGTCATGTTTACAATCCTAAACGTAAAGATTTTATTTTGAATTTTTTACTGAACGTTCACACACAAGTAACAGACAACTGTGAAAGTAAAATGATACATGATTCTGTGATTTTTCAAAAAATAGAAAAGTGAAAAGTGGGGCGTGCATAAGTATTCATACAGTATTTTCTGAGTGCATTAAATTGCCTTTATAACATTCCTAATGACTGCAGAAAGTTCACACCTTGCCCTAACCATTAAATAGAGGCCACCTGTGTGTAATCTACTCTCAGTATAATTCCAGCTGTTCTGTGAGGGCCTCAGAGCTATGGTCAGAGTGTATTGGTCACTAAACAACATCATGAAGGCCAAGGAGCTCACCAGAGAGGTCAGGGATAAAGCTGTGGAGAAGTTTAAAGCAGCGTTAAGTTATACAAAGATTTCCCAAGATTTGAACATCTCACGGAGCACTGTTCAATCCATCAATCGGAAATGGAAAGAGTATAGCTCCACTGAAAACCTACCAAGACACCGGCGTCCACCTAAACTAACAGACCGAACAAGGAGAGCACTGGTCAGAAATGCAACCAAGTGCCCCAAGATAACTCTGGAGGAGCTGCGACGTACTGCCGCTGAGCTGGGGGAATCTGTACATGGGACAACTATAAGTCGTACTCTACACGAATCTGGCCTTCATGGACGAGTGGCAAGAAGAAAGCCATTATTGAAAGGAGGCCAAAAGAAATCCCATTTGAAGTTTGCTAGAAGTCATATGGAGGACACAGCTACCATGTGGAAGAAGGTGCTTTGGTCAGATGAGACAAATATTTAACTTTTTGGCACAAATGGCACAAACAAACAAACAACAGAATCATGTGTCATTTTGCTTTCACTTCACAGTTGTCTGTTACTTGTGTGTGAACTTTCAGTAAAAAAATCAAAATAAAATCTTTACGTTTAGGGCTGTAAACATGGCCCTGTAGGATAATGTGGTCCTCACGAACAGAAGCCTCTCACACTGAGGCCCCATAGTGTCAGTTCACATGTGCCACTGATGCCCCCATTATAGTCCCGATGTCGCAGGTTTTTGGCCCGATAAGGGGAGTCTTCCTGCCCCGCGCTCACCCGGAAACACCGCGCACAGGCCGGGCTTTGAGCTCCCAGGTGCAGCCTCTCTTTGGATACGACCGTCTCCAGATGGACAGGGGACGACCGGCCATAAAGACGCCACTCTTCGCGGCGGTTTCCCCTGCTCCGTGCCCTGACGCAACCTTGGTCGCTGGAAACAGCCCAGGCCGGACGCGCTGGAGTGGGGGGAGGAGCCGCTCGGACACCCCCTCCTTTCAGCGCGACTTCTGGATGTGTCGTGGAGACTTGCAGGTGTCCCTATTTTCTCTTTGACAGAGAAACGGATCCACGGCCGCAAACAGGCCTCGTCTGTGCCCATGTTGTGCCATTTTAAATCAAACCGAGCTGATGGCCCTTGGACATAAATATGATGCTTTTCTTTGACCTTCAGGGGCTGAGAGACTGATGCAAAACATGCTTTATTTTCACTTCTAAAGCAAGACCTTTCTTATATGTTGTTGCATTGCATGTGTTTGTGTTCCATTCTCTTCCATCCTTACATTAAACCTGGTCTCCACGATACAATTGTCCAGATGGATTTTATTATCAGAGGTGGTCAGTAACACACAAAAATAACTTAAATACTGTGTTTAAGTAGAGTGTTTAAGGTTCTGTACTTCACTTGAGTACAGGGTTTCCGCTGGGCTTTAACCTCTTAACCCCCACCCGGACTGAGGACATTTTCTCCAGTTCGGTTCACCCAAATCTAAAATTTTCTTTAAACCACCCCGTCAAAATAGAGATGAAAATGCACTGAAAAAAATTAATAAAAATAAAACAATAATACAATTTAAACAAGGAAAAAATAAGTCAAAACACAACAATAAAGCAACAAAAAAGCAATAAAACATGTTAAAAAAACAAAACAAAGAAGTGACAAAAAAGTGACAAAACACGACAAAAAAGTGTAAAAAAAAAAAAAAGACAAAAAAGTGTAAAAAAAGTGACAAAAACACAACACACAACAAAGATGTGAAAAAATGTGGTGACAATGCAATAACAGAAGTTATGTAGGTCTTAGCTTTCAAATACAGCTGTCAACTCGAGTCGAGAAGCTTATAGATTTGGGTAAAGCTAAACTGGAGAAAATGAAAAAATTAAGAGGTTAAAAAGCATTCAAAGTAAAAAAATAAAAATAATAAAATGTCAAATTAATTTTGCCAAAATCAATGCCTTAAACATCCTTAAGGCATTTATACAGCACTTTTCCATCTACGTTAGGCACTCAAAGGAACCCACATACTCTTATTCATACACCAGTGTACTCAGAGGCAAGATGGGCGGGGGAAGTGTCTTGCTGAAGGACTCAATGGCAGTGTGAACCTGGTGGAGCTGGGATTCGAATGGCCAACCTCTTGGTTATGGGAGGACCCGCTATACCACCTGAGCTACTGTCACTAATACTTTCTACTTCTCTACATTTCTATAAAGGCCCCAGATTGTGTTAATCCCATTGTTTTTGGGGTGAACGCACTTTGGCCACGTGTTTTTTTCAGTAAAAGCCTAATACTTTATAAGCACAACACTTATCTACATGGATTTGTACTTTCTACTTTGAATAATGAAGTGTTTTCTACAGCAAACACTTCAGTACTTTCACTTAAAGGCCCGTTACCTGACTTTTCCCCCTTTTTGTAGGGTAGCATTTTTTTTTTTTACATGTTGTAAAAGTAGTAGCAAAAATAAGCCTGATGAGTGAAGTTTGCATTGTGTTATGATTTGTTGATGTTGTTGATTTAGCTGCATTATTGAAAATAGAATACATGTATTAGAATATGTTTTTGATTAACTGTATTCAGGTACTGTTACTCTTTCATTTGAGAGTATTTAGAATTTTTACTTTCCTAAAATCAAAGATACACATCGCAATACTCAATCACTACATTTTAGCTTCTTATCGCACAATATTAGAATGAAATGACTTTTAATGATTACCTGTTTTTTCCTCTTAAAATATAATAAGATTTAAAACGCCCTATACCACAGTTCTTGTGCAGAGCTAGAGCGTTTTTGAGTTCCTAATCAGTGGTAAATACGTTTATAACAGACGTTCCCACAAGCGTAGCCTACATTTCTTAATACGTTTGTTAAGTGTGTCATCTCACACAATATTAAGCTATTAAGCCAAACTGTTGAGCGCTCCAGATAAACACAGCAAAAAGTGTAACTTTATCTGAATCTCCTGCTGAAATAACAGCAGATAAAAGCCCCAAAACTGTTTTGCAAGTAATCAGAATAATACACGATTTCTCAAGGCTAAATGAAGATATTAAAAAAAAATTAAAACAAGCTTTTATTATGTATGGGGAAAATAGTTTGATAATTAATGTCAGAAAAGCATCACTAGAGGAAATATAATATTTGTAGAAAGAGCCTTGTAGTCGGATCTACAGCATCAGCTAAATCCCATTATAGAGCACAGGGTTAAAGGTCTGTTAGACCTGGAAGTGGAGCGATGACGTCATCACTTAACAAACGTATTATATGCCGTTTTTACACCGAATTATAATGCAAATCAACGTAAAAGTGTTCTAAGTATTTAGTTTACTCTGATTGGACAAAGTACGTTGCAAATATATTTTAAGGCAAGTAGGTCATAGAGCTCAGGAAAGTCACCATGGAGATCCGTCATGTTTGTGGTTGTTAGCAAACATTTCCCATAGACTAACATTAGCTAAAAAACTATGTAAAAAGTAAAGAGAAAAGCCGCGGGAAAAAACTCCATTACCTGTTTAGTCACTACTGGTAAATACTGAACATCTAACACACTGTGGTGTCCAACAACTCCAGTATTTTACCTTTTAAAATCTCCATCCGTTTATTATTGCTGCAAATCCCATGATGCTTAGCGGCATGACATCACGATCCTGAACGCTATTCGGGTATCCTGCGACTAAATCCAATTTCAAAGTGGTCTCCCCAACGCTGTTTAGCTGTCAAGGTTTGCAGGTGTCAATAGTTGAACAGCCCCGTATCGGCGCCCTGTGACCTGACCCCCCCCCCCCCCCCCCCGTATGTAAATGCCCGCGGTCACAGACACACCACATCCATTGACCGCCGTCCGCAGGTGCCGGCTCCATCCGTCTCCTGCCCATTCAGCCTGAGCCCAGCCGGACGCGCCTCTGTGCCCATCTCCCTCCCGTCTCTCTCCACCAGGGCGCCCTGCTCCGTCCCGTCTGCTCCCCCCGAAACAAGGTGCTTTCTGTGAGTTCGAGTGCTGCCCTTCCTGCGCCTCCACAATGTCCTCTCAATGGGGCGACATCCGAGTTCCCCGCCACAGCTTCACCTGCGGCTCGGGGGCTGCTGAATCGCCGCGTTGTTGTTGTTGTTGTGCGGCGGCCCGTCTGGAGCGGTGCCTGAAAAACCCTCCACACAGAAAAAAAAGAGCAGCAACGTCCTCGAATCCCTCCATTAGAGCGGCGGCGTGGCATTCAGCGGCTGCCAAAACGGTTTTCCGACACGATTAGCGCCGGAGCTAATGCGGCTAATGCGGCTAATACCTGCTCCGTGGGACACAAAAGGCCAGGGGGCTGACGGGTTCCCGGTCGTTAAAAGGCTGTTGTGGAACATTGAATTAAACCGTCAGGGCCATGTAATGAGCTGTTAGTCCACTGTTGGCAGATCGACACAACGATTAGCAAAATTAGACAATTATTTGCATGTAACAGGGGGGAAACTGCTGTATTTGAGAGGAATTATACTCACAAGGATGTTAAAAGAAGGATCAAACTAAAAATATACTTTCAGGTTTTGGGCCAAATTGCTCTCTTTAACATAGAAACATTCACGTAGAAACAAAAGCAAAACAACAACAACTAATTTACTTTACTGGGATCTTTGGGATCTGTTCATTTCAAAGAGCCGTTCAAAAGACTGGCTGTTTTTAATATAACATTTGAATAATGCCAGCCAGACAATTCACAATATCTGAGGCACCTTTTTTAATTTAAATAATCTAAAATTACAATGGGACTGATATTGACGCTTTGAAAAATGTGTGTGTGAATATAATCTTACACCAAAACTAATAAAAAAGAGGAACTGCAACTGTCAACAAATCATTTTTAGTGCATTTATCTTTGACTTTAGTGCTGAAAGCTTTCACCTGTGTCGCCTGCTCCATTTTTGGGCTGATTCGTGTTTTCGTTCGGGGAAGTTCTGGGTCAAATTTACTGGAAGAAGGATCCGTCTCTTTTCACAACTGAGATCCGGTTCGAACCGTTCACATTAAAGAGTCGTTGAAAAGAGCCGGTCATGAACGTTACATCACTAGCGACAATATCTCCACACAAGCAGCTTCTACAGACTTACATTTTTCCAGCGTGGGGGTCATGGGTCCCCAGATGATTTCAAGATGAAATAAAAAGAACAAATGCTACTGTTTTCAGTATATTTTAGAGTGTAAAACGGCATATAATATGATAAATCTATTCAAATACTTATAACAAACTGTTTAACCTGTTACCTGTCGTCCCCCCTGATCAGGCGGCTAGGGTTGGGGTTAGTAACCCTATTCAGGATATGATTAGGGTTAAGAATGGCAAATGTAATGTAAGTTGTGTTTCACTCACTGCTCAAAAAATAATGAAATAAACTAAACTAACTCACACAGATCTCACACATATTTTTAGAAACTAGAAGGTCTTGGCTTTCAAATGACATATCACACTGGCATATAGGCTGTAAGCTCTCCCGTCAATACGCTTTAAGATTTGGATATAAATAATTGTTAACCTTAACCCTAACCCAAGTTAACAGGTTAAATACATATTAACTTGATTTTAAAATGCCCTAAAGTAGTATAAGACGCAATAACTTTATGCAATGGGGTCCTGAGCCGTTTACATCAGTCAGTTTTTGGGGTCTTAGTTAAAACTTTTGGAGAACTTAAACAAATTGTTTTCAAATTGTTCATTAAACAAGAACAACTTCCAAATGGACTTAATAGAACAAAAAAGGTTATAGTATATTGGATATTTACTGCATGGGCAATGATTTTCCAAGTAGCAACACCTGATGCAGTGAGTAGCTTCTCATTTCTCAAATAATCCAGTCGAAAGGCCTTGGTCTTGGAAAAGATGTCTGTCTGTTTGACGAGGGTCAGATCATGGTCATCAGTCATAACGTCTAAAGCAGGGGTTTTACTCTGTGAGCTACGTTCACGTAACAAAAATGGCCACGAGCTACTCATGCTTTGACGGACAATCTGCAACCTCAGCGAAGAGTCTGAGAGGAGGAGCTGAGACGCTGGGGCCACATGCAGCCATAATTCGGCTCAGTTTACACTTGTGTGAGCTGTGGACATGAGGCAGAACCAGCAGACACTTCCCGCGGGCCCAGAGACCTTTGAGGACACCTGATGACTGGACATTCAACGCAGAAGACGGGACAGACGTTGAGAAGTTTGCGAATTTCGTGTCTTTAACAACAGGACTGAACTTGATACTTTTGGTCAAATCATTCATGTTTTGTCCAGAACCTAAAGTTTTTCAAATTTTTTAAACTCGGACAACATTAATCTCGTTGGATTGGGAGACTCTTTGCAACGGGAAAGTCATTAACTTTTTTTTTGGGTCTTTTTTTTTTTTCAAACCTCTTCATTTTAAGGACATACATTGTAAGACTGAACTTCTGCGTTGTCATTTTTTCCAAAGACAAAGCCAAGGCAGAAGAGTTTCCCATTTAAGTCGAGAGAGATTTGCACTAGAACTCTTCGCGATCCCCACTTCTCAGATCATGAACGTCCGTCCCAGCCACGCCATCTCTCCTCAGGACCAGCCCACTGCGCTTCTCCACTGCCCCCCCTCCGGCTTCTCCCTGGGCCCCCGCCTGCACCACGGCCCGATAGTCCTCCACCACCGCCCCTCCCCCAAACCCCAGCGGGACCTGAGCGCGGATGAGCAGCAGGAGCTCAGGCGAAAGATCAACAGCCGGGAGCGCAAAAGGATGCAAGATCTGAACATCGCGATGGACGCCCTCAGGGAAGTCATGGTCCCGTACGCGTCCAACCCGACCTCCCCCCAAACCCCCGGGAGGAGACTGTCCAAGATTTCTACTTTGGTTTTGGCCAGAAACTACATCCTGCTTTTGGGGTCCTCTTTGCAAGAAATGAGGCGGCTTCTCGGGGAGGTGAGCGGGATGGGGGTGGGTTCTGCGCCCGTGCCCAGGCTGCTGCTGACGGGAGGGTGGCCTGTAGTTTCCAACCCGGCGCAGATCCTTCTCACGCAAGAGTCCTTCATCGCGCAGTCTTCTTCCGGCGTTTCGTCCAACGGGAAATGTCCGGGGATGGCGCCCCACTCTGGCG
This sequence comes from Proterorhinus semilunaris, assembly GCA_021464625.1. NCBI lineage: Eukaryota > Metazoa > Chordata > Actinopteri > Gobiiformes > Gobiidae > Proterorhinus > Proterorhinus semilunaris. Next base: position 6,417,900 of record CM038353.1, on the reverse strand, counting down.
CCGTAGAGACCGTGCTCGTCCCGGGACATTGGGGCAGCGCGGGAGGGAACCCGTGCCCCTGCGGAGTGTGCAGACTGCCAAGGTTTAATCACACAACAACGCCGACAAGGTTTCCAAAGTAAGGGCTGAGAAAATGGGTTGTTTTGGGGATTGTGTTGATCGAGGCCAGTGATTGTGGGACAGATTCAATCAATTTTTCTTCCCCCAAATTGTCCACTTTATGATACAAGGGCCACATTTACCATTAATGTTGCCTTTGACCTACCATTTGATCTGCAATTTTGGCTGCATTGAATATTTGGATGGCAAACAAGCTTTTCTGAAAGAGTAGGACTCAGAGAGCAGCCCTGACTTGTGCCACAAAGTGAACATTATCTCGTCTAATCTTCACGCTATTAGAAATGGGACAAGGTGCTTTAGTATAATGTTCAGTAATGATACGCTTACGATATAAGGGGCCGATACGATTCAAATGTATTGCGTTTTGAGAAACTGAACGCAAGACAACTTTCCAAAAGCTTTAACCACATGTTGATCAGACTGATACTGTGTGAAAGACTTGTTTTAAAGTGCAAAGGCTCATTAAACATATGGTTTGCATTAGCAATACTTACATTTGAAATAAGACGTGACATTTTGCCAGATGCCGATGTCCTGATGTTTAAATTTATAGTTTCATAACGTTTTCTTCCAACTTGGCCCTCTGTGGTCCCGTAACCCAAAGACCTCTTCTTTGGGACCTTCGCCATTCAAAAACTCTGACAAGGTCTTACGTACTCACTGGCTGATAATTAAAGAGTATTATTGGGTGTTGGGGGCTGTGTTTTCCAACAATAACTGTAGCATCAAAAAAGACTAACACGTCTTTCCCACAGATTTGATTTGGGCAGATAACAGGCTTAACCGAAAGAGTAGGACTCAAAGAGCATCCCTGACTTGTGCCACAAAGTGAACAATATTTCGCCTAATCTAAAATATGCTTTAGTAATGATACTTTTATCACGATATGGGGCCGATACGATTCAAACATATCGCTTTTTGATCATCTGAATGAAAAAGAAAGCACAACTTTCCCCCAAAATCACTCAGGACCCCCTTCTATAAAATGTATTTACCATTTATATTAATTTAAGGTGCAAAACATTTAAAAACTGGTTTAATTATGATCATTTTTAAAGTTAAGTTCAGTTTAAATCTGAAGAAGAGCTCATTAAATGTATGTTTTAACTATACTACAGCCTTTAAGTCTGCAACTGAGTTTGGTCGAGTCGGAAGCAATTTGCTCATGTGGCTTAAGTGAACACAAGAGGCTATTTCAGAAATATTTTAATTTCCCCATTCGACAGCGTTCCCCTCCTCTGTCCTGGCTGAATTCATTTCCACTATGGTTTGCAGTGGAAAGCAGCAGTCTCATTAATATGTATGATGTAATGCAACATTGCAAAAACAATATAGTCTCCCAGCCTTATCTGCCATTTATCCTCTTTAACAGATATGATAAGGAGAAGTCCCCAAATGTTCACTCGATCATGTGCCAAGGTCCATCATCTGCTGTATTTATCCAAACTTACTTTACAAAAGACATTTAACATGCCCCCAAATCTGAAATGCAGCAATACAGTGTCTAATGTTTTTAGCAGCTTTCTACAACTGTCAGAATGGACTTTATTATTTGTAAGGAGGTTTTATATAAAGCTATTTTTCTAACATTTTTAACATCTTTTATATAATTATTACTTTTCTAACCACTAATCTATTCTTTACTTATGTGCTTTGTGCATAATCTCTGTTATGTGTCACAATCAGGCCCGCTGACAAACAATGTTTTAAATACTGTACAAATGGATTTATCCACGTTCATATTTTGTAATGAATTCATTTTAATAAACAATACTTTTAGATACAATGGTGTATTGTTGCTCTGTGTGATATGAAGTTTGAACACACACACACTTTGTCAGGTCATTTGTAAAAGTACATTGACATTTTTGTGTCTTTCGCTCTTTCACTGACCTAAATCCAAATACATGAGCGCATTGGTGTATAAAAGCACCTGTATTGTTATTTATTTGAATGATGACCATTTGCCATGAACCAAATTTACTTTCAAATTTCAAGTCCAATAAGATGTTATTTCTTATAAAGTGAAAAAATACTTAATCCAAAATTGACACTTGGATTTAAACTAACTGTTATGATCTGCGGTTGGTCAGGTCTAGGTTCAGCAACTCAATTTGAAGAATGAGATCAGCTGACGACCTGAACATCCTGAATGACCAGGTTATTCCATAGATGGATTTCTTTTTCCTTGATGCACAGGCATATTCCTAGATAACACTGCCAGGATCCATCGGGCTCAGATTGTGAAAGAGTGGTTCAGGAGGAGCATGAGATGGATTGACTTCCACAGAGTTCACCCTTAACCCCATTGAGAATCTTTGGGATGTGCTGGAGAAGACTTTGCGCAGAGGTCACACTCTCACATCAACAATATAAGATCTTAGTGAAAAATGATCACAACAGTGGATCTTTTGACTTTGCAGACAATTATTGTAACAATTAGACAATTAGAGTGTGTGACCTGTTTTTGTGTTAACTTGTTTTTGGTCAGGCAGTGTGTGTATTTCAAGAAAATGTGACTTATTTGTTGGCAACTTTTTGCAATGTGTTGCCAAAACTCTGTTTGTACAAAACTCGGTCATAGCACTGTGTCACTACACACACATTGTTCTGTCCTCACTAGATGTAGAGTGCTATCTAGTTAAGACAGACAGCGAACAGATGATTTTGATTGAAAAGATGTTTACTCGTCATTTCCATTTTAATTCTCATTGTAAAGCTGTAACAAACACACAAAAAATACAACAATTAGAATGCGTCTTTACAACATCTTGTGCCTGAGCTAACAGAGTCTGCTAGCAAGAAGCTAACGTTTTTAACAGTACCAATAAAAACAAATTTTTAACATATTTATTTAAAATAAACTAATCAGTGTAGCACTAGCTCACTCAAAGATCAACACAATGTACATCCAAAACGAAAACTTACAGCCTTATGTGGGCCAAACGACGGTAAGACGGCAGCCATTAATTACAGCTCAACGTCCTCAACGGCAGAACCGCAAAAATAGCACGCGCCACAAGAGGGCAGTATAAGTCAACACAAAGAACTTTGAAACTTATTCAACGTTAAAGATAACTAACCATCACACTCCCCGCCTGGTATAATACTTATATACCACTATAGGCTTATCACTTTTTAAAATTAATCTGCTTGATCATTGTTCGAGGGGAGCAGAAGAATAACTTGAGTTATTGGTCGCATGTACACACGTGGAGTGCCTTGCTTTACAACTTTTACTTCAACTTTTCTGATCTTCTTGTCTTCACTGAGAATGCACTTAGTAATGAGTCCAATGGGCCATTCATTGCGTTTCACTAGACCATCCTTTACCAAGACTACATCTCCTTCTCTGATATTATCCATGTCCTGAGTCCATTTCTTCCTTACTTGCAGTATTGACAGATAATCTTGTCTCCAGCGTTTCCAAAAGACATCCGCAAGACTTTGAACATGCTGCCATTGCTTTTTGTACATGTTCTTAATGTCGAATGTCCCTTCTGGAGCAGGCGCGGCTCCAGCTTTTTGAGTTAGGAGCATGGATGGTGTCAAAACAGTAGGTGTGTCTGAATCTGTGGTAATGGGAACTAATGGACGGGCATTCATAATTGCCATAACCTCTGCCATTAGCGTAGTGAGAACTTCGTGTGTGAGACGAGTAGGGCCTGACTGCAGTAACATGGCGTCAAGAATGCGGCGAGCAATGCCTATCATCCTTTCCCATGAGCCACCCATATGCGATGAGTGAGGTGTGTTAAAAGTCCATGTGCAACCTTCTTTGCTCAGGTAATCTTGGATCTCGGGGTCATGTGTGCCAATTTTCAACTCTCTACAAGCCCCGATAAAGTTAGTGCCACGGTCAGATCTGAAAACTTTGGAAGGGCCTCTGACGGCAAAAAACCTTCGTAGTGCATTAATAAAGCTTGAAGTGGACATAGACTCGATTACCTCTATGTGAACTGCGCGGGTGCCTAGGCAACTAAATAAAACTGCCCAACGCTTACTTTCAGCGCTACCACCCCTTGTCCTGCGAGTGACTACAGTCCATGGCCCAAAAACATCCAAGCCTACCCTCGTGAATGGGGGCTCCATGACAAGGCGGTCTTCAGGAAGGTTGGCCATTTTCTGTTCAGTGGGTTTACCCCTAAGTTTACGGCATGTGACACACTGATAGATTACACTTGAGACTAGTTTTCTGCCTCCGATAATCCAAACACCTGCAGAACGTAGTGCCCCCTCGGTGAGGTGGCGACCTTGATGAGCGACATCTTTGTGGTAATGTCTCACAAGCAGAGTTGACACATGATGCTTTTTAGGGAGTATCAGTGGGTGCTTTTCATCATATGGAAAGTTCGCTAAAGATGTGCGACCTCCCACTCTTAACAGTCCATCTGAGTCTATGAATGGGTTTAGATTCCACAGGGGACTTGGTTTTGAGATTTGTTCCCTTATATGCAGCTTTTTAATTTCATCTTTAAATGCACTTTGTTGAACACTTGTAATGACTGTCAGTTTAGCTTGAGTTTGCAGGTTTGTTGTGTTTTGGTCTACAGCTTTGGATCTGTTTCTGGCTACTTGGATGAGTTTTGTCATACCTCTAATGAGACTTGTCCATGATGAGAACCTTTCGAAACGGTGAGGGCTGAGCGATTTGATACAGACTTGGGTTGCACAGACATTGACTTCTGGTCGAATCTCTACATCTTGTTCTGGTTCGATTAGTTTGAACTTGCTTATGTCTGCAGTAGGAGGTAACTGTGACAGTTCTTTTGTCAGGAAAGGTGGTCCCGTGAACCAAAATGTTTGTGGCAGGAGAAGTGCTGTTATTGGACGTGTAGCAATATCTGCCGGGTTGTTTTCTGATGAGACATGATGCCATTGTGATGGCACTGAAGATTTTCTAATTCTCGAGACTCTGTTTGATACATAGACATAAAACCTCCTTGTTGTATTGTTGATGTAACCTAGCACAATCTTACTGTCCGTGTAGAACTTGACTGCATGCAGCTTATAGTCAATTTCCTGACATATGAGCTTTGCCATTTCTACAGCGAGGACAGCGGCGCACAGCTCTTGACGAGGGATCGTGTGCGCTGGCCTTGGTGCTACTTTTGATTTTCCCATGACAAATCCGGTGAAGTATTGTCCTTGGTCATTTTGAACACATACATAGGCCACAGCGGCTATTGCTGTGGATGAAGCGTCGCTGAAGACACAAAGTTCTCTATGTTGCAGTGAGGAGAGAGACAATGGTACATACGGTCTAGGAATGTGTATGTGCTCTAAATCGAGAAGAGAATCTGTCCATGCAGTCCATACCCTTTCTTTGTCTGGGGGCAAAGGGTCATCCCAGTCGCATGGTTCGGAGGAGAGTTCTCTTATGAGTGCCTTTCCCTGTACAGTAATAGGCGCAACAAAACCCAAGGGGTCGTACAAACTATTGACAGTGGACAGTACGCCTCTTTTAGTGAAGGGTTTTTGCTCTTTGCACACTTGAAAAGTGAATGTGTCAGATTCAAGACTCCAGCTTATGCCTAAACTTCTCTGCACAGGCAAAGGGTCACTGTCTAAGTTGAGACTTTTAATGTCCTTTGCCAAATCACTTGTTGGGAAGGCCTCCATGACTATGCTGCTGTTTGAGGCGATTTTGTGTAAGCGCAGGTTCGACTCGGCTAACATTGCCTGTGTCTTTTGCAGGAGAGTGATTGCCTCGAGTTCTGTGGGGAGTGAGATAAGACCGTCGTCTACATAGAAGTTCCTGGTGACATACTGTGCTGCATCCTTGCCGTATTGCATCTCCCCTACTTCCGCTGCTTTGTGTAGGCCATAAATTGCAACAGAGGGAGAGGGCCGATTCCCAAACACATGAACTTTCATGCGGTACTCGATGATCTCCTTTGTGATGTCGTTGTCTTTGTGCCAAAGGAATCGCAGGAAATTGCGGTGATCTTCCCTCACAGTGAAACAGTAGAACATTTGTTCCACGTCTGCTGTTATTGCAATAGGCTCTCTGCGAAATCTTATGAGCACCCCTAGCAAAGCATTGTTAAGATCTGGGCCGCTTAAAAGGACATCGTTGAGTGCTATACCCTCGTGTTTGGCACTCGAGTCAAAAACCACACGGATTTGGTTGGGTTTTTGCGGGTGGTACACCCCGAACATTGGGAGGTACCAACACTCTTCATCGGGATGCAAGGGGGGTGCGATTTCTGCTTGCTGGTTGTCAAGAATTTTCTGCATGAACTGTACAAATTGCTCTCTCATATTAGGTTTTTTGTCCAGACTGCGTTTGAGTGTGTAGAGTCTCTTTAAAGCTTGGACTTTGTTATTTGGTAAACGTTGTCTGGGAGTAACAAAGGGAAGGGGTGCAACCCAGCTGTTTGTCTCATCTTGATACATTTCGTTTTGCATTATTGAGAGAAACTGTGCATCTTGTTGTGATGGTGCCAACCTCTCATCATCCTCGCTTTTGATGAAAAGTGTATCTCCAAGATTGTCTGTCTGTTTTGCTTTGCAAGTATCTGTGCAATGTTGAGACTCATTCATAACTTGCTTTACCTTCCTCTCTTTAACTTGCAGGACATTGGTGCAAGGACTGAAATACGAAGGACGTCCATTGAGCAAGACGTTAGTTTTGTAGGCTGTGACAGAAGCTGGTTTGTGTGCGCCACTTAAACATACGTCACCCACGATGACCCAGCCGAGGTCGAGGCGCTGTGCGAATGGTGCATTACTAGGACCGTTGCACTGCTCTCTCACTTTATGCAGCCGCAAGATGTCTCTACCTAGCAGCAGGAGTATCTGGGAATTTGGATCAACAGGATGCATCTTGTGTGTGAGCACCTTCAAATGTGGGTGATGTTGGGCGGCTTCAGGTGAGGGTATCTCTGAGCGGTCCTCTGGGATCATGTCACATTCTAGCATAGGAGGCAGTGGGACTTTAACATGACCATCTATGGACTCAATAATAAAGTCTTTAGCTTTCCTCCCAGTCACTTCCATAACACCTGAGCATGTCTTTAACGTATACACCTGTGTGCCTCCGTTAACTCTGAAGATGTCAAAAAAGTCTGAGCGAGCAAGAGACTGATTACTCTGTTCATCCATAACCGCATACAAGCTTATTGCCTTTTCTCTTTGCCCTGCTGGATAAACCTTGGCTAGACAGATCTTGGCACAGGACCTAGAACTATACTGTTCCCCACATACCTCAGTGCACATTGTGGTAGCAGAGATAGGCCGTGGACTTGGCTCAGGCTCCCCGCCGTGCTGTTCCACCTCTGGCGGCGGTGTGAAGTGAGGAGGAGGGGGGGGACCTGGATGCAGAGCTGTATTGTGTCTTTCACTCTGACATTCATTGCATGCGACTTTGATTGGACAGTTTTTAGCTTGGTGTTTGGTTGATGCACAACACTTGAAGCATATGTATTTCTCCTTCAAATATGCTTTTCTCTCATCTAAAGACTTGCTGCGAAAGCTGCGGCATTTTCTGAGGGGATGCGGCTTATTATGCAAAGGACATTGCTTGTCAGGCTCTTCACTTGATGCTGTGGACTCAATACCCTGTGCTACATCAGTCTTTTTCACTGATATCATTGGGCGAGTACTGGTTTTAACAGGTTTCTCAAACTTAGGCTGGGATGCTGACAGAAAAGAGAAGCTAGGGTCATTTCTTATACGTGCCTGCTCTTGCACAAACCTAGAGAAGGTTGAAAAAGGTGGGAATGTGACACGATGATCTAACTTGTATCTAGATGCATGTGAGATCCACTTTTCTTGTAGGGAATACGGCAGCTTCTCTACTATAGGATTAACACCCCGAGCAGTATCTAGAAAGGCTAACCCTGGAGAGTAACCCTCTGATTTTGCTAATTCAAGTTCAAGTAAGAGGTCCCCTAGCTCTCTTAGTTTGGTATTGTCTCTAGAGGCAATTCTAGGAAAGTTCTCGATTTTCTTAAAGAGGGAGTGTTCGATTACCTCAGGTGCACCATAGGTTTCTTCCAAGCGCTGCCACACCATATTGAGAGCTGCAGTGGTGTTGTTGATTTGGGCTGAACTGATTCTCTTTGCTTGTTCAGTTGACTTTGGTCCAAGCCATTTCAGAAGTAGATCTAGTTCTTCTTTGGGCGACAGAGATAAGTCTTTAGTGATGTTCAGGAATGAGGATTTCCAGCCACGATAGTTTTGTGGGTCATCATCGAATTTCTGCATTGTGCCTGTCACAAGCTCACGCCTCATCAGATACTTAGCTACATCATTTACGTCTGATGTCTGCTGTGCGTAAAATGGACGGAATGGCTGGTACGGATAGTTTGCTGCTGGATATGAAGTGGGAAGATTGGGTGCTGATATGTAGTTGTAATTGAATGGACTTTGTTGCTTCTGGGTTTTTAACTTGACATCAAAAGCATCAGGAAGGATTGGCTGAGTGTTTGCATTTGTTATTTCACCTTGGTAAAAGGGGTTTGTGTTTGAGATTGGAGGCTGTGCCAACATTTGGGTGTCTGGCAGGAAAACTTGACTGTCAATGTAGTTTTGAACCTTTTGCTTGGGGTCCAAAAAGTGGTTGGATGAATGCTCTTGATGGAGTGGTTGGATTTCTTCAAACTGAGTAGCTGCCTCTAGAATCTTTGCTTCTGCCATTGCAGCTGCTGTTTCTTTCTTTAACTTTAGTATGTGTAGTTGAGCTTGGATTTGAGCCTGTTTCTTCATAGCTTCAGCTTCCTCTTCTGCATAGGCCAACTGCGCTTGTGCAGCCCCAGCTTTGGCTCGCGCTTTGAGTGCTGCAATGCTTGCTGATGACCTGGATGACTTTGAGGATTCGGAGCAACGAGACCGTGTTACCCATAGCTCTTCTAGACTGTCTGGTGGAGTAGGGCTCCTTTGCTGACCTTGGGGTTGAGCGTCCACTGGCTGTAACATGACTGGATGACTGAAGATTACCACTTCTGGTGCCGTCTGCTGATTATAAGGCTCTTTACTGTTCTGTCCTCACTAGATGTAGAGTGCTATCTAGTTAAGACAGACAGCGAACAGATGATTTTGATTGAAAAGATGTTTACTCGTCATTTCCATTTTAATTCTCATTGTAAAGCTGTAACAAACACACAAAAAATACAACAATTAGAATGCGTCTTTACAACATCTTGTGCCTGAGCTAACAGAGTCTGCTAGCAAGAAGCTAACGTTTTTAACAGTACCAATAAAAACAAATTTTTAACATATTTATTTAAAATAAACTAATCAGTGTAGCACTAGCTCACTCAAAGATCAACACAATGTACATCCAAAACGAAAACTTACAGCCTTATGTGGGCCAAACGACGGTAAGACGGCAGCCATTAATTACAGCTCAACGTCCTCAACGGCAGAACCGCAAAAATAGCACGCGCCACAAGAGGGCAGTATAAGTCAACACAAAGAACTTTGAAACTTATTCAACGTTAAAGATAACTAACCATCACACACATTTACCAATTATTATTATTATTTGTTTATTTGATATGGACATAACAACTGCATTGGACAAACCAGATACATTGTTTTTTAGTGTTGTAGCAAAACTGCTAATTTGCAACACTTGTCCATAGGAGGCTACACATTTCACACAATACAATACAGTACACATTACAGTATTTAAAAAGGTAAACAATACACATCATCAGTACATTTCATACAGTGTTACCATGTGAGCAGCTTTGACTTGACTTTAGCCATTGTTTCAGACCTCTGTAAAAACTGTTCATGTCAGTCTGCAGTTTTAAATCAGTGGACAGAGAGTTCCCCAGTCTGGATCCATTAAAAGAGAAACTGGACTGTCCAAAAGTTTAGTAAATTTTGGGAGAACACAGTCCCCACTGACTGAGGCTCCGGTGGAGGGTCTGCGTGAGTCCTGACGCCGGACAATGAGAGCGGCGACACATGACTGTTCAAACATTTAAAGATCAATTTCAGAATACTAAAATGTAGAAAGTTTTTGAAATCACAGCAGGATGCAAAAGTCAATAGCATATTCTTTTGAATCAATTCAAATGTGGATAAGTGTGTTATCTACTGCCCTATCCGGTCTCCACCCAATAAGTAGTTCCCGGTCCCTCTCTTTCGTCTCTCCTCAGCGTTCCCGTTTACGTGCCCCTCCCTCCCCACCCTTATTTCACTACTTTTAATTCCTTCTATCTTTTAGGTCAGAAGGCGCGAGAGCTCGTCGTCCTCTCCTACGAAGCCCCAAAACGGCAACATGACATCATTCACCTTCAGTCGTCCTGCTTGTTGAATAAAGTTTATTCCACTTTGAGTTTGTGGTCCTTGCGTAGTATTTAGTGTTACAGCTGCTCCGTGTGTGAAGGTTTTGACAACAAAGTCTACGTTTCTTACGGCAAAGTGCACTTTCGACTCAACCCTGCAGTAGATGTGAATTCCTTCCCCAATGAAGAAACATGTGCGACGTTGAGGGAGAACTGTATACTTAGCATATATTTTAGCCTCGACAATCACTCACACGGTCCTTTTTTCCTCCACCCCGTGTCAAATTGCGCGGTCGAAAAACCCCGCCGGTCTAATCCACAGGTGTAAATGTCCCGGGCGTACGTTCCTGCGGCACTTCTCCGGGCCACTCCAGTGACAAAACGCTGAAAAACACCTCCAAAGCCCTCACGTCCTCGGTCTATTCATCTCCCCCCGACGAGCGAAAGATCAAAAACTCCGCGCAATTACCTCCGCCGGCGAGAAAGAAGCCCACATTTTGATCATTCACCCCTTCTTCTTCCCTTGGAGCGTCTTTTTGGAGATGGGGTGGGGGACGCCTGGTCACTCCACCTTACAAGATGTTCAAACGGCCAGAAAATGTGTCGCCGTGAATGGGTTAGCGAACTACATCAAAGGGGGACAAAGAAAGCATCTGGGGGAAGATTTTTTCTTTTTTTTTTTCGGGGGGCTACTTCAACCTGGCAACAAGCTCCAAATTCGGTCATAATCGCGGCGTAGATTACATATGTCCAATAATTGCTCCGGTTGGATGGAAGGGGGGATTAGTTTGGGTGAAAGGAGTGCGGTGAATGGACAAGGCGCCGGACAAAGGGTGCGCGGGATGCTATTAAGACAGATTAGGTGGAAATAAGACCTGATTTGTGTCCGAAGAGGGCCAGGGGGAGATCAAAGTTGCACGGGGTATAGCTCGGCAATTCATTTACATATAGCTGCGTTATAATGGGAGTTATCGTGCATTTTTATTGAGTCCGTAGCGGCAGAAGTTGACGGTGAAGTGCGTTAAAATGAAAATGAGACACGGCGGTGAAAGAAACAGCGCATTGGTGATCATAAAGTGGTTTTCTAGACACTCGCTGGCCCCCTGCATTAAGGCGGTGAAGTGCCTTGCCCAAGTGCACAGAAGCATGCACTCTGCAGCTGGTAATAACACGCTCGTCTTAGAAATAATTAATAACAATCAAAGTGACAAAGGTAACAAGAAGACTGCACGGAACTGTCCCTCCCAAATCTTTTCACCTCTCGATTCTTATCAGCGACCCAAACGATGTGAGGAATTTTTAATTTGAAGAAACAAATGATCGTAATTTATATTCATTTCAAGGCGCTCAAGGGCTCCAAGATGAGTTTGAGGAATGTGACGATGCACGACAGAGATTCAAACAAAAGTATTGCAAACAAACAGTATATCGTCGATTCGTGTAACTCAGATGAGACTTCCAGCAGATGAATAGGAAAAAATAAGTAAAAAATTAGATATCAATTTGAAACTTTTGCTGAACATTAATAATATAAATATGAGGAAAAGATGTATGTTTTGTGTCATTCTATGTTTTCACGTTAAAAAAAAGGCATGCATAAAAATTGCTATTTTTCAGCGACGAAATCTAAATAATGGATAGACCAGGTTTAAATGTATAGAACCTTTTTTTGTCGACATATTAGTAACAAAGATTTTTTCAGAGGGGATTTTGGAACTTTTTTAAATAAGCTAATCATCAAAAAAGAAAAATCTGTAAAAAACTTTTTTGGATTCAAAGCTGAAGGACTGGGAGTTAGCTATTACAAAATGTTGTTGCATGAGTGGAAAAAAAAACACATTTTGAGAAAACCAGTCCTGAAGTGTCCGGGTGTCTGCTGAAGTGATGTTGTAGTTACTTCCAGGATATCTCCACCTGGCTCGCGACAAAACATCATAAAATTAGCCTCGTACAGGGTGAGTTTTGTCATCTCTATACTCTGACATGAAAACTAAGATGTCAAGGGCAAAGACGATGAAAAAAAAAATCTCCACATGGGCCAGTGTGTGAAAATCAGTACTTTCACCTGCCACGTCTCGCCTTAAAGTGATAGTCTGTAAGATTGAAAAGTGAAGAGAGAGAGGTTTTAAAAGTAAGATATTATCCACAGTTTGGTGAACCCGACACCCAGGTTGGGAATCAAGTATTTAGTGATTTAGGAACCGAAACTCTTAGTCCGGTTCATTGTGTTATTTCACCGGATTTTTGTGGCGAGTATCATAACAGCGATAATAACATTTATATGGGGGGTAAAAAACGCAGTTTGACAGAAATTTACACAATTTGGCATAAAATTCCATGGAGTTACCGTAGCGATGACCAGAACTCCCCATTTACTCTAATGGAAAAACGGTATAATGGCACAATTTTACCAAATGACAAGGGCAAATGGAAACATTGTTTTTCTCATTGCTTAAGGTTTCCAAACATATATAGTTTTCATACTCTCCACGAAAACCCCACAACAGAGGAAATCTAAATATAGTGAACTGGAATATCTACTTTTCTCCAAATCCTGATATCGTCCCATCGAATCCAATTTTCCTCTGGTCATTCACAAAACTACAGTCTGTGGCAAATTCACCGAAGTGTCGTCTGCACTGGGCATCATTAAGTAAGATCATCGAGAGAGCGAGGCTGGCTTACGTCACAATAATAAAAGCCATTCATTTACATATAGCTGCTTTATGCTCATACAGGGATTAGCCACCTTGTTATCCTGTGTCTCTCCATTGGCCCGCACCTCTCTCCTTCTGCTCTCAGGATGGTCGCTGCCCTCCTCAATGTCCCGGGACCCTCCTCAAGTCCTTAACGTCTCCCCCGCTCCTCTTGTAGTATCCAGGCGAAAGGGCTCCCTCACTTCAGCCCCGGTCTTTGGTGGGACTGTTTTTGTTGCAGCGAGGCAGGGGGTCCCCTTTGGGCTTTGTGCCGGCAATTTAGCTCATCCCCAGCCCTTGTATGTTCGTCAATGAGAGGAGAGCCGCTAAGACAATGCTATAGATCCGACACAGAATGGAACAAGGCGGAAGACAATCGGTTACTTTCTTTTTACGCATTGTTGAAATGAACCCTCCGTTGTAAGAAATCTCTGGCCTAACAATAGCAAATGATCAAAAAGCCTGACGGTTGAATTGATTCAAAGCGCGGGCTACGGATACGAGAGACGATCTAAACGAAACGATTAGTTGGGTTTCTGCTACAACAATGATGGAAATGAGGAGAAAGAAGAAAATGCTCCAGAGTGGGAAGGCTTTGAGTGTAACACAATATCGCTTCAGGTTGTTACATTCAGAGAAATCACAGAAATGCCTTTAGCTCTGAGCCTTTTCCTACAAATTTTGTTAGCAGGCGAATCCCAGACCTGTTTTAAATTTGTTCCATCCCTCAGGTCATTTATATAAGATCATTTCTTTATCATTAACATCTTATACGATGATGTTTAGTGGCCAGTGTGTATCTGACCCACAAAAAGCAGAAACTTGACTGAGTTTGAGTTAGCATTTTAGCGCACAGGAGACATTTAGACGCTAGCTGTAACTTAAGTAAAATCTCAAAAGGTCTGGACATTCATTATTGATTTCTGACGAGGCTTTTGACCTAAATGTGGTCGATGGGTAGACAACAGCGGAAAACATCTGGATCGTTCATAATTTGCTATGTTTGACGGCTAATGCTAATGGATATAGGAAAAAAAACATTGAGTAGGCTAACGGACTCTGAAAAGTCTCCCGGGCTAGCCGACTTGCTAACTGCCGGCATACGTTAGGATTGAACGCCGCTTCTCCGTTTTATTTCTATGATTGAACTGACAGATGAGCTGACTGGGCGCAGTACAGGAGTCATATTTGCCCCAAAGGCTTGCACTTTCACTCTGGGAATTTTCCCCAAACCTTTCAGGCAGTGGGCCCCCAAAATCACCAGGCAAACAACCCTGTAAAAACTGATATTAATATAATAAGCATCTGCAAAACTGGTCAGGTGACTGCCTAATGAAGCTCATTGAGAAAATGAATCCACCCTTGTTTGTTTCCTACATTCACGTGTTTATTCATTGTTTAATGCCTTCAATGAGAATGTAAACAGAGTTGAAAATACTCGAGACCAGCTCTTCCCAAAGTCAGCTTTTTGAGTCCTTGTTTTTGACCCGACAATAAACTCTTACACTTTATAAAGAATATGTTCCTCCAATTTCTTGTAATATAATGTAACAATATGCAGACTAAATCATACTAATAATCAAACAAACACCCAAGGCCCGGACTCCGCTTTGGGAACAACTCTCTGATACTGATAAAAACAAGACGATTACACTTGGCTCTAAACCACATCTGTGACGAGGATCCGACCCGAGAAAATATGAGTTTGTTTGTTTGTTTGTTTGTATATCCAATACATTTTTAGGTGAGTCCAGCTTCTGTCTGTCGCGCGTCCCACTCGGGGAGATGAGAGCGTGCAGATGTTTGGGCTCTCAGTCCGAGGACCCTCTTGTCCGTGTGAAAGGTTTTAACTGGATTCGCGGAGGCCCGGAGTCTCTGTGACTTTACAACATGTGTCTGCCTTATTGTCCCGCACTGTCCCACAAACCGGCGGCTCCACTTAACCAGTCAACGTGGGGAGTCCCTCTGGAAGCGTCCCAGGCCATAAATTTTTACCCCACGTTCCCGCTTCTCCCCCCCCACCGCCACCACCACCCACCCACACCCGGCGACAAAGAATGGGGGCCGATCGCGGGACCCCCATTACCCCCTAAATAACGCGGCGGATCTCTGCCTGTTGTAACCCCTGCGCTCGGAGACACTGGGAGATGCATTTGGGGTGAAGGGACGGCTCGTTAAGCATCGTGTTCGCCCCCTCCCTGGTCCAGCCCTCCCATGTCCCATTCACACCCAGCCGAGGAGGGCCAGGGTCTGGAACTATAACCACCGGCCCACCAGCGAACAGAGTCACCTCCTGATCATGTGAAAGCCATTACGCAACTTGATTTGGTCTTAACCCTGGTGGCGTAACGAGGACTTAGAATGACTTTCTGTTTGTCTCCCGTCACTCGGACGTCGGATATTGGTGTTTCAGTTGACACTTGTCCATCTTTTAAGCGCCATATTTAGAGACAGATCTATAACTTGCTTTAATACTTTTGAATTAAATTGTGTTTATCATTTGAAGCCCAAAAGAAACTTGTTTTTGCCACTTTTAGATAGGCTTTATTTGTCATTATACAATATATCTTTCATTGATTGAACTCATGCCCCTAGAGGCCATAAGCGCCACTGCAGGTGTCGTAGCATGTTGCGTTTTTTTACTTCTTAATTGTCCGTGAGAGTAAATACTACGCTGACAGAAAAGAAAAAGGGAGAGAGGGATATTGTTCATCCAATTACACAATGGAGATAATTTTTTTCACTCAAACTTGTCTGTAAATACTGTTTAAGTGGCGCTAGCCCGCAGTTAGCTTTGCCCGTTAGCCTGTTAGCTTCTTCTTAGTGATTCCATTAGTGTGTATTGTGGCTCTGACCCGGAGGCAGGAAAGTTGCAATTGTGTTTTTTTGGCCAGAGACACCAGGGGGAGATGAAAGACCCCCCCAATCATCCCATTAACACTTGTATTACCCCCAGAGGGACTACGGAAAGGATTTATTAAGGTAAACAATATACTGTAAACACAGACATTTGTGAGGAAAACAATGTGCATCTAATTATAAATCATTTGCATAAATGTTATGACCTTGTCTGTGCAAGTGACCCTGCCAGTACCAATAAACTTGTCCCTTTGAAGAATCGGGATGCTACAAATATGTTAGAAAGTTAGAAGTGAGTTTAGTCCTCAGGTAATATTTTAATTTAGTGGCTTCCTCTTACGTTCTTTGGTAAATGGTGTCATTGCGCTTTTACCCAAAACGCTGTAAACATCAAGGAACCACTGACACATTCACACTCTCATTCATGTCAGACACTGGAGGAAAGGTGGGTGAAGTGTCTTGCCCAAGGAGACACCAACAATGTGCCCCTGCAGAATTGTCTTCATAGAGTTGATCAGGTTGTTGATCGTGGCCTGTGCCATGTTGTCCCACTCCTCTTCTACTGCTGTGCAAAGCAGCTGGATATCGACAGGAACTGGACCACGCTGTTGTAGACGCCGACCCAGAGCAAACATGTTCAACAGGCGACAAGTCCAGTGAGATGAATCAATGAATCTGTAGATTATTTGTAATCATTTTGCTGTGAAAAGCGACTGGAGTTTGTATGTTCTCCCCGTGTCTGTGTAGGTTTCCTCCGGGTGCTCCGGTTTCCCCTACCACTAAAAACATGTACACTAGATTCCCCTCTGGGGCCAGGACTCCCCTGAAAAAGAGATTTTTAATCTCAGTAGGACTTTCCTGGACAAAGGTAAATAAATAATAAACATTTTCAAACTTTTTCCCATGTAAAGCTAAAGTGACGCCGCTTGAGGACAGGCTGACGGAGTAAACTTAAAGTGAACGTTTGCAGGAGGCTCTTTGTGCTTTAAAAGAATGTCTCTGAACTCTAGCGACTGGAGGCTGCACTGCATGGACGCCACGGGACTTTATCGGGAACAGAAGCAGGGATTGGGGAAGTGAGGGAGAGCCCTTTTATTTAAACTCTAGGATCTGGCAACAATACGAGTGGAGCTAATTCTGCTTGATGATTGGATAATTGCCCTGAGACAAAGACAGAAAATATTTAGGAAATTTACAATGTGCAAAACACTCCACATACACTCACTTTAAAAACAAAGTAGTTTCTCATAAAAAAACAAAAAACAAACTGCATTTACAAATCATTTTTGCTCTTTTTTGAGTCTGTGTAAACCAGAAAATGATTAATCGATTGTTAAAATAGTTGACAACCAATAATCAATTTTATTTCAAGTTTTCAGCTTCCAGGAATCGTTCAACAGATCCTTTAAACAGATCCTTTAAACATGGGGCCGTTCGTTATTACGCTGCGACATGAGGTGATGGTCGGCACAACAATGGGCCTCAGGATCTCGTCTCTGTCTCTGTGATTCGTCTTCAATGGTCCAAAGCACTTTTAACGGGATCTCGCAGACGGTCACACGTTACTCCCATTTTACACTCTCTGCACCGGCTCCCCATCAAATTTCTAACTGAATTTTAAATTTTTGTTTCGCCGATTAGAGCCTTGCATGGTCAGGCTCCCGTATACTGCACGTGTCTAACCTGCTGTGCCCTGCTCCTCCGGTTGTACCCTTAGATCCTCGGGCCAGACCCTCCTCACTGTCCTTTGAAGCCGTTGCTCCTAAATTGTGGAATGACCTTCCTCTGTGGTTCCGTGGGGCCGACTGTTGATTCTGCCGACGAGCCTTTAGTTGACAAAGCTATGATTGTTTGTATTTAAATGTTTCGTTCTACATGTTTTTGTGATCCTCTTTTTGTGAGTTTATCTGTGAAAGGTGCTGTATAAATATCTTCTTCTCTATCGAAAGGCTTGAACTTTCCTTCAGAAATTACTTCATCTGATCAAACTTAGCAATCAGAAATACATGAAAACTGGACATTTGCTCTCTTGTCAGGAGCAGTGGGCTACAGGTGGACTACAGAGGGATCCAGGTGGACTACGGAGGGATCCAGGTGGACTACAGAGGGATCCAGGTGGACTACAGAGGGATCCAGGTGGACTACAGAGGGATTCAGGTGGACTACAGAGGGATCCAGGTGGACTACAGAGGGATCCAGGATCATCTGGAGTCCAAATGTATTCAGTCTTGCATAGAGCTTTTCACCCAAAAATAGTAAAAAACCTGTAAAAAAATAAATTAAATTAAATAAATAGGCTAAATTTGAACTTGAATGTTGCGCGCCGCTGTAGAAAGTTATTCTTGCGAATCCCACGTCGTCCCGGTGAACAGTGAGCGGTTTTGGTTTTTGTGGCCGTGAACCCGCGGCCCCTTCGCTCTCACCCCTGAACCCCGCTTGGCCTGAGAACAGAGGAATTCCAGTTAAACACATCACACGGTTGTAGCCTTTCACACCCCCTCTGTTTCCCCTCTATTCGGGCCTATTCCTGCTCGGGACGTCCTGACAGGCACCGGGACACTTCCCCTCCTCTCTTTCTTTGGCCCCTCTCCTCGGGCCCGCCCGTGTTTGGGATGCTCTTTGGGGTTAATGGAGTTGTTTGGCAGGCGGGCTTGTCCTGCCGCTCCCTCGATGTGGGTAGTCCCGGGCGGGCGGGAGGGGAGCCCATTGTCCCCGCGGAGACGGGTTAGTTTTTCACTGTTACTGATGCTCCGCTGCCCTCGGCCCCCAGCGGGAGGGGACAGAGAGTTACGGGATCTGAGAAAGTCGAGGTGGGAAATGTTTTTGTTTAATTTTATGATTAAAAATATGTATACAGCCTATTGTTGGAGAAATGTGTGTTCTCCAGTTCGGCTTTACCCAAATCTTAAAGCTTCTCGACTGGAGCTTACAGCCTATATCAAGTGTAACGCTGTAATTTGAAAGCTAAGACCTACAAAACTGGAAAAAAAATGTAAGCGTTTTTTTTTCTCCGGTGTTTTTGTCACTTTTTCATCACATTTGTCACTTTTTGTCACTCTTTCGTGGCTTTTTTTTTGTCGTTTTGTTGTTTTTGCTGCTCTTTTGCCGCGTTTTTGTCCCATTTTGGAAGTGTTGTTGCTTTTTTGTCGTGTTTTTGTCACTTTTCATTTCATTTCCATCACCTTTTCGCCACTTTTTTGCTTTCATATTCAGCCAGACTGGAGCTAATGTGCCCAGTTCAGGTGGAGGTTAAGAGGTTAAAATATTGAAAATAAATACACTGCCCGACCACAAACAGAAGTTACCCCCTGGATGAAACTAACTGTTCTAAGGGGGGGGGGGGGGGGTCAGGTCTAGGATCAGCGGACGACCTCAACATCCTTGAATGACCAGGTTCACACTGTGAAAGAGCGGGTCAGGGAGCATGAGATGGATCGGCCGCCCCAGAGTCAAGATCTTAACCCCCGTTGAGAATCTTCGGGATGTGCTGGAGGAGGCTTCACGCTCATGGTCACACTCTCCCATCATCAATACGAGTTCTAGGTGAGATATAAATGCAACACTGGATCTTAAGCCAACACTGTACATAAGAATCTGGCTCAAAATGCAGATTTTCCCCCCCCCCCCCTTTAGGAGTCTCCAGGTTGAAATCCCCCACGTCTTCTCTTATTATTTGTATTTCCTCTCTCCTGGCGCTGCTCTGAACCTGTCCATCTGCCGTCAACCCCTCCACGCTCAAGGCCAAGGACGAAATTTAAAAACACACATCTTCCCCCCCCCCCCCCCCCCCTACAAATATCCAGCGCCGCCGCTTTCAAGCTCTTACAGTGTGACGCCATTTTGGACGGGAGCCACTATGCCCCCCCCCCCCCCCCCCCCCCGCCTCCACACCCGGAGGACCTCTCCTGACAGCTACAACCCCCAAACGCACGCGGCAACAGAAGGCGAGCGTTGCCAGGTTTTCGCTGACCAGTGCATCGCGGGACGGTGCGGACCAAGGGCAGCCCGTGTGTGTGAACGGGACGGGGTTGTAATGGCGGGGGGGGGGGGGGGGGCGGGGGCGAGGGTCGAATGCCAAAAGCAGCCGGCGAGGTCAGCGCGCCAGTCAAAACACTTCACGGCCGCGAGGAGGAGGAGAGCGAGTGCGGGGAATGTTGATTACAGGCGGGATTAGTGATGTTTCATAAGAGCAGTGATGAGGGACTGGGTCAGTGGGTAAACTGCCTTTGTGAGGAAATTCATCCTCTGCGCGTGACCCCCCAGTGCCTAGCCATGAAATACAACCGCTTTTTTAACCTCTCGACCCCCCCCCCGCCTGAACCGAGCCAACCGTGTCCCGTTTGGAAAAAAAAGAAAAAAAACTGAGATGAAAACGTGGCGATAACACGACAAAGAAGTTACAATCCGTTTTGTCAGTCTTAGCTTTCAAATGAGGCCTATAGGCTGTAATCTCTCCAGTCGAGAAGCTTTTAGATTCGGGTAAAGCCAGACTGGAGAAAAAGGTTTAGGTGGGGGGATAAGAGGTTAAAAGTACAAACAGCTAGCTTATGAGCTAAAGATATTTGAGACCTACACATTTCTTCTCCTGAAACACCGAAGAGCCCTCAGGATCCCCCCACACCTGCAGCACAGAGGCGACAAGGAAGGGACAAACGAGGAGGTATCCGGGCGAGACTCGCAGCTAAGCCACGCAAATCTTCTATCCCTACTATTGTTCTGACTAATGTCTTAACGTTTACTGGAGAATAAGATTGATTATATTCAGCAGAGGGAGCTGCACAGGAGGAAGAGGAAGGAGGAGGCGGAGGAGCCGACCAGTGCAGGACACCACGCTCTGAAACAGGGGCAAACCCAAGAGGCGCTGCACCATTTCAGAAGGCAGCGCTCCGGTTTCCCCGACCTCCAAAAACATGCTGGTCAGGTTGGCACAAAATGGCGGCTCAGGACTAACTCAACACCTGTACACGATTTCGTATAAACAATAAAATAAGAAATAAAGCGGTCACTAACTTACTTTTGTTGTTATGTTATAGACCTTTTGTTTGATGAGACTCCACTGATCCAGGGTAAACAGCCAATTACTGAGCTTTTTCTTCTTCATTGTCTTTTGCTAATCGGGTAGACCTTAGCAGCCAGAGGAGGTTTAAACATTAAAGCAGTTAACGCTAACCTTGAAACTTATTAAAGTAAAGCGAAAACACGACCACTGCCCTTCCCTTCACCTTCTGCCTCTCCCCTTTTGAGTTTGGCAGGCCCTCTCCCCCGCTCTCCCCCGCTCCCCTCTCTCCGCAGGTGTGTGTTGCCCCCGCTGGGCCGTACAGGATGCATGTTTACCGTTCGCTGTAGTGGACAGTAGGAGGCTGTGTCCCGCTCAGCGAGATACACGGGCCAGTCGTCCTCAGCCTGACAACATGCTAATAGCCCGAGCTAACGCTACACGCCTCACCGGGAGAAAACGGGCAGATTATGGAGATTTTCGCTCCAAATATTATTCCTTTTTCTGTGCCCGAGTCCCATCTGTGGACGATCAGGGGGGAGAGGTGACAGAGCCAAGATGGCCGCCTCCGATCAGGGTTGGAAACATATGTGCGACCGTAGCGTGTCAGGCGGCTTTAGCGCGCGATTATTCAATGAGGATTTCAAAATGACAGGAGAAGACGTCGCAGTGCAGGTGAACAGAGTCTGGGATGGTTTCCTCTATGATTAAAAAACATGTACAATAGACTCCAGACGCCAGGATGACTGAGAGTGTGTTTGTGAGTGCAGTGTTAATTTCGTCGACTAAAATATTTAGTCTTAATTTTAGTCAAAGTGATTTTTCTGACGACTAAAATTGGACTAAAACTAAATTAAACGTTTTTCATGAGACTAAAACTGTGACTAAAATGTCCAGATATTTTAGTCGACTAAAATAAGACTAAATAAAAATGAAAAGGAGAGACTAAAATCATCCAAACTTCTATGGACCGTCTGAAAGAGCCTCATATCATGTAAATTCACTGCCAAAGGAGCAGCTCTGAGTTTTGTTCATGAGGGAGCAGCTCCATGAAGCAGGACCTCCATTAAATATGATTATAATGAATATTATAAATACAAAGTCGACTAAATTTGTCCTAAATTTAGTCGACTAAATTGACTTGCAATTTTAGTCGACTAAAACTCGACTAAAATTGAAGATATTTTTTTGACTAAATCTCGACTAAAATTCAATTACATTTTCGTCAAAAGACTATTGAACTATTAAAATATGTTGTCAAAATTAACACTGCTGGAAATCCATCAACTCACAATGTTTGTTTTTTGTCTGTACATTTTATTGACTAATTTCAGGCAAAGCAAGTTTATAATATTATGTAGAGAATTCATGCACAAGCCGACTTCTTCTATTCTGCAAATGTGAGTTGCCTGGACCTATAATCTTTTTATACATTTACATGAAGGTTGATAAAAAATCTATCCATTAATTAATTGACATTTGCAAATGAATCAAATCATTTTGCCATATATTGTTTTGTTAACTTTTATTGCATGCCCGTATCGTTTTTTATTTACATATTATATATTATTATATTTTTCATGCTGCACCAAGAAAATTCCTACTTTGTGAATTTTTTTACTAAAGATTTCAATAAAACTAAATTCAATAAAACTCTCACTTTATTAAAGCTGTGGTCATCTTTTTTTCTTTCTTGTGTATAGTACAATTCTCTTGGTATCATGGTGGTTCTCAAAGTGGGGGTCGCGGGACACTGATGTGGGGGTCACACGATGATTTTAAGACATTGAATTTGATGTATTTTTGATTGAAAACTGCATGTTTTTGTGAAATTAGGCCAAATATCAAACATATCCAAACTAACTTAATTAACCTCTTAACCCCCGCCTTAACCAAGTGCATTTTCCCCAGTTCAGCTTTACCCAAATCCATAAAGTTACAGCCAATAGGCCAGAGTAACGCCTCATTTGAAAGCTAAGACCTACAAAACTCATCTAAACTGCTAAATTGCTGCATTGTTGTCTTTTTTTGGGGGACATTTTTTTCATCGCTTTTTTCCAATCCAACTTTAGCACTTTAAAAAACAACAACAATGTCGACCAAAGTTGGTTGCGCTTTGGGCCTGATAAAGGTAGAAAAGCGCTATATAAGTTGAGTCCATTTACCATTTGACCATTTAAAAATGACATTATTAATAAACAAATGAACAGTAAAAAGTACAAAAACTTCTCCGGCTGTGTTAAAGCCAGTTAGTTTGGGAGGTCCACCCTTTTCTTTAAGCTGCGCTCAGTTTCAGGCCGTCCCCGCGGCTGAGGGGCTTCTCTCCGCGAGGACAGACCGGGCCGGAGTCCAGGAGCCGGTGGGACAGTGGTGTGAGCTGTCAGGGCTCTGCTTGACGTGATGCTACCGCGAATGCTAATGTATGTAAATGAGGAGGTCCATGACACCTGCGGAGAGAAGCTGTGCCCTTCTCCCGGCGCCCGGACGCAGAGATACCCTCCACACGCTCACGAGCTGCACACAGGAGACACACCCGCGCTGTGTTTCTCATTGTGCTTTTTCACGTCTATGTTTCCAACTAATCGTGGTCACACTTCTTCCTAAACTGATGTGCAAAATGGGCATCAAAATATCAAACATGATATAATGATGCAGTTTTGTTTCCAAATAAAATTATCGCTATGAGGAAATGTATGCAAATAAATGACCACATGGAAAACACGTGTTTTTGGAGTTTCATATATTCCAGGTGCTAGAGATTAGGCCGTGACTCAAAGATGAATTAATAAAACTATCCTTTTAAACATATTTTTTTGTTGAATGAACATTATAGAATCATATGCTCTGAAAAAACATGCTCTGATGGTCTGTTCATTTAAGATTTTTGTTGCATTTTGCCTCAGAGGCACAGCCAGAGGCGTAGTTTGCCATTATGCAAGGCAGGCAGTCGCTTGGGGCCCCCAACAGTCAAGGGCCCCCATGAACTGGTCCATTATTTATAAACTTGTAACAAATGCTTGAGCTAATCAGTCTTGTAATCAGTATGACTTTGGTGCTGCAGTTACACTGTCTCTCCACTAGGGGAGGGACCATCTGGGTACCTCACGATTCGATACGCGATACATGGCTCACGATAACGATCATCTCACGATACGCCAATACTGCGATAATCGATATATTGCACAAAAATAACCTACGATACATGCCCCCTGCTGTCCTGACTGAATTCTTGATCATTATTGGCCTCTTTTAACTGTGAAAACAGTGGAGCACTGCTGCCTCATTAATATGCATGACGTTGCTCATTAATATGCATGACGTCATAAAAAGCATCGATATCGGAATAGAAAGTTTCGGTATCGTATCGTCCCGTGAAATATCGTTTTCTGGCAATTTATACCCCTCCAGCTGCTGCTTTAGTGCGGCCGTGGGCTGGATCCGGTCCCCTAAGCAACTTCGCCTGGCCCTCAACCCCCTTTCCATAATTCATATATAATCCCAAGCCATGTCGGGCCGCACTTTGGGATTTCCTGCTTGAGCCCACTCCTTTAGAGCATAACTGTGTAATGTGAATTTTCGTAAACTAGAAATATAAACTGCTCAAATAAACTAAACTAAACTAATAAACTTTTGAGGAGACAAGTAAACAAAGAGTCTGAGGCGTTTTTTTGTGACGCGCTACACGCACCAAACCAGCGCTAATGCCACGTAACTTTTCGTAACCCAAACGTGCCCCGTGTCGGGCCGCGGACAATGGCGCCTTCACTGACAGCCCCTGTGATCCGTTTCTTTGAGCGCCGGGCCATCTGGTGACAGTGAATGCGTCTGGTGCCTTCGCTGCCACTAAGTTCACCACAATCTCCACTCAAACGCGGACACAATCCCGGCTCTGTGCCTACAGTACGCGGACGGACGCGGCGCCGTGTGGGCCGCGGCTGAAAGAGAACGCAGGCGCAGATAAAGGGCAGAAGTGACACCATTCACACGCCCCCATAATGCACTGTCTGTGCGGTGCAGGTGTGCGTCGGCTCTATAGCTTTTGTCTCTCCAGTGAGAACGGCGTTAAAACGAGCCCTGTGTGTCTCTTTAATGGAAGAAGGACTGGTGCGGGGCTGGACTGGCGCTTGTTTGGCAGATGTGGCGCGGACCAAAGAGCTGAGGCGTTTGTTCAAGTCAAAGGTTTCATCTAATAATGGTCTCGTATATTGTGGTTTACAAGCTTGAGTCGACACTGCAGTCATTCATTCACTCCGGACTCTGTGGTGGTAAACTACTGTAGCCAGAGCAGCCCCGGGGCAGACTGATGTTAGTGAGATCATCATCGATCCCTGAGCTGGCCCTGGTTAATGCTCACACGTCACAGCAAGAAGATTCCGGGTTCAATCCCTCACTGGGCTGAGAGTTTACATGTAAGCGCCCCGGGTTACCTCACAGCTATTCACCTTATTCTGCCCCGCCCGCTTTTGCCACTTTTTGCCACAGATCGGCACTTTCGCTGTCATGGCGTTTCCTGTAGAGCCCAAAGTTTGTTCACGCTAAAATATGTCGTACAGTAGATTGATTTGTGAAATGTCCATTGTGTTCATTTGCACCAACCGGTCAACACTGCCCCGTTTGTGTGTTTGTGTAGTAACCGATTTGGTCTCGACTTCTCCAGTTCTATGTAAACTCATGAAGGGGCGGGAACAATTCATGGCGGAACCAACGGGGATGAGGTGAATAAACATGTAGGCCCGGATGACTGGTGTGTGAGTGAGTGAATGGTGGTGGATGTGATGTGAGCAGCCACACTTCTGTCAGTTTTGTCGTCTCATGATCGGAAGGTCGGGGGTTCGAATCCTGCCTCCTGAAGGAAGACACTTCACCCACCTTGCCCCCAGTGTCTGTGTACATTGGTGTATGAATGGGTGAGAGGTTCCTTGCTGTAAAGCGCTTTGAGTGCCTAATGTAGGTGGAAAAGCGCTATATAAGTTAAGACCATTTACCATACACTGTGTGGTGCAAATGTAAAATTCCTTCCCCTACAACCACCACTAACCCACCGCAAAAAATATATCCCCTTTTTGTCGTATTGATAATTTGGGTTGACCACACAACATCAGGTACTGTATAGTCATGTTATTGCTGCGTTTCAGGCGACATCACAGCGCTCTAAAGGCCTATAATATTATATAGAGGTAAAATTATTTTGTTTATAAGGAAATGTTTGGTCTTGTACAGAGAGATCATGGACCCAGTGACTGATATTAATGATCATTTTTGTAATTCATAAAATTTCTTTTTAGACTCGTGAAAGTGTAATGCACGACCCGGCAACGGACAAGTGGAAGAAAATGGATGGATGGAAAGTGTAACGCAAGCGATAGGAAGAGCACAGACAGAGCGCAGACAGAGCGCAGACAGAGCGCCTCAGTCCGCCGGGTCTGTGCGCTGTATGGAGACCACATGTGGCCGCGCTCTCCAACATAAGCCGATACATGACGACCACTGTAGTGTCTTTGTCTAAAGAGTCTGAGCACAGTCAGTCGACAGGCCCATACTGAACCAGCTGGCACCAGGGCGTCTTTTCAGGCTTTGTCACTTACAATAATATGGCTGCTCTGTTTGACTGGACTTCACGCTGTATTTGTCAAACATGTTCTAGGCGATTACTAAAGACGACGCTGCAGGCGAACGGGAAAAGAAACATTTATCAATTTGAAACTTTTGCCTTAGATTACTGACACAAATAGGAGGAAAAACTGTACTGAAAGCTTTCTGTCATTTTATATTTTCATATAAAAGTGAGGTATTTTATGCAACCAAATTGGATCATAATGGATCACACCAGTTAAATGATTATTGACATATTAGTTACATAGAATTATTTTCCTAAGGGCATTTTGAAAAAGCTATGTATTCGTAAAACATTTTTTTCAAATTTTCTGGGATGCAAATTTCCATCAATGAGGCTCACAATTAGATACTAACAAATCACTCAAATGATTCAAAATATTGTTTAGTCCAAGAAGTTTTGAGGCTGAAGGAGCCAAGAGAGGAAGACCTCACTTTGTGAAAATGAGACGTATATTATTTATATTATTCCATATTTGGATTAGTCATCGCAGCCGCACACACGACATGCGGAAACCAAACATGTCAATATTTGTGAATGGATAAGCGCGGGAAAGCCGCCTGTGCGCCGCCATGTTTTAATGATTTTCAGGAAAATAAGCATCAGAAAGAGGACGTTTGGTCTTTTTTACTCCTAAAACGTGTCGATGTTTGCACAGAAGTTACCATTTGAAATCACGTGTATTACAGTATGACTGACTGACTCATTGTGCATGTTTTAGGTTGAAGGAGAACACTAGAGTCTCCAAGGAAAAAAAACAGACATGCAAATTACACCCAGAAGGCGCCAAAGCATCACTGATGGTGGCAGCGCGTTTGCAATCACGACGTGTCCATATCGAGAAGAAACCTTTCTTTCTGTTGTGGTTTTGCACATGTGTGTCAGAGGAGTGAGTGTCGTGAAGAGGGGGGGGGGGGGGAGTTTGTTTTGGGGACAGTGTTTGTGTGAGGGTCACAGACAGATGGCCCTAAACTGTGACGGGACAGTCCTGCCATTGTCTCTGAGAGAGACAGAGAGAGACAGAGAGGGAGAGATTTGGCTACATGTTGCCTATAGCAGGGGTTCCTAAACTGCTGCTTTAATGTTAACAGGCCAAATGTCATTATAATCGTTCACTGTAAGACAAATTCCTGCAACTCATGACAATAAATCTCGAAGGAGTCTAAACTCCAAATATTTTCGGACCCATCCCGTGGCGGTGTTTGCCATGAACAGGTTTTACACCGTTGACAATAACAAGGACTTGTATCTATACTTATTATTGGGCTGTATCGGCAATATATCGTTACAGAGTACGTGAGAAGATACATGTACATGTCTAACCTTAGTCTTTATTCAGAAAGTTTCACAACATGCAAATATAAAAGGCTTAAAGTAAACCCTGAGCTTTTCCAGCATAATAAAACCTCCTTTTAAAATGTGCAACAAATCTTGTATTATGGTCAAACGAGGAGAAGATGGTGAAACACTGTTGTGGAGCGGAGGGAGCCGCGCAGGAGGAAGGAGGAGGTGGAGGAGCTGATCAGTGCAGGACACCACGCTCCGAACCAGGGACAAACCCGAGAGGCGCTGCACTGTTTGAGAGGAGACTGAAGGCAGCGCTCCGGTTTCCCCGACCTCTCAATCAAACGACATAAACCAGATCCTTCTCCTTTTGCTTTTTTAAACATCAACACTCGTACTGATTATGTTTGTTTCCCTTTTTGAATATTATTTCTATTCAGAGTTTAGAGCCCATGACGTCATCTTTCGGTCACAGAAACGTCTGTTCAAAGGACTGTGGTGAGGCCGCACACAAACTCAAAATGATTATTGGGTCTAGTGTGTTGATGTTTCCAAGGATTAGATATATATTTATATATAAAAGTGCTTCTATATGCACTTTGTGATGAAGTTTTGAACGTTCTTTGTGTGCCGGCTCACTCTGATAACTCTATCTCGTGATGCTTTTGTCTCTTCGAGTTCTTCACGTCTTTGTTTCCACCTCTGGCCTCGGATCCCGCGGACTCGTGCATAAATCTGCCGCGCCTGAAGAGCGGGAGGAGACTAAAGTTCAGAGGCTGCTGGGAGGAGAGGCGCTGGGCTCTGTGTGAGACGGAGAGGCAGGAGCTGGTCAAGGAGAAAGACCGAGCAGCACAAGTTTAATGGAGACAGAAACGCACCGCTCTGTGGAAGGTGAGGAGATTAGGACTAACGCTAGTGTTGTCAGATTATATTCCTGTGGGGACTTACGTGAGCTTTGGTGGGATAAACATTTAAAGTATCAGTGAGGTTCTAATGAATAGTCACTGATAACAAGACAAATACACAAAGATACAAGATAAGTTTCATGTCACTGCACAATAAATCTAGCTACAATCGGTACTAATCTGCAAAACCAAATTCAAATAATAACAATCTAATTTCCTTTTTATTTGTATCTACTGTTAACCCTTCCTCGAATCCCTTTTGATCGATACTGGCGGCTTCAAAACCCACAAAAGCAAAATCAAACTAGACCTAGATCTGACCCTGATCAAAACCAAAGCTGGGGGTCGGGAGACGATTCAAAACTATATTTTTTTAAAGACAAAATCGGACAACACTGTTGTTCTCTAATCGAAAACCTCCAGACTTGTAGCCGTGCTTTGAGAAACTCTGAGAAACTCAGAGAAAGCTCCTCCTGAGGTCCTAAGCTTAATCCTTTCTTTGCAGAGTAAAAAGCTCACTACACTACAGTCAAACAGCAGAAGGCGGCCATTTTATTTGTTATTTCATATGAGTTCATTCATAGATCAAATGGACCCATCTCCAGATGTGGAGCCTGACTGGTGGTCAGAAACACCTGGCTAGAGGATTTACCAATTGTACATGGCGGCACGGTAGCACAGCGGTTAGCGCTCGTGCTTCACAGCTAGAAGGTCCGGGTTCGATTCCCACCTGGACGGGGCCTTTCTGTGTGGAGTTTGCATGTTCTCCCCGTGTCTGCGTAGGTTTCCTCCGGGTACTCCGGTTTCCCCTACCACTAAAAACATGTACAATAGGCCCAGGGACTGCAGGTGGAAATTAGCACAAGTGCTATAACCTGGTACAATGCATCTCTCCTTTCTGAGGCTAATGTAGATTGTTCACTGTCCCTGTTCAAATAAATAAATAAATACAAATACATGTTTTAGAGGTGGGGGAAACCGGAGAACCTGGAGGAAACCTTCACAGACACGGGGAGAACATGCAAACTCCACACAGAAAGTGAGTTCCTTTTCAAAGAAGCCCGTTGTTGAAACTTTCTGTGCGTTCGTGCTGCACGAAAATAAAGTAACGGAGCATTATCTTCAACGCCGCGTAAAAGACTTCACGAACTAACATGGTTTAGACTTGATATACTTCTCCTGTTTTGACATACAGCAGAGTGCACTTCTTTACAGGTCCCCCCCCCCCTCCCCGGCTCCGTGCAAAATCCATACTATTATACCGCTGCAAATTACTCAATTACCACAATGTCCCCCCTCATTATCTCCGCGTCAAATTGGCCTTTCCCTCCGTCTCCCTCTCCCCTGAACCGACGCCGCGGCGGCGACGTGTAAACAAATAGAGTCATTTTTTAACAAGCCGATACTAATTGCCCGTAAATGTCACTTTTGCTCGCTCTAAATGAACTAGTGGGACTGGCAGCTCATTATCACTCACAAAATACAACTCTTTCCTGCCTCTCGCCCTCTCGGGAGTTCATCAAAGTCTAGCAGCTCCTTGCATATTTCCTTCTTTTTTTTTTTTTTTTTTCCTTTTTTTTTTCGCTATAGCCGGTGTATACGTTTTGCAATTGTAAACTCGGTGTGTGCGGGGGCTGCTGGCGCGTCCTAAGGGAAATTAGTTGTCCCCATACCTTGCACGGTGCCTTGTGTGTGTGTTTTTAGCCGGGACCCTCCCACTCCCATAGGGCCACACTGCGCCGCGGCTAATTGCTAAACGCGTTCAGGGTGTTGCTGGAAACACTGTCGCGAAAAATGACAAATAAATTGGTCGGTTGGTTGGTTCGGAAACACGGGCGAGGCGCGATAATAGGACTTTTATTACGGCACTGACGGGTGAAAAGAGGGAACGTTTAGTCCGCGAAGTCGCTGTGATTGAAGGAGGGGGAATGCGTTGAGGTTTTGGGACAACGATGGAAATATGAGCGGGACAAAGCGTCTACGAAAGAGCAGCTTTGTGGAGGGTTCCCGGTCTGCAGAGGTGCTGTAACTTATCCTGCATCCGAAACCATTAAATAGCCTCTAAGTGCTAACACTAGCAACTAATCCTTAACCTTCCATGGGGTCAGCTGTTCGATCTCTATGCAGTTAGGGAACTAGAGCTTCAGCAGCATTTGCCCAATTCCACCGTCCTTACCCAGGGGAAGGGGAAGTGACATCACCAACAGCTGTTCTTCTTCTTCTTTAAAGAAAAGACAACATAGTGTCCAAAATAAAGACATTTATGATCCGTCACATTTCCCTTCATTTTATCTCAACAGCGGTTTCATAAAGCTACAATATGCAAATTAGCCATGTTCTACTAAATGAAAGCAAAAGCACAAACTGCCTTCATTTAGGCCATTTACTGAGGAGGCTCTTTAAAACCATGTGACTGAGCTGTGGTGACGACATGTATTTTGTCACTTTTATAAAGTTTGGCAGAATCTTCTTTTTTTTAAAATAATTTTTATTATTAAATGTGCACCTGTCAATCAACAGCGGCTGCATGAATTATTTATTTATTTGAACAGGGACAGTGTACAATATACATTAGCCTCAGAAAGGAGAGATGCATTGTACCAGGTTATAGCACTTGTGCTAATTTCCACCTGCAGTCCCTGGGCCTATTGTACATGTTTTTAGTGGTAGGGGAAACCGGAGTACCCGGAGGAAACCTACGCAGACACGGGGAGAACATGCAAACTCCACACAGAAAGGCCCCGTCCAGGTGGGAATTGAACCCAGACCTTCTAGCTGTGAAGCACGAGCGCTAACCGCTGTGCTACCGTGCCGCCAATCACTCGAGGGTGGGGGCGAGGGGGGTGTTGAGATTGGCGCAGTGGCTTATGGGATGGCACATGGCTCCTAATCACCAGTGAGTGAGCATCAGAGGTCACTATGCTAAAGCGGCTATGATAGTTAGCATACAGGCCACTTTCCCGAACGCCTTCCTAACCGACAGCCCAATTCGGACGCTTCTTATCATGGCGGACGCTGACGCACATCCGGTTTGGCGTAAGACCTCTCACCGATTTACTGGTTTCGCGTGGGGCATTAGACCTGGTTTGGACAAGTGGAAGAAAATGGATGGATGGACCAGACGGGTATTGTTTAATGGAGCCCGGCCCTAGACCATTGTATTTTATATTAATGTCAAACTTGGGGTGACAGTGGCGCAGATGGTAGAGCGGGTCGTCTCATGATTGGAAGGTCAGGGGTTTGAATCCCGCCTCCTGAAGGTGCACATTGTTGTTGTGTCCTTGGGCAAGACACTTCATCCTCCTTGCATACATTGGGGTGTGAATGGTTCGTTGCTGTAAAGCGCTTTGAGTGCCTAATGTAGGTGGGTTAGAAAATGTAATATATATAAAAAAAAGCTATTTGGTTAAATATGTCCAATGCATATATATTATATATATATTAATGCTTCTGGCACTTCCTCCACCCCTACTGTTTTTGTTAATAAGAAAACACAGCTGCATAATCATGCTATTTCTGTTCAGTTGCCAACGAAGTGCGACACAGACCTGATTTCGGACTATTCTTAAAGCCGCTCCGTTTGACCTCACATTTTTAAATAAGCCACACATTTTTCCCACGACCTAAATTTGATCAAAACTCTATTGTGTCGACGTCCACAATGAGACGGTTAAAAACATGCTAAGTTTCCGCTCCCGTCGTCTCTCCATAAAAGCGCGCCGCGACCGTGCTAACCCAGTGACAGACAGTGATGCCATCCTCCGCGGGGCACAGGGGGGCATTGTTCGGGCAGAGGGGGGGGCATTGTTGGCGGGACGGGCGCGGGGGGGGGAAGAGGGAGTGAAGTAAGAGCGTTACGTCATGAAAGAAAAGGGGACCCTTCAGAGGGAGAGGAGTGATGGTTCAACTCAGGACCTGCAAACCACAGGGTCACACGTTTCACCAAGGAAAGCAAACCTCCCTCTCTCTTGGTACAGCTGCGTTTTTGGCCTTTTCCTGCTAACTGTATTTGTAGTTTCTGTGTTCCCCATTGGTTGTACTCGATACTTTTGTACATATTCGCTGTGTTTTTGTGGGGTTTGGCGAATAGTTTTACTGCAGAGAGTTCATAATGGTCCTAAAGAAAGTATATTTTTAAATGTAAACAAACAGCTAGCTTAAGAGATAAAGACATTTGAGACCTACACATTTCTTCTCCTGAAACACTGACGAGGCACCAAGAGCCCCCCACACCCGCAGCACAGTGGAGGCGTCACAAGAGGAGCTACAGGAAACAATGAAGGGACAAAACGAGGAGGCATCCGGGCAAGACTCACAGCTAAGCCACACACGCCTTCTGCCCCTGCTAGTGTTCTGGCTAATGGACGTTCACTGGAGAATAAAACAGATTAACTGCTAAGCTCCTCCCAGAAGACTGTTGTGGAGTGGAGGGAGCTGCGCAGGAGCAAGCGGAAGGAGGAGGGGGTGGAGGAGCTGACCAGTGCAGGACACCATGCTCCTGACACGGGGACAACCCCACCGTTTCAGAGGATCAGAGGAGACTGAAGGCAGCACTCGGGTTTCCCCGACCTCCAAAATCATGCTGCTCAGGTTGGTCCACAAAGGACAGGACTAACACCTGAAGACAATTCCAGTACGGTCGTAAAAGGACAAATAAAGCACTTTAGATAGCATTTTATCCATCCATCCATCCATCTACTTGTCCGTTGCCGGGTCATGGGCTGTTGGAGCTGCACCAGCCCCTATGGCTCCTCCTGCAGGTGGTGGGTCCACAGAAGGACGGCCTCATGGTTCTAACCGGGCCTGTTGGTCTCTCATAAGGGGCTTCTGAACCTCTCTTTGTCTGACCCGTCACCTAGGACCTGTTTGCCCTGGGAGACCCTACCAGGGGCACGAAGCCCCCGACAACAGAGCCCCCAGGATCATTCGGGCGCTCAAACTCCTCCACCACGTTAAGGTGAAGGTTCCAGAAGGGGCTTGATCATTTTAGTCAAAATGATATTTTTTGCCGACTAAAATTAGCAAAATTAAAAGTTGTTAATGGGACTAAAACTAAAACGATATTTCCGTGAACTAAAATATGATGAAATGAAACGAAGAGGCTAAAATCATCAAAACTTCAAACAACCATGATGCAGAGGACCTTGATGAGCTATGGTATTTTTATTTTATCATTATTTGACAAAATCTTGACCAAAATGAACACTGGCCTTAATCACTGTGTATAAAAAATACAGAGCGGTATCATTCCAGGCTAACGAGATGCATTAACTCGAAAATGCTTTGACAAAGACGGCTGTAGACGGACCAGAGAAGAGTTTTATGTCTTGGGAAGTTCTGAATCCGCCTGGGAAAGTCTCTCAATCCAACATACGTTTCTTAATATTAATAAATGTCATCTTTTAAGGATGATTTTTTGCCAACTGTTCCCTTATTAATTCTATGTCGCCCTTCTAACCTCAAACCACCATTGCCTTCAACTTGTAACAAAAGCCGATTATCACCTCAGAGTCGCGCCTCCTCCTCCTCCCGCCCCGTCCCGCTCGTCCCCTGGTGGTAAACCTGCCTTGGTTTAATCCCTGCTCGTCCCGGGAGCCTTTACGGACCTCGTTAGCTCATACTGTATTTTCCTCCTGTTTGTTAATTGTGTCGCTTCTTTGGCACTAATTGCCCCTTCGTCACCGAACCTCCTGCACCGGAGTATAGTGTGATTTATTTTCAGCTTTCGTGTCAATCCGATTTGGCTTTTGACAGTATGTGTTTTTAGAGAGTGTGACAGGGCTTTATTTTGATATAGTTTGTTACAAAACTCCGGAGTCTTAGAAGAAACAATGAACCCAGTGCTTTCACTTGGACTGGCAAATCAAGACTTTTTGCTTCATTGTGGGCAAAAGTAAATATAATAGGTTTTGGAACTATGTAAAATGTGAAAAGGTCTCGGACTGTTTCTGAGAAATGCATCTAATCAGGTTAGAGCTTGGTACAGTCAGTAGACTTGAGTGTCTTGTCAACGGAGAAAAGCTGGAAGACGAACTGCGGTGCGTAGTGAGAGCAGCTGAGAAAATCATTGTGGTCCTTTTTCTCCCCCATTCCAGCTGAACCCTCACCCTTCCCTGCCCTACCACACCCATCGTCTAGCCCCCTACCCTGCACACATCTGCGTCGAAGCATTGGACTGTAGTGATGGGGAAACCGAAGCACCTACAGGGAGAACATGCAAACTCCAAACAGAACGCCCCCCCTGCAGGACCTTCTTGCTGTGAAGCATCGGATCGACTCTTGTTTATGGAACTATTCAGAGAACGGTTTCAGAGAACAGTGGCAGGATGTTGTGAAATATTAAATCCGTATGACCTGCATGTCTTCTTAATCTCGGTTCAGCGCTTTGGCCACAGCCCGAGGTCGGTCCCAAACCGTGTACCTGGTCAGACCGGTTTGGCCCTGGCCTCGGCAGTTGTTTACGGCTTGTTTATTTGTTTATTTGAGCAGCAAATACTCTGCTCAAAAGGAGTGGGACGAAAATTAATACAATTAAAATCAAATTTCACAAGAACATAGTGGGACAACAAAGGAACAAAATAGCAACAAGGAAACAACAGCAAAACAAAATAGACCCTACACACCCGCAGCATCCGACCATACCCCAAAACGGAGCAATACCGATTATGCAACATGATAATACTACATACTTACAAACTACTTTACAAAGAACTATAACTTACACAACACTGTTTGAAGTGTTCGTACATCAACAGAAAGAAGCACAATTACAACAACGGTCTAGTTTCATGTATAAAGTCTAGTACAAAGCAAGTAACCAGGCCTAACATTGTTAGTATTACTAAAAGTCACTAGTTTTATGTTACAAAGACAGATTAATATACATATTATACTAATATTAGTATGTGCATTTATTATGTAAGCCCTACACAGTGTAGTGCGTTAAAAACCCAGGTGTAGAGCGGGCCAGTTGTAGAGGGCAGTAGCTCTTGTCAACAAACCCCTACGCAGCTGCCCTAACTAGCTGATTTTGTAGATAATGTTCCTATGCTGTGTGGTGCATTAAAAGATGAGGATTACGAGCCCGTTGGGAGGATCCCTCTCAACAGATCCGTAGCTCGCCTACCCTAATTCTCTCTTTGTAATTTTGAGCAATAGAATGACAACCATTTAGAGCAACACCATTCTTCCTTAATTAATAAAAAGCAATTTGATCCTATTGCGCCCCCTAGTGGCAACTCGTTTCTTCTTCTCTACACTTTGCAAAAAGTGGAGATGCCTGGGTAAGGCCTCCCAGTGGAAGCGCCCCGTATTTGCACCGAGAGACTGGGAGTAACATGATTTCCCTTTTTTGTCACGGTGTTCTTGTCTCCAAGACCTAAAATTGTAAGGAACAAACATGTTTCAGATGCTTTGTATCCCCTTTTAAAACTGTAAAAGATATTAAAATCCTCAATTGTGTCCCAGGTCTTGTGTATTATTTTTACACGTGATATAAAATAAAGAGTCATCCATATTCAAACCATTCATTGCGTGTTTGGTTATGGAAACTCACTCGATTGATCCCCGGCGTGGCTCTGAAGTAACATTCACTTCTACCTTTCATCACGTTGTCTCATCTTGCACATCCCTAACTTCTCCCCTCGTTAGCTCATACTTTGTGAGCTAATTGTGGCCCTCGGCTGCGTCCCCGGTGCCCGCGGTTTCGTCTGGCTGTGCCGCCGTAATACCAGGCACTAATTGTCTTCATAAGGCGGAGAGCGCGGCGCGACCGGGGAACAGGCTGTGGACAGACCGTGCACCGCCTGGCTCCCGCGGCCCCTGGAGTCACGGATCCCAGCCCCCCCCCCGGACGCCCGTTCACACACGAACAACGTCCCGCGGGGGAGGCGCTTTTGTAAGTGTAGCTATAATGAAGCCGGGCGGAGTTTTACCTGGTGCCGCCATTTGCTGAGACTTTGCAGGTGAATCCAATTAAAGGTGCATTATGGAACTTTTTATGGCCCACCGGCTTTATGAGTGGTTACTTTCTATCACGGCGGCCTCTACAACGCTCCAGGATCAATTGGTTTGTAGGTTTTCTGGTGAGAGGGTCCATCAGCAGTGAAAACCTACCAGAAACTCTTAAAACTATTGATCCTGCAGTTGTTGAGGCCACTGTGATGGAAACAACTGCATGCTAACCACTGCGTCACTAAAAGGCCTAATCACGTATAAAGTTCCATAATGCACCTTTAATTTAGACCAAATAAACCAATAAAATAATTGACATAAATATAAGGAAGCTCGATTTCTTTCATTTAATATGGGTGTTTTTTGCATCCAAAATCTATATAATGGATATAGGTCTATATATAGACCTAGAGCTATATTGTGGGGATATTTGTTGACTAACACAGACATTTTTTCACAGGGGGAATTTTGGATAGCCAAAAAATAAAAGGTTGCACGTTTTAATATTATATCTTTAGCTTTGATCACAGCTCATATTTGCTGTTGTATTGCCTTAATAAGCTTCTGCAGCATCAAAAGAGTAGAATTGTAAGGTTTAACTGCATTAAAGTCGAACGTTTTGAGTATATAATAAAATGGAAATGTATAATGTGTTTTTGTCGATAAAACCTCAGAAATCTACCCAAACTTTACCAGAATTGTACAGAAGGTACAAGAAAAATGTCTGATAGAACTGTATAATATCTATCTATCCATCTATCCATCCATCCATCCATCCATCCATCTATCTATCTATCTATCTATCTATCTATCTATCTATCTATCCATCCATCCATCCATCCATCCATCCATCCATCCATCCATCCATCCATCCATCCATCCATCCATCCATCCATCCATCCATCCATCCATCCATCTATCTATCTATCTATCTATCCATCTAACTATCTATCTATCTATCTATCTATCTATCTATCTATCTATCTATCTATCTATCTATCTATCTATCTATCTATCCATATCTATCTGAATTCTAGTCATTTTAACTCATCATGGTGTCATTCTTTGCAGATCCAGGTAGGGCCGGTTGTCCGTCTCCTGGGACCAAAGCTTGTGACTGGACTCCTCGTGTGTTTCTAGAGACCGGCGCTTGTTAAACCCCTCGCTCTCTCGCTGTCTCTCATTTACCTGCAGTCGGTCCGCGTGGAGTTGTGCATCAGGTAACTCTACCCCGGGCTTCATTAGTGACACTTGCACAGGCTGCTGTCCTGCGGGGCTCTACCACGGCCAGGACAGTGTTACCGAACAGGAATCTAAGGCTGACCACGAGCGGATTTCAAATTAAGACTGTACTCGGAGAATAATCAAAGCGAAATGAATTCGGGAAAATGTATTTGATAATGCTGGTCACATATAGCTATATATCTTCTTCTACATAATGTTTCTGTTCAACATAATTTTGATTCTAAACAGAACCCCCAACGTTATGGTCGTTAGTGTTGGCTTCAATAGTAACTAGAATGTATAAAAACGATATTGTTCTTTTGGAGCGATACGATTCAATAGATACGGTAGAGTTTCGATACAATATTCCGATACTTTAACATTGGATTTAGTTAAAGCAGTACTAAGTAACTCATGCCCCTAGAGGCCATAAGCGCCACTGCAGGTGTCGTAGCATGTTGCGGAAAAGACAAAGTGAGAGATCGATGTTTCACGTCCAGTTACTCAACGGAGATAATTATTTTTCACTCAAACTTGGCTGTAAATACTGTTTAAGTGGCGCTAGCCCGCAGTTAGCTTTGCCCGTTAGCCTGTTAGCTTCTCCTTCGTGATTCCATTAGTGTGTATTGGTGCCTCCGACCCGGTGCAGGAAAGTTGCTATTGTGGTTTTCTGGCCAGAGACACCAGGGGGGAGATGAAAGACCCCCCAATCATCATCTTTGAGCAAAGTGAAGCAGAGGGGTTATGAAAATGATTTATTACGGTGAACAAGTTACTTTGTGCTGCTTTAAGTCTTGGAAGTGAATCTTGTTTGTGGGGAACCTTTGGACATTCCTAAAGTGGTGTTCCTATATTATGTCCTGGTGCTGAAAATGCAACTAACCAAAAAGTGTGCCTGCAGCCCTGGAGGGGGACGAATGTCGAAACATTGTCTAATTTAAATCTTCAAATGGAGTCCGAGCACACTGAGAGCAAACCGCCCCCTGTGTTCACCGGCTAAAGTCAAAGCCCCTCCGTCCTCCTCGCCTTCCCTCGGCGCCCGGACGCTCCCGTCTGCGGAGTTGTATCCAAATGTTGTGCGCGTGTTTCGGTGCCATGTGTGTTCTCCGCGTGGTGCCTCCGCGGGCCCCCGTCCCGAGCAGCTGGGCCCTCAATCTGTTCGGGGGCCGCCGCGCTCGGTCCGCCTCGCCGCGGTCAGGTGCCGCGGGGACAGGGCTTTGGCAAGTCCTGCGCCGCGATGACAGATCCCCCCCCGGCAGCTCGGCCCGGGACGGCGGCGGAGAGGGGAGAGGAAGGTTAGATTCAGATCACGGTTAGGACGTTACCTTCTCTCCTAATCCGTCCTCTGGGTAAGTGTAAGATCTTGTCCCAACCAGGAGTGGATCGGGATCAAATCAGGCCCAAACCGAGTCTAAAAAGGGTCTTGATCTTCTGCACATTGGGCTAAATTATGTCTGAACTGGGTCTAAATGAGAAAACCCATCCAAACGCGTCGAGTGATGGGATTCACGGCTCTTTTGCTGGGAGCCGAGTCTTTGGGATCCGTTCGTTTCCAAAGGAGCCGTTCAAAAGACTGGCTCTTTTCAATATGACATTTTAAAGACGTCAGCCAGAAACCTCTTTAAATCACATTCTCTCTACTGTCCCTATAGGCGTAAGTGTCAAAGACGAGAAGAAAAAAAAAAGCATCAAATAGTGACAAAATTGTGACAAATTTTACACCATAGAAAAGCAACAAAAGAGCAACAAGGAATGGGTGAAAGAGAACTTGAAAAAAGTGACGACGATATGGCACCAACGCGAGGGGAAAGATCACTTTAGATTAGTTGTGTAGGCCTTAGCTTTCAAATGAGGCACTGGCTTTGGGTCAAATTGAACGGGAGAAAATGCACTGGGTTCAGGTTAAATCATCTAAAATCACAACGAGTCAAATCAATCAGAGCTTGCGCCACAACTAATAAAAGCTGCAGCTGTTTGGACAAAGTGTTTTTAGCTGAAAGTTTTCACTTGTGTCGCCCGCTCCGTTGTCGGGCTGATTCTCGTGTTCTGGGTCAAATTGACTGAAAAACAAGATCAGTCTCTTTTCACAATTGAGCTTAAAGAGCCGCTCGGTCGTGAATGTAAAATCACTAATCCGTACTCTATCTTTACCGGGCTTTATTCCAGAAAAAAAACAAGGCATAACTTGACATTTTACATCCATTTCTTTCTTTCTTTTTTTTGCAGGAGAAAGCGATTCGAAATCCTCTCTTTTTGTTGTAGACCCTCACTCTATCCAAGAAAGACAATGTTGTCACTTTATTCTTGCCACATGAAAACATCTCCGTGTCCATAATCCTGCATTGTCTCGCTTTAAGACCGGACGGGCCCGCATGTTTCTCCGGTGTCTTTGGCCGAGTCTGGCCCGGTCCCTCGTGCCCGCGTGCGTCTGCTGCTGTGACAGTTTGATCCGGGGCATCGGGGTTAAATCCGAAAGGACTGTTTGCGGCGGAGGAGGCGCTCGCCATCTGGGCGTCGGGCCGCGGCGGTGTTGGCCAGTGTCCATACCTGCCTGTACCTCCGCAGACTCACGCGCACACACACACGCGCGCGCTCACACACACGCGCGCGCTCGGGATCACGGGGGTCAAAGCTTCAGCAGATGTCCGTCAGCT
Source organism: Proterorhinus semilunaris (assembly GCA_021464625.1). NCBI lineage: Eukaryota > Metazoa > Chordata > Actinopteri > Gobiiformes > Gobiidae > Proterorhinus > Proterorhinus semilunaris. The sequence continues at coordinate 6,377,351 of CM038353.1, read as the reverse complement.
CCTCCCTCCGGCTAATTAAGAGCATCAACACGAGGAGACAACAGGAGCGCTGACGGGCGCGTGGACCCGGCTCAGTTCTGGTTCGGGCCTGGTTTAGTCCAAGGCCGGTCGGGTCTCAAACGTTTAAACCAGCTAATAAAGGAGTTCAGCTTTCAGGTAACACCAGGTCTAAAACAGAATTGGACTGAGTCATGTCTAAAGGGTGAACTCCTAGGCGTTTTTTGTTTTGTTTTAACCTCTTAATTTAATTGTGCAGCCTGTAGGCCAGTGTAACGCCGCATTTGAAAGCTAAGACCTAGAGAAACTGATCATAACTCTTTGCTGCATTTTCACCGCTTTTATGTCACATTTTTGAAGAGTTTTCGTCTCCTTTCTGTTGCCTTTTCTTTGTGTTTTTGTCACTATTTATGTCGCTTTTGTGCGTTTCAAGAACCTTTGAGATTTGATTAAAGTCAAACTGGAGAAAATGTGTGTACTTTAAGTTTACACATTTAGTTCCACGTGTCCATGTGAACAGCAGACTGGACTGGAAGGGAAAACGCTGTGTATGAGAATCTACTTCCTGAAGACGCTCGGATCAACAAACTCCTCCGTAAAGCGGGGCAGGCCCTCGTGCGTCAGCCGGAGACATTCTGTGACAGGGGGTGGACTGCAGAGGGCGCTGTAGAGCAGGCAAAGGAGCGAACTCCAGCTGTACAACAACACACCGCTCTGTGACAGACAGACAGACGTCGTCATTCATAACGTGCTCCGCTGTTATATTAGATATTTATCATGTAAAGACTATAGTACCCGTCAAAAGTTTGGAAGTGCTTTATTATGTCTTTGTATTTCTTTTATTTCAAGACCATTTATGTTGTAGATTCTCACTGAAGGCACATATGGAATTATGTAAAAAAAATATATATACTGCTTTGCCCTGTTGACATTTTCTCAGTGCGCTTCACGATGTGGTCACGTGACAGAGCTCGGCCTTCACGGACTGTTAAAGGCACTGAGCAAATAGATCAAAAATAACGTGACACATATTTTTAGTTATTTGTGTTTCCTCCACGTGTTCATTAATGCCTCCAATGAGAACCACACAATAGTGTTCAACCTGAACCGAGCACATTCTCTCCAGTTTGGCTTTACCCAAATCGAAACGCTTCTTGAAATAAGCAACAAAAATGAGATGAAAACGCCACAAAAAAGCAGTGGCCTGTCGTCTGTGACCTTTTAGATTTGGGTAAAGCTGAACTGGAGAAAATGCCAAAACATAAAAAGTGTTTCAAAACGTTTGACCTACTGTATTTAAAACTACCTTCATGTCCTGCTTCTATCCTTTAGTTTAATCATATTGCTATGGTTACTTTAGACCAGGGGTGTCAAACGTACGGCCCGCGGGCCAGAACCGGCCCGCCAGTGGGTTCAGTCCGGCCCACGGGATAAATATGCATTATTAAAATAAAAAAAAATAAAAAAATAATATTATTTTTTATTTGTATTTTTTTTAAGGGGCGCCTTGTAACGGCTGCCCTGGTGCGTTTAGTGCATCTGCGCAAACGCACCGAGTAAAATTCCTAGTTGTGAACCTGTTCATAACAATGGCAATAAAAAACTATTCTGATTCTGATTCTATTAATGCAGAATAAACTTCATTTTCTTTAAAAAATTGCAGTTCTTATATTGTCCGCTAGGGGCGCTGTGTTTGAGTCAGTGCTATCGCTTTACCTGCTTCTTCTGTTGACTCTGGCCCCCTCTTCAGTGAAATGTCTTTGTCAAAAAAGAGAAAAGTGGACCTCTTCCTTTACAGTGATCCTTGTTGAATGTTTTTACATAATTTTATCGATTGATATAATTGATAAATGTTGACATCTCTTTTGCAAGAAAAAAATAAGACTTGAAAAGAGGACCATTCACTCTAATGAAGACTATGTAGCACTTTGAGAAACGTGTAAAGCTGCTGTTATTATTATTCATTTATTGGAAAAATGTTTTATTTTCCTGTTTACATTATATGTGGCCCGCGACCCGCCGTGGCAGCTGAATTTCGGCCCACGGCCCAAAATGAGTTTGACACCCCTTCTTTAGACTGAGCTGCTGTGACGACATCATTTCCCTGCGGACCAGGACAGACCGTGTTCCCTCAGACCCGGGTTGGTCTCGGCCCGGTCTGATTCGGGGGGTGGACCCGCTGGGCCTCGCATTGGACGCATAATGATCCGTCTGTTTGATCCGCCCATGTGTCGTTGGCTGGTTTTCCAGATGTTTGGTAACGCGCGTGACATCATCATCGCGGCCCGGGCTCCACACTGACCCACTGTCCTCCTGCACTCTCCCCCTCCCCTCCCCTCCCCGCGGTGCCCCGCTCTCCTCCTGTGTTGGAAGTCTGACATCACCGCATTACTTCAGATCAGGCAAAGTGAGAGGATCGACACAACAGAGACTCGCTTCAGAGAAACAGTCACGTGATTAACCAACGCACAAGACCACGCGATCACAGGAGAATACCTTTAAATGATATGGCGAAATAAGATGGGCTATAATGTAGATATAATATAATAACATATAGAAAGAGCGTGAAAAAGGGGACAAAAATAAAACCTACGAAAATAAAACCTATGAAAACTTAAAAAAGTGGCGATCAGTTTTGTGGGTCTTAGCTTTCAAATGAGGCGTTATTACTAAAGAAGCGTTTAGACTTGGGTAAAGCTGAACTGCACCTCTACTTGCTCGCCTTCGTAACTCAAATCGGTCTGGAGGCGGCGCTGGTCCTTTGTAGTCATAGAAACGTTAAAATGTAATAAAGATTTGTCAATTAAATTCCTTAACGTGATCAATTATCAATTATTTACGCTCTATGTAAGTTGTAGCTTGTTAAGTGTATTTCAATCCTAATAGCAGAACATCATAATCTATTTTAGTTAGAGCAGCGGACGTAACAGTGCGATGTAGCAGCTTGGCCTGTTGCATTACGTGGGTGTTGCGCGCCCCCTGCTGGACAAAACGTCACAGGACATTCCAATACAGTTTGTGTTTTTTTTGTTTTGTTTTTTTTTTGCGATTGAACTAATTTCTTTCAAAGGCCTCAGAGCAAGTAATAAATAATAACACTGAATACAATGAGCTGTAGATTTTCAATAAAAGAAACTGAGGTCACTTATGGCGTCTGGCCTAAAGTGTAAAACTGAATAAATTACTGCATTGGGACCATGTGTAAACTTTGCAAACAAATAGCAAAGGTTTTTTAATTTATTTTTTCATTAAAGAAATCAAATAGAGCTGAAACAACAAATTAAATAATCGACAACTAGTCAATTATTTCATTAGTTTACCACTAGTAATCTGTGAATAGTTTTCTGCACAGATTAGGATAAAGATGTATATCAACTACCTGCCCACAGAGCATTTTGTCCATTGTAGATTTCATAAATATGACCTGCCTGTGCCTCGGGACAAATATCCACTCAGAAGGCAGGATTAGCTCCACTCTCATTGTTGCCAGATCCTATCGTTTAAACCAGTTTGGAAATACACATAAAAGGACTCATGTCACTGTAGTGCAGCCTCCAGTCGTTAAAGCTCATTGGCGGAACCTCTGGAGGGTCTTGGCTTTCAAATGAGGAAACCTGTGCCTGTGTTCATGTGCAGCTTTGAGACAATCAAGTTTAAAGCGCTAGGAGCCTCCTATATTCGTAAGTTAAAGCAAATCACTTTATTGTTTTAAGCCACTTCAATCCACATCCTGTGTATTTGCAACAATTGTATTTCAGCGCTCATTGAAACTGTTGCTCATTCTTAAGGCTGAAATGTCCGAAAGCTATTTAAAAAAAAGAACGACATCGATATGGGAATGTTTAAATCTGCAATAGACGTAATAGTTCATTGTAAATCAAGCGTTTTGAAATAGAAAAGAAAACAAACCAGTGTCCGTTTCATTCAACTTTATTTTTACAACACAGCTCTATGGACATGCGCGACACTACATCAGAAAAAAAAACCTCCTGCTTCACGGCGTCTACGGAGAACAGACTCGAGGTAAGAAAACTAACATCGAACACAGAATATTTGCAATATATATCGGCCTCTGGTTTGACTTGACTTTCTCAGACAGTGGGTTCACGACATATCCGCACCTCCTGTTATCCCTATGTGTTTATGCTGAAGTCTGACGCTGGAAATGTTCAAATTATTACATATTTTTTTCCATTTCCTTTCTGTGTTATTATCAAATGATGGAATTGAGCACTTTTAGGAAGGAGTGAGAAGAATGAGAAGGGTCTGCAGTCGTCGGACAAGGCCTGAAAAGCTAAAATAGTGCCTTTTCTTTTTTCACCAGTTCCACCAGACTTTTAAAATTTCGTTTTTAACGCATTGTTTTCGGGCAATCGGTGTAGAATTTTTCCCTTTAGTCGATATTTTCTCATAATTTAGGCATCACACTGCTACATGGGGGAAATGGGAACCATGGAAAGAGGTCTAAACGCCCTCTGAACTAACGTGGTCGTACGGGGAGCCGTTCCGCGTCCTTAGTGGTCGCAGCCGAACAGCTCGGAGGAGACGCGGTGTTGCTCCGGGACGGCCCTGGCGGCCACCATGAGCATCACGCTGTCGAAGTGGTAGAAGTGATTCCCCACGACCACCGTGACGCCCTTGGGCCCGCACATCGCCGCGTCCACGTGCTTGAACAGTGACAGCGGGCGCTCGTTGGTGGGCTCCCGCGGGGTGTCTTTCATGTCCACGTCGAGCATCTTATTGCCTGGAGGACAAAGGGAGGGGGGGGGGGGGGGCATGTGTGAATGTTTCTGCAGGGGGAGACGAGTGTGGGCAACATGCCAGTCAAAGGTTTAACCGACTGTTGCGTTTTACAATTTCATTATTAAAGTTTTATTGTAACCTGACTTTTATGTTTTATCAGTGAATATTTGACTGTGCACCTTGCTCTTTTTTTCCAATTTATTTTATTTATTTTTTAATGCGTTTACTTTGTACACATGTATCGTGGTTTATTTTATTTTTACATTTGTGCATGCCCTTATAGGCTTATTATTTATTTTAGTGCTAGTTTATGTTTCATTTTGCACAATTGTACAGAAAATCCTAGTTTGTAAATGCACCTTCACTGACAATGGCATTAGACCTATTCTGAGCTGTGGTGAGTGTGGGCATATTTGAGCTGTGGTGAGTGTGGGCCTCTCTGAGCTGTGGTGAGTGTGGGCCTCTCTGAGCTGTGGTGAGTGTGGGCATCTTTGAGCTGTGGTGAGTGTGGGCCTCTCTGAGCTGTGGTGAGTGTGGGCACCTTTGAGCTGTGGTGAGTGTGGGCATATTTGAGCTGTGGTGAGTGTGGGCCTCTCTGAGCTGTGGTGAGTGTGGGCCTCTCTGAGCTGTGGTGAGTGTGGGCATCTTTGAGCTGTGGTGAGTGTGGGCCTCTCTGAGCTGTGGTGAGTGTGGGCATCTTTGAGCTGTGGTGAGTGTGGGCCTCTCTGAGCTGTGGTGAGTGTGGGCATATTTGAGCTGTGGTGAGTATGGGCCTCTCTGAGCTGTGGTGAGTATGGGCGTCTTTGAGCAGTGGTGAGTACGGGCATCTTTGAGCTGTGGTGAGTGTGGGCATCTTTGAGCTGTGGTGAGTGTGGGCATCTTTGAGCTGTGGTGAGTGTGGGCATCTTTGAGCTGTGGTGAGTATGGGCGTCTCTGAGCAGTGGGTGTTTTATTTATTTATTTATTGTTATTTATTTTTTTACAGCAAATCGCAAATAAACTGAATGTGAATCTGTTTTGTGGAGAAGGAGGGTCAAAGCCAGGTCATGTGCTGCTTCACGGTCGCATCTCCGCAACACGGACTGATTGCGAGCATGCAAAGGCCCCATGAGTGTTATGGGAGTATTTGCATTTGTTGGTTTACCTTGGATGATGTGTACGATGTGTGGCTGGTCGTCGCAGACCATGGCAGCGTCCACATGTCCCTCCACGCCCAGCTCTTCCTGCAGTGTCTTGGGGTAACCGTCGAGGTGAGTGTGGGGCTCCCCAACTTTGTACACGTGCACGTTGTCGTCCTGCGCAGAGGGCGGGACAAACGCTGTTCAGTGAGGGACATACTGTACATTTCATATTCACCACATATATTGTATATATTTTTTATATTAAGAGTTTTACAAATTTTACTATATCTTTTAATATATTAATATTATGAATATTTTTGCATGCCCTTTTAGTGCTAGTTTATGTTTCAGGTTGCACAATTGTACAGAAAATCCTAGTTTGTAAATGCACCTTCACAATGGCATTAGACATATTCTAATTCTGAGCTGTGGTGAGTTCCTGCCTCTCTGAGCTGTGGTGAGTTCCTGCCTCTCTGAGCTGTGGTGAGTGTGGACCTCTTTGAGCTGTGGTGAGTGTGGACCTCTTTGAGCTGTGGTGAGTGTGGACCTCTTTGAGCTGTGGTGAGTGTGGGCTTCTCTGAGCTGTGGTGAGTGTGGGCTTCTCTGAGCTGTTGAGTTCAGGCCTCTCTGTGCTGTGGTGAGTGTGGGCGTCTTTGAGCTGTGGTGAGTTTGGGCTCATGCCTTGATCATGTAGAGGTGGTTGTCGTAGGAGAACACTGCATCCAGGTCACTGTGCATCTCCTTGAAGGCGCTGTCGATGGCTTCCACCGTGATGTTGTCGCTGCCATCGTCTTTGTGGATGTAGTGGTGACCTGAGAGGAAAACAAAAGCAAAACATGTCTTTAAACGTACTACACATAGAGTTAATGATGATAATATACTAGCATGCTATGGAGAAGCAGCGATTAGAGACGAAGCGTTCACTCACTTCTGAAGGCGTACACGTTTCCTGCGTGGTCTGAGGTCAGGGCGTCCAGGTGAACGCGGCTGCATTTCTCCCGCTCGACGTGGTCATCGTCATCGCCTCAACGCGCAGGACAAAACACATCATTCACTTCATTTACACACAGGGGGGAAATGTTCAGAGGTTCAGGGGGGCGTCTTACCGAACTTGGCACACCGGTGGAAGAACCCGCGGGCCTCTCTGGGGTACTTGCCGTGCACCTCTCCGGTTTTGGGGTCGAACTTGGAGAACTGGTGTCCGTGGAAGCAGTAGTAGTTCTCCATGAAGTGGAAGGCGGACGTGCAGTTGGGCATGGACTCGAAATGCTTCTTGTCTGCGGTCTTGGTGTTCATGTGGTAGTGGTAGATGTCGTGTCCTGGAGGGAAAAGGACAGGCGCCTCGTTACCCGTTTTATCAAAGGCAGGCTCAACTTTACTTTTAAATTCATTTGTTCAAGCAAATGTATTTCACTGCTTAGTGGAGCTTCTGCCACATGGACAAGGCGCAGACCTGCTCCTTCGGCAAATGATACACTCCTTCAATCTCTTTTAATCTTTCTCTTTTAATACATCGCAAAAAAAAACTTGCGATCATAGTCTTTTAGTGTCATTCATGACTTTTAATGTTAATTTATGACGACATCTATCACCCCCAACCTTGTCCCAATGGAGCTCAACAGTCCCTCCCACCAGAAGTAAAAACACTTAGAATGCATTCATATTTAGTATTGATTTCTCAAAATATTCAAATATTAAGAGCACAATGCCAGCTAACCAGCTATGTGCTAACTCAGTGGTTCCAAACCTGGAGGGCGGGCCCGCTCAGGGGGCGTCTGGGATTGCAGGGGAGCCCCGAGCTTTACCAGAGGGTCAGGTCATAAATTATATTATTTGAGCAAATTCAATCAATCAACGTTTATTGTAATTGTCATTGCCATTCAAAAAAGAACAGCAACGAGCATACGACAGTACATGGTAGTTGTAAAGCGCATTGAGTTGCCTTGTGTTAAATACTAGTGCAGATATTTTTAAATGAGATATGGAATTAGACCATATCGCTTATATCGATATAGTTCAAATTTGCGTTTTAATACTTATTTTAGAGGCTATTTTTATTTAAATGTGCACCTTACGGAGCTTTGTTATCCAGTGCTTATGTTTACATTTTATGACGAGTTTTCAATAAAACTACTCGTATTTGGCTTTAACTTAACATTTCAATTCATTTGAAATGCGTAAATCACTTTATGGAAAAAAATATCGGGATATATATCGTATATCGATATTCAACCTAAATATATCGGGATGTGGCTGTTGGTCCATATCGCCCAGGCCTATGTTAAATTGAAGATTTGTTTAAAACGTTTTAAACTGAAAAGTTAAAAAAAATCCTTCTGCCGTATTTTCAAGTATTTTGTGTTTTCTTTCTTGTAAAATATCCGCTCGATGGTCAGTAGTTAGCTCATTAGCTCAAACAGTTAGCCTGTTTCAAATATATTAAACTCCAAATATTTTGAATTTTTAGAAACATTGATGCAAAAAATGAATGTTTTTTATCTCCAGGCCTCGTGACTGGGAGACTGTTGAGCTCTATGGATACTTATTATTATTATTATGTTACTTATATATGTTTTGTATATCCCAATAAGGTTTGAGCTTTCAGCCATTCTGTGTGGGGGGGTCCAGTCCCGCTGAACTAAACCAACAATAAACCAGAACTAAACGGAGCTTAAATCATAAACCGGGTCAGATCAAAACTGCTCCAGAAAAGTACCAAAAATCTGAACTTTTTTTAACAACAAACCTTTGAAGAAAATGACCGAGTCTTCGTCACAGTCGGTCTTGGGGCACTCCACGGCAGCCTCGAGGTGGTCCGGGATCCCGGGGAACACCTCAGAGATGTCCTTGGGGTAGCCCGCCACCACCTTGTTCTGGTAATAGCTGAACACCTTCTCGTTCTGCGACAAGACAAACGTTTGATCATTTCGCCGTCCGAAGTAGAGACGAGGGGCACGCGTTCTGAACGTTACAACTGGGGACAAACCAGGAAGAAGAAGAAGTGGTTGTGGAGGTCGAGGTCGTCCTCGTGGTGCATGAAGAGCGCCGCGTCCACGTGGTCGAGGTTATGGTGGTCGTCCAGCTCCGGAAACGTCTCATTGGCCAGTTCAGCGTCGCCGTGGAAACCCTTGAAGAGGTGGTCCCCTGATGGAGAAGGAACAGCTTCTGTTACACGGGTTTACAGCAAATTTGGTGTCGAAGTTTTACTGATTTAGGACAATGTTGATGAGCTGAATCCAAACGTCACATTAGTTTTGCTCAGTCAGGTCAATTTTTTAACCCTCAGCCAAATTTTGCAGAAGGGTATTGTCTTTATAATGTCTTCTGTCCTGGTGCCTGTCTGTCCACAATTAGAGGGAGACGGGGGTTGGTAGTAGCTTTATCCAGAGCAGAGATGCCCAGACCTCCCATGCCACGTCCTCTAGCTGATGTTGGAAATGTCGAGACGACACCGGGACACAGAGACATAGTCCCTCCAGAGTGTCCTGGGTCTTCCCCGACGCCTCCTCCCAATAGGACATACCCTGAACACCTCTTCCCCGGTGACTGACCCCTCACCCTATCTCTAAGGGTGCGCCCAGCCACCCTGCGAAGGAAACTCAGATTGGCCGCGTGTATCCGCGATCTCGTCCTTTCGGTCGTTACCCAGATCTCACGACCATCGGTGAGGGCGGGAACGTAGATCGACCTTCTCACCTCAACAGTCCGATACAGCGTCTGCATCACTGCTGTCGATCTCACACTCCATCCGACCCTCACAGAGAACACGACCCCGAGAGACTTGAACTCCTCCACTTAGGTGTGTGTGTGTGTGTGTGTGTGTGTTGTGTAGCGTGTGTAGCTCTAAACATCCACTTTTATTATTCGAGGCGAACGTTCACTTCTTTGAAATGACAAAAAATATGTCAGAAACATCTAGTTTCCTTGGCTGGGGCTGGTTGTAACGTCCTTAGGGTTGGTTTTAACAGAACGACAGAACGTAAAAATCATGTCCCTCGTGGATCAGCCGATACAGTCAAATGGATGTCATTGTCAGATTGCAAACATTTTCTAAATCTGAATTTCGTTTTTGTTACCCGGTGTAATCAGAGGTGGTCAGTAGGGTGTAAATTAACTAAAGCACTGTACTTAAAGTGATAGTCTGTAAGTTCGCAAAGTAAGGAGAGAAGGAATCAAGCTCCTCCCCCTCCCCTCCTGATTGGACCTGATAGGCCGGTCCACAGGAAAGGCTCGTCTCATTGGTCAAAGTGAGGGAGCGAAGGGAGGGACGTTAGACAAAAATGGGATTATTTAATATTACTTAGGGTTACCTCACATCTCAGACCCAGGCGGTTACACGCAATCTATTACATTTGTAGAACATTTACAGACCATCACTTTAAAAAGACTTTTCAAGGATCTGTGCTTTATTTGAACTTGAACTGATTAAATGAGCTTCGTCATCACGTCTTGGATACTGACTCTTGAAGAAGTACGGCACCCCCTCCTCGTTCACCGTGGCAGCGTCCGACTCCAGGTCGTGGCACCGGTCGTAGTCGACTGAACAGAACAGAAAAAAGAATCCAAGCTAAAGTCGGCTGAAACACCTTTTGACTTCCCTTTAAATATAGTATAAAAGTAATATTATTGGTGATCCGCTCTTTACCGTCGTGGTGCGTGTGGTCGTGCCCGCGCCCACGGCTGTGCCCCTCTTCGTGCCCGCGGGCCGGGGGCTGCTCCGGTTTGCGCCCGTGTCCTTGGTCATCGCCTTTATCGTTAGATTTGTCTCTGGACACAGACACAAAACATGTACACGTGAACGCAAACTCTCTGAAGAATCGCAACATGAAAGACCCAACCTTTTTTTGATCCCACGTACCGCTGGAGGTATTAATTTATACTCCGAGTACCTCGAGGAACAACTAAACATAGATTATTCAGTATTGAGTAGAGTGTTATGTTCAAAATGAAGCTAAAATACTCTCAAAGTCAAACCTTTTACTAAAAACAGAATTGAAGTCCCTGGTCGGGAAACACTGCCACAGATGAGGGTCCATTATGTTCTCAAATAGCAAAGCTGATGAAATGCTACTAATATGTATAAAAATGTTATGTCTAAATCAGTACATTTGCCCCTGATTTGAGTCACTTATTTCAATAAATCACTGAAACTGAGACAAAAGCATCAGCAACCATCTCGACTGTTGAGCGCCATGAGATCTTTCCTCTGAACTGAAGTGTAAAAATACTGTCGTCGGTACTTACCCCAGCGCGAGGGCCAGGGAGAGGCAGAGGCACAGCAGCAGCTTCATGGTCATCTGATGGGGATGAGCCTGGAGGAGTGGAGCTGGGCACCGTCCCGTCTGTGGATGGGCTTTTATTCGTTCGGGACGAGTCGACCCGGGGGCCAAAGTGGGAGGGGGCGTCGCGGGCGGTTTGCCAAGAATGAGAGCCGCGAGCAGGAGGCTGAACTCTCCCCTCCATAGACGTAGATATTGTCACATGTTGTAGAGTTTCAAACACATCAGGTTCTGTGTCCGGATTTAAGGAGCGAGACCTTTTTAAAGATCTGGGCATATTTCATTTCTTAAGAGTCGCAAAAAAAAAAGGTTAGCACTGAAAAAAAAAATCTTACATCTTTAGACGTTCTTATAGACTCATTTGAAAGCTAAGACCTCAATGGATCGTTCTCCTCGCATTGTTGCCGTGTCGTGGTCACTTTTTTGTGGCCGTTTTGTTGCGTTTCTTTCACACTTTTGTAGCTTTTTCTTTTAACATGTTCTTGTCGAGGTTTAATCGCAATTTTCATCCTTGTTTTTGTCTCGTTTGTGTTGCTCTTTTTTGTGGCGGGTTTTGTCACTTTTTTGTTTGTCCTCATGTCTCGTGTCGATACTTTTCCCCCCAAGAAGCTTATATTTGGGAAATGCCAAAGAAAATGTGCTGGGGTAAGAGGTTAAAGGAAGTGGTTGTTTCGGCTTCATTCAGGTATCGGTATCGAAAACCAAGTATCGTTAAAGTACTGATATATAACATTACCCTGGTCCAGGGAAACTTTCCTTTCAACATAACATTGAATTTTAAACCAGAGTTTTTGCGTTTGATGAACTTGTAAAAAGAGTCGAGCGTTGGAGTTTCGTTGCTATGCCAGTTAGAATCTGATTAACGTTCTTATTTCGGCTCAATGAATCGGATGAGCGCTTTTGAATGTGTGACGATGTAAACGTGCAGGACCTTCATCCCGTAGCAACGTTACACAATCAGAGTGTTGGAGAAGTTTGGAGAAGGCTCTCGGCGCAGCTGCAGCCGCTCTGTGGGCGACTGACCTGAAAGCACTGACCAAAGCAAACACGACCTGCTGACGCGGACGCTTTTATGATGAACTTCATCACGGACAAGAGGATTTCACCGATTTATCACAATTACACGTATGAGCCACGGCAGGAAACGGTTTTGTTACAAAAAAAACTTTACAAAGAAAATACAATTTTGCAATTTAATGTAATTCATTACAAACGCTGATGGGCTGGTCCTTCTGTCCCTGTGTCCTTGGGCAAGACACTACACTCACACACACACAGCAGTGGTTCAGAGTGAGTGGTGGAGCCATAATCGCAGATTGACTGCAAGGCTTCAGTCAGTCTGCCCCAGGGCAGCTGTGACTCCACCACAGAGTGCAGAGAGTGAATGAACAAAGTTTGAGTGACTTTTGTCACCACTAAAAACATGTACAATAGGTGAATCCTCCAGTCAGGTGATTCTGGCCATCAGCCTGGCTCCACATGATGGATCCCCAGGCTGGGCCTGTTGTGGGTGTGTCTCCTCCACTGCTTCATGGAGGCGTCGCCGTTGGTTCTGCCTGCTGTTTCTGGTGGGCGTGGTTTTCCCGCCTCTCTGCTGGCTGATGGGCACACCTGTTTCCACTCAACTCATCACACGCAGTATTTCAGCACCGGCTCTCCACCACTTCCCTGCCAGATCGTCTACCAGTTCTCATCTCCGTGCCCGCCTGCCTGTTCTTCAGCCCACTCCAGATTCCAGCCCCGTCGTACATCTGTTCCAGCTCCGGTCGTCCGCGCCTCTCCGCCTGCTTCATTCCCTGCGACTCCCTTGCCCGCCACCGGTCATTATTCCTGTCTGTGAATAAATCTTGTACTTACCCGCTCTCCACTCTGTTTTTCTGGGTCCGCCACCCGTCGCCCGTAACAGCACGATCTGGCCAGAAAATGGACCCAACTGATCCCCAGTCGGTGGAGAGAGCTCTGTCCAACCAAGGCGCGTTACTCGGCCAACATCATCAGATGCTCCAGCAGCTCCTGGATACTCAGGGAGCACTTGGTCAACAGGTCGTGCAGATTGGAAGGTTGGTGGAACAGCTAACGGATAAGGTTGCCGCTGTCCCTGCCGCGCCCGCCGCCATCCCTGAACCTCCTCTCAATCCTGTAGCGTCACTCGAATCTCCAGTACCGCCCCCTGAGCCCTTTAGTGGAGACCTGGGAAAGACGAAGGGGTTTCTACTCCAGTGCTCGCAGGTTTTTCGACAACGGTCGCACACCTTCGCTGCGGATCAAGCCCGGGTGTCATATGTTGCTGGTCTCTTAAGAGGAAAAGCTCTGGATTGGGCCCAGGCCGTGTTGGGTAATACGGGGAGCTCCATGTCCTATGATCGGTTCATTTCGGAATTCCGGAAGGTTTTTGCCCACCCTGACATTGCTGCTGACGCGGCCAAGAGACTGTTGAATCTCCATCAGGGGCCGCACAGCGTAGCGGAGTATTCAATTGATTTTAGGATTTTGGCCGCGGAGTCCGGCTGGAACGACCAGGCACTCCGTGGAGCCTTTTTGTTTGGGTTAAGCGAGAACATGAAGGATGAGCTCGCATCCCACGACGTCCCAGACTCCTTGGACCAGTTGATCTCTTTATCTATCCGCTTGGACAACCGGCTTCGGGAGAGAAGACGGGAGAAGCAGTCGAGGGTCCGCTACGCCTCCCCTACCCGTCCGGGACCCCGACCCCCCAGTACGTGGGACCCGCTGCCCCGGCCGTCGCCAGCCTTGCCGCCTGCGGAGCAGCCCATGCAATTGGGTCGTTCGGGTTTGACCCCTGCCGAACGTAGGGGACGTTTCAACAGGGGTGAGTGCCTGTACTGTGGCCAGCCGGGCCATTTTCTCCGCACCTGTCCGGTACGGCCAAAAGACCAAGCTCGCCAGTAGGTGTGGGTGTACTGGTGAGCGAGAGAGATTCGTGTAGCGGCCCACGATTACAGCTTCGTGCAGTGCTTAGTCATGCTAGCCTGTCCCTATCCCTATTAGCTTTTGTTGACTCGGGAGCCGAGCAGTGTTTTTTGGACTCTCGCCTGATTAAACAGGCGGCCATTCCGTTAGAACCCTTAAGCGAACCGGTCAATATCTGTGCATTAAATGGTGACATTCTCTCCCTCGTCACCCACCAGACTGTTCCCATTCATCTAGTCCTGTCCGGAAACCATCATGAGGACATTCGTTTTTATGTGTTTGACTCCCCCCAGTGCCCCATTGTGTTGGGTTTCTCCTGGCTTGCTCGGCACAATCCGGTTATAGATTGGTCTGCTGGAACGATCGGCAGCTGGAGCCCCTTCTGTCACCAGACCTGCCTCCAGTCGGCGATCCCTCCCACTGAAGGGGCGGTGCTTTCGGCTGTCAAGGCCCCGGACTTGACTGGGGTCCCGGCCTGCTACCATGGACTAGCGGAGGTGTTCAGCAAGGAGAAGGCCCTTGCGCTCCCCCCGCACAGGCCCTATGATTGTGCCATCGAACTTTTTCCCGGAGCGACCCTACCGGCGGGTCGGCTGTATAATCTGTCGCGGCCTGAGAGGAGGGCTATGGAGGTCTACATAAAGGATTCTCTCACTGCGGGTATCATCCGGCCCTCCTCCTCACCTCTCGGGGCGGGCTTCTTTTTCGTTGAGAAGAAGGACACCACCTTGCGTCCGTGCATTGATTTTCGTGGTCTGAACGCCATCACGGTCAAGAACAAGAACCCTTTACCCTTGATCTCATCGGCTTTCGAACCCCTCCAGGGAGCCATGGTTTTCACCAAGCTGGATCTCCGCAACGCCTACCACTTGGTGCGCATAAGGAAGGGTGACGAGTGGAAGACGGCGTTTAACACCCCCCTGGGCCATTTCGAGTATTTGGTGATGCCATTCGGCCTTACCAACGCCCCAGCGGTTTTTCAGGCCTTGGTTAACGACGTGTTGCGGGACTTCCTTAATCGTTTTGTGTTTGTGTATATTGACGACATCCTTATTTTCTCACGCAGCTTGGAGGAGCACGAGTCCCATGTTCGTCAGGTTCTGCAACGGCTGCGGGAAAACAAGCTGTACGTGAAGGCCGAGAAGTGTGAGTTCCACGTCTCTACGGTGTCCTTCCTGGGCTACATCATCGAGGGTGGGCGAGTGAAGCCGGACCCCTCTAAGATCGCGGCCGTGGCGGAATGGCCGGTTCCGGCTTCCAGGAAACAACTCCAACGTTTTCTTGGTTTTGCCAACTTTTACCGCCGTTTTATCAGGGATTACAGCAAGGTTGCAGCCCCCCTGACCAGGCTCACCTCCACCTCCGTTCCCTTTGTCTGGACCACCGAGGCGGGCCGTGCTCTCGAGGACCTTAAGCGCCGATTCGTCTCGGCGCCCATCCTGGTGCAGCCGGATCCGGTCAGGCAGTTCGTCGTGGAAGTGGACGCCTCGGAGGTCGGCGTTGGAGCTGTCCTGTCGCAGCGCTCTCGGGAGGACCAGAAACTTCATCCGTGTGCTTTCTTTTCCAAACGCCTGTCCCCCGCGGAGCGCAACTATGATGTTGGGAATAGGGAACTGCTCGCGGTGAAGTTGGCTTTAGAGGAGTGGCGCCATTGGCTGGAAGGGGCGGTGCACCCCTTCGTGGTCTGGACAGACCACAAGAATCTGGCATACCTGGATCAGGCCAAGAGACTCAACTCCCGACAAGCGCGCTGGGCTTTGTTCTTCGGCCGTTTTAAGTTCACGATCACTTACCGTCCAGGGTCTAAGAACCTGAAGCCGGACACCCTTTCGCGTCTGTTCTCGGAGGACGCCCCTCAGTCCTCGGACACTATCCTTCCCGCCACCTGCGTTGTGGGGGCTACAGGGTTACAGGTCGAGTCTGCTGTGCGGGCGGCCCTACTCGTAGATCCCGGGCCGGATCACGGGCCGTCGGGAAGGCTTTTTGTCCCACAGACTGTTCGGTCGCAAGTTTTACAATGGGGGCATGACTCTAAATTCTCTTGTCACCCGGGGAGTCAGCGCACCTTGTCCCTGGTCCGTCGTCGCTTCTGGTGGCCGTCCATGGAGACGGACGTTAGGGAATACGTTGCTGCGTGCTCTGTCTGTGCTCGCAGCAAGGCCTCTCATCGACAGCCTGCGGGTCATCTCCGTCCACTCCCTGTGCCTCATCGCCCGTGGTCCCATATTGCACTGGACTTTGTAACGGGGTTGCCCCCCTCTAAAGGGAACACGGTCATTTTGACCATTGCCGATCGGTTCTCGAAGGCCGCCCATTTCGTTGCGCTTCCTAAGCTCCCGTCTGCACGGGAGACCGCTGATCTGGTAACCTACCATGTCGTTCGCCTCCATGGCATCCCGGTGGACATTGTTTCTGACCGCGGTCCGCAATTTATCTCTCAGGTTTGGAAGGCGTTTTGCGGGGCACTGGGGACCACAGTGAGCCTCTCTTCGGGCTACCATCCGCAGAGTAACGGGCAGACGGAGCGCACCAACCAGGACCTGGAGGCCGCGTTGCGTTGCGTGGTGGGGGGGAACCAGTCTGCCTGGAGCGATCTTCTCGTTTGGGTGGAATACTCGCACAACTCTCTCGTGTCCTCGGCTACCGGTCTCTCTCCGTTTGAATGTTCCCTGGGGTTCCAGCCTCCGTCGTTCCCTTCCGGGGAGGTGGACGTCGCCGTTCCATCGGTGCAGGTGCACCTTCGACGCTGCCGTAAGGTGTGGGACGACACCCGCAAGGCTCTTCTGCGGACTACGGAGAGCAACTGCCGGCGGGCCAATCGTCATCGTGCCTCGGCGCCCCGGTACGCCCCGGGGCAGAAGGTCTGGCTGTCCACGAAGGATTTGCCTCTCCGAACGGAGTCTAAGAAGCTGTCCCCCCGGTACGTCGGTCCTTTTGAGGTGTTGCGACTTGTGAATCCGGTCGTGGTCAGGTTGAAGTTGCCGCGTACGCTACGGGTTCATCCCACGTTCCACGTGTCCCAACTGAAGCCGTTTTTGTCCTGTGCCTTGTCCCCGCCGGCCGTGCCCCCGCCGCCCCCCCGGCTGGTGGATGGGCTGCCGGCTTACACGGTCAGCCGCCTTTTGGACGTTCGTCGTCGGGGACGTGGCCTTCAGTATCTTGTGGATTGGGAGGGGTACGGGCCCGAGGAGCGTTGTTGGGTTCCGCGGGCGATGGTCTTGGATCCGGCGCTGGTTCGGGATTTTCACCACCGTCATCCTGACCGGCTTCGTCCACCTGGGGGTGTCCGTTGAGGGGGGGGTACTGTTGTGGGTGTGTCTCCTCCACTGCTTCATGGAGGCGTCGCCGTTGGTTCTGCCTGCTGTTTCTGGTGGGCGTGGTTTTCCCGCCTCTCTGCTGGCTGATGGGCACACCTGTTTCCACTCAACTCATCACACGCAGTATTTCAGCACCGGCTCTCCACCACTTCCCTGCCAGATCGTCTACCAGTTCTCATCTCCGTGCCCGCCTGCCTGTTCTTCAGCCCACTCCAGATTCCAGCCCCGTCGTACATCTGTTCCAGCTCCGGTCGTCCGCGCCTCTCCGCCTGCTTCATTCCCTGCGACTCCCTTGCCCGCCACCGGTCATTATTCCTGTCTGTGAATAAATCTTGTACTTACCCGCTCTCCACTCTGTTTTTCTGGGTCCGCCACCCGTCGCCCGTAACAGGGCCGGCTGCTCTCTGCTTCAGGTCGCCCCCGTGGCATTGAGGACGGGTCAAATGCTTCGCTGCCTGGTCCCGTCAGATCTCAGAAGCTCAGCAGGAAAGGCTGGTTGGTTCTTGGATGGGAGAACTTTGGGAACAACAGGAAGTCTGGGTGAATGTAGTGAGTGAGTGGTAGATAACGCGTCTTTAGGAAAGAGCTAAATAAAACTATTGCATCATTATTATGATTATTATAAATGCAGAGAATGAATTTCCCAACAGGGATGAATAAGTATAAGTTAAATGTGCAAACATAGCTTACCAAGACTGAGTATAAGACGTCATCAACATCTACAACGCCATCAATATTTATTAAATCTCTACTACAAAGGATTATCCCTGGATGACTGAAAGTCTCCACAAACACTAACTTAACAAGGCTAAGCCCGGACAAATACGTCAGTAGTCATTAGTATTGATCTGAGGTGCAGCTTCAGCCTCAGCGTCCTCTCACGACCGCGCGCTCTGCACGTCAGAGACAAAGAGTCATCTCAGGACAGTCTAGAGCGGGACAGGTTTTTTTATGAAGTGTTTTTATTTTTGCAGCTGCCGCGTCCTGAACCACGCTCCCCTCAACAGGACGCTCTCAGCTGATGTCTGACCCGGACACGCGGCTTCTATGTCCCTCGTTACTAACGTGTGTCATTTGCAACATCTGTCCATCTGAAACTTGCATATTTAATAAGTAAAGTATGGAAGATTATTTTGTGTGTCATCAGATTTTCTCATTTAAAATGCCATTTTAAACTTTCTAAGGTATTTACATTTGCCACTAATGCCGGAAGTGCACGTGTTCATTTGGTCGAGTAAACCATTTTGTCATTAGGCCTTTTTGGTTAATTGAAATGAGACTAAAACTAAATAAAGTGTTTTTTATGAGACTTTTTCATTATGAGACTGTTTATTAACTTGCACTGTCTGTTCCAACTAAAACCAATAAATTAAATAAATAAATAAATCCATTTCAAAAATAATCGTTGCAGATTATTAAAGTGCGCTGCTCAACCCAGAAAAAGTCGCCACCGGGATTTAACGAACTGTTCTGGGGCCTCATTTATCAAACTTGCTGCGAACAAAATGAGGCTAAAACTTTTCGTGGCCGCTCCTCTGCGCCAAAGGCGGTATTTATAGAAAACAAACGGAACGTGAAACATTGCGCTCCGCCACGCAAACTATATCGCTGCCGTACGAGGTGCTAAGCACTTTTCAGAAACACTGCTGAGAGGCGAGGAGAGACGAGGGGGAAACCATGTGAGGAAGTCACTTCTGAAATAGTTCATTTGAACTTTATTTTCTACAGAAATGACAAAGATTAGAATGAAATGATCAACTTATCACGATATTTGTGAAAAACATAAGCGACATGTGCACGTACGTGCACGCTCGTGAACGCGTGTACGTGTACGTGTACGTGTACGTGTACGTGCCCTGGCGCTTAAACGGGAAGCAGGATCGACCCCGCTGCGCTTTAATTGACTCATCTCTGGACATAAGTCTGACCAGTGGGTTTAGGTCCAAAACCCGGGTCACGTGCCCTTCAGACACGAGGCCGTCTTTACGCACCGGTGCGCCCGCGCCCTCCTCAGACACCACCCACTGACCTCTCCTCACTCACACCACCCGGACACTGACCTCTCCTCACTCACACCACCCGGACACTGACCTCTCCTCACTCACACCACCCGGACACTGACCTCTCCTTACTCACACCACCCGGACAGACCTCTCCTCACTCTCCTCACTCACACCACCCGCACACTGACCTCTCCTCACTCACACCACCCGGACAGACCTCTCCTCACTCTCCTCACTCACACCACCCGGACACTGACCTCTCCTCACTCTCCTCACTCACACCACCCGCACACTGACCTCTCCTCACTCACACCACCCGGACACTGACCTCTCCTTACTCTCCTCACTCAAACCACCCGGACACTGACCTCTCCTTACTCTCCTCACTCACACCACCCGGACACTGAGCTCTCCTCACTCACACCACCCGGACACTGACCTCTCCTCACTCTCCTCACTCACACCACCCGCACACTGACCTCTCCTCACTCACACCACCCGGACACTGACCTCTCCTTACTCTCCTCACTCAAACCACCCGGACACTGACCTCTCCTTACTCTCCTCACTCACACCACCCGGACACTGAGCTCTCCTCACTCACACCACCCGGACACTGACCTCTCCTCACTCTCCTCACTCACACCACCCGCACACTGACCTCTCCTCACTCACACCACCCGGACACTGACCTCTCCTTACTCTCCTCACTCAAACCACCCGGACACTGACCTCTCCTTACTCTCCTCACTCACACCACCCGGACACTGAGCTCTCCTCACTCACACCACCCGGACACTGACCTCTCCTCACTCTCCTCACTCACACCACCCGCACACTGACCTCTCCTCACTCACACCACCCGGACACTGACCTCTCCTTACTCTCCTCACTCACACCACCCGCACACTGACCTCTCCTCACTCACACCACCCGCACACTGACCTCTCCTCACTCACACCACCCGCACACTGACCTCTCCTCACTCACACCACCCGCACACTGACCTCTCCTCACTCACACCACCCGGACACTGACCTCTCCTCACTCACACCACCCGGACAGACCTCTCCTCACTCACACCACCCGCACACTGACCTCTCCTCACTCACACCACCCGGACAGACCTCTCCTCACTCACACCACCCGCACACTGACCTCTCCTCACTCACACCACCCGGACAGACCTCTCCTCACTCACACCACCCGGACAGACCTCTCCTCACTCACACCACCCGCACACTGACCTCTCCTCACTCACACCACCCGGACACTGACCTCTCCTCACTCACACCACCCGGACAGAACAGCTGCTTCTTCCACCACAGAGCCCAAGCTCACGTACAGCGTTCGCAATAGTTTGGATGAATGAAATGATCGTGTTTTATCGGCAAACCCAAACCTCTCTATGGGCAAATACAGCCATAAAGGCTCTTATTTTTGTTCTAAACATGTGTTTTGAAAAGTTGTATTGATGGAATACAGCCTAGAGAAAGATGTCAAGACGTGTGATCAGAGTTCACTCTTCATTAAATCTCCTCGAGCCCGTGTCGTCTCTGCACGAGCTGCAGCAGCGTCGGCCCCTCCCTCTGCGTCCCTCGCATTATTTTGTAGGTTTTCTGGTGAGAGGGTCCGTCAGCAGTGAAAACCTACCAGAAACTCTAAAAACAATTGGTCCAGGAGCATCATAGAGACAACTGTGATGGAAAGTAAAGCTCCATGCTGACCACTGGGTGAGTAGGTCAATAAAAAAATAAAAAAAAGCAACATTAAAAGTTCCATAATGCACCTTTAAGTGAATTATGCCAAAATTAAGACCTTAAAAGTCAATTTAAAAAATTGCATTAAAAGTCTTAGAGAATGAACGTACTCTATGATACCTATATTTTACGTATTCATCACTCCATACAAAAACTATATATGGTCTAAAAGTAATTCAGCGCAGTGTGTGTGTTGTGTGTGTTGTGTGCGTTGTGTTGATACAAGGCAGTGGTTCTCGAACATTTTTGAAATTTTGAAACATTTTAATCTATTACTTCAAATGAACTCGAGCGCTTCACACTCTGGACTTTTCGGCCGGTCTAAATAGTTCAATATCTGATCAAACTGCTGGGTTTCAGGCGACGTCACAGCGTTCTAAAGGCCTATAATATTATATAGAGTAGGGCCGGTATTGAAGATATATCGATATATTGGAATTAGACCATATCGCATATATCGATATAGTTCAAATTTGCGCTGTAATACTTATTTTATAGGTTATTTTTATTTAAGATTTGTATTTAATTTAAATGTGCCCCTTACGGAGCTTTGTCATACAGTGTTTATGTTTACATTTAAAGTGAGTTTTCAATAAAACTACTCGTATTTGGCTTTGACTTAACATTTCATTTCACAGCTCTCACTTTGCGGAAAAAAATATCGGGATGTATATCGTGTATCGATATTCAACCTAAATATATCGGGATATGACTTTTGGTCCATATCGCCCAGCCCTAATACAGAGGTAACATGGTTTTGTGTATGAGGAAATGTTTGGTCTTGTACAGAGAGATCATGGACCCACTGACTGATATTATTAAGTTATCATTTCTGTAATTCATACATTTTTCTTTTAGCTACGACTTGTGAAAATGTAATGCAGTTAAAAGGAAACACAGCTTTTGGAAAGACTAAATCCCTCCACAGCCGTCTGATTTCAAAATTGCATTACCGTATTGCAAAATGAAAGAAAATAACGTGTGGGAGGTTTAGTTAAACAGTGACACAGAGAAGTTATTATGAAATGTTAAACAAACACTTGAAATGCAAAAGCCAAAGGTTATCTTTTTAATACGACACAAGTCAATGTTGTTTGCAAGAAATTCAAGCGAATCCAATAATATCGGGGTTTATGGACAAGTCGTAATGTGACAAATACCTCAATATCTAAAGGTTAGGGCTGCACAATATGTGGTTGACAAAGTGCTATATACCGTCCTACATATAAATGATATTATTGCAAAAAATATACTAAACAATTTCTGTAGCGGCCAAAGTTCTGGCTATAATGCTTAGGCGTCTTCAGAATCACCGGGGACCCCACGCACCATCAGTCTGAAATCCACCGGCCGTCCAGGCAACTGAAGAACAGTTTCATCCACCAGGCTGTCAAGAGGCTGAACTCAGTGATTTTATGTTGACGTTTTATTGATTGATTTTATCCGTTTTCTTGTAATTTTATGCAACAGAGAAGCACTTTGAATTGCCTTGTGTGTGAATTGTGCTCTACAAATAAACTTGCCTTGCCTTGAACTCCCTCCCCCCCCCCCCCTTCCCTGCCCTCTCTGCATTTCTACCCGTCACTCCCCAGTTCTTCTTTTATTTTTTTACTGTGGCTTCTTAATGATTAAATACAGAACTTGCAGCTATAGTGGCAGTTCACTTCTACTCTCGACCAACGACGCAATATTCACCACAGCCACAAGAGGTCAGTGTTCCTTCAAAAGCTGGTCAGGAAAACGCCTGTTTATTACGTGTATTTTTATTAAGATCTTCTGGGACAGTTTGTGTTTATGGGATTCATTTAATAAATTGAATATCTTGTCTCTGACCTTTAATGATGTAAAATGTTGAGTTATATTGGAGAATAGGGAATACAAACAGTAACTTAACAGTAACAGTAGTTTAGTATATTTCTGATACTAAACCTGCTTTTATTGTATGCCTAAAGAACTGATGTAATTCCAAGTAAGGCTTTATAATAACGCGACGGCTTTGTCTTTTAACCCCATTGCGCTTTGATGTTGTTGACTTTCATAATTGTCACAAGGTTTTCTTTTTCTTTTGTATGTGTATTTTCTCTGTATATTCTGCTGAATTGTTGATTGACACGTGTAAGCCTGTAAACCTTATTTGTTTGATAAATCATTTTAAACATGCGGCGCTGGTTTTGAAAGTGTTGGCATGACAACTACTTTATCCGGGCCTGTTTCTAAGAACAAAAGAGAAGTGAATTATCGGGCGCTTTCGACAGCAACGCAGTAGTTGGATCAGCTGTGTGAAAGGGGAAGCTGGAGCACCTGGAGAAACTACAAACACAAGTGAAACATGTTAAAGACCTACACAATAGAGCCCCTGAAGTTTGGCTCGAGGACACAGAAACAACTGGTCAGAGAGGGTTTCTGAGAGCCAAACGTCCGCTCATACGAGGCACCGGCGTTTGTCCCACAGCAGCGTTGGGACGAGGACATGTTTATGGGTCGATAAGTGTTGGTTTGAATGCAGAGAATCGGGGCCGAGGAGGAGAGAGGTCGACTGGCATCGCACTGTGAGAGGAGCTCAGGGACCCAGCAGAGACTTTAAAGCATGGGAGGGACAATCATGTTGCCACAGAATACTTGAAAAAGTAATCTCATGACAGATTCCTGATTAAAAAGTAACTAGTAATGTTACTGATTACTTAAAAGTAACTTAGATTACAAGTTACTTTTTAGTGACATTACTCAGCGGCTGACATCACCTCCACCCGCCTCAAATGACAACCGGTTTTGCCAATACTCGCGTTATTGGAAGTGCATTTTAACAACAAACAATTCAGAATTCAGATTCAGAATAGTGTGTTTCTCTATTGTTGTCGTGAGTAACAACATTACACAGTCGTAGCTCAAAAGAAAGAGCATGAATTACAAAAATGATCGTTAATATCAGTCACTGGGTCCAGGATCTCTCTGTACAAGACCAAACATTTCCTCAAAAACAAAATCATTTTTCCTCCATATAATAGTATCGGCCTTTGGAACGCTGTGATGTCGCCTGCGACCCAGGAATAGTAACTCACAGTGACTTGGAAAGTAACGTTAATCTGATTATTGGTCTGTAAAAAGTCATGCGTTAGATTACTTGTTACGGAAAAAAGTAGTCAGATTACTCGTTATTTAACTCATTACTGGCATCCAGTGTTAATTTTGACAAGATATTTTAATTTAGTCTTAGTCTTTTGACGAAAATGTAATTCAATTTTAGTCGAGATTTAGTCAAAAAAATACCTTAAATTTTTGTCGAGTTTTAGTCGACTAAAATTAGGACAAATTTAATCGACTTTGTATTTATAATATTCATTATAATCATATTTAATGGAGGTCCTGCTTCATGGAGCTGCTCCCTCATGAACAAAGCTCAGAGCTGTTCCTTTGGCAGTGAATTTACATGATATGAGGCTCTTTCAGACGGTCAACAGAAGTTTGGATGATTTTTGTCTCTCCTTTCATTTTTATTTAGTCTTATTTTAGTCGACTAAAATATCTGGACATTTTAGTCATAGTTTTAGTCTCATGAAAAACTTTTAATTTAGTTTTAGTCCAATTTTAGTCGTCAGAAAAATCACTTTGAGGAAAATTAAGACTAAATATTTTAGTCGACGAAATTCACACTGCTGGCATCATCTGTAGGATGTGCATCTAAGTTCAGATCACCAGCAGAGAGGGTTGTGAAGAAGAGAGGGTTGTGTTTGTGTTCACTATGACAGGGTCTTTACAATGGACTGCTTCAGATGGGGATGTTTCTTCACAGGTGGCAGAGTCAAAGGTAATGCGTTTTAAGGCCACGACAAAGCCTCAATGCTAAATGAACATTCAATCAAACAGGGGAATGACGGGAAATGTTGACATTCAAAACTAAATTGGACACGGCGGGCAACTTTTGAGCAAAAGATTGTAATTTTCAGTCACAGCTGCAGCTGAATTACTTTTAGACGATAGTTTATGTGTTTTTGACAAATGTGTGCAGTAAAAGTAGTAGAAAACTGGATTTAAAGTCAGTTTGAATCTGATTGAATGTTTTTTTGACTTTTGACTTGCTTTTTAATGCCCTGTGTTTTGTCGGAGCCTTCATGCATTAAATTGGTTAAAGTGTGAGAGGGGGAAACATAGATCTTTTAAAGTTTCAAACATCAATCAAAAAGTAGTCAATAACAAGGGGAAATAAAGGCTATAGCTATATATAGTGGCAACATGCTCTGAACCATAGTCTTGGTGCAATTGTCACCTGCAGGCCTGTAGTCGACATGCTGGCAGGAGGCATTGGGTCTTTTTTTTTTTAATGTTTAGCAACGTGTTTGTGTGAAGTTGCAACCACTAACAACCTCCACCAGCACCAGCCCAGTGGAGGAGGATGATGATGATGATGATGTCCTCACTCGACTCCCATCTCCCGCTCCTGCAGCCTCTTCCACATCCTCCCACCGACCGACGGAGAGGAAGGAAGTCCGCGCGCTCCCTGCAAGACAAAGCGGAGGAACCAGGGCATGATTTGAGCATCACCTCTAGTTAGCTTTGAGGGTTTTGTTTACATGCAAATTACGAGGGAGTAACCAACCACGCGCAGCAGCGGCAGCAAGGCGCCGGTGCTTCGGATCTGGAGCGCGCGGGGGAGAGAGTCGAGCAGCGAAGCCCGCACGAGGCGCTCGTATCTCGGGGGAAGAGCTTCAACGACTGGATCGCAAACTTCCGAAACACACGTGAGTGCGGGGGGGGTTGCGGAATGAACGTTTTTGTCCAGGTTTCGCAAAGTGAAATGTGGTCTTTTTCGAGCTAAATGTGTCGCGCGAGCGCTCGGATAGTTGTCGTTGCAGCCGCACACCTGTAGATCCTCTCTCCGCGTGACGGGTTGAAAACGTCTTGGAAAATTAAAAAAAAAACGTCAGGGTTTCGTTCATGGCTTCGGGGAATGTAACTTTTTTTGGGATTAAACGCCGTGTCGCTTTGAGAGCTGACGTGTCCAACGCCGGGTCCCCGTGCGAAAATATGGCCCCCACATGTTTTGAAGTTGGGTCAGACACGTGCGTACTGTGTTTAGCCTGTGCAAAGATCTGGGAAGCTATGTTGCAGGTTTTTAACTTGTGTTCAATACTTATCTGCATGGGGAGTGATGGGAATTGTGTGAGTATCAAGTTAAAACTAATTGCCAGTACGGATCTGTCGGTCTGAAAGATATATCGTTATCATATCGATATCGAGATATGAACATTCAAGATATTAAAATCGAAAAAGCAAGATATAAACGATATAGATTTTCATCAATAAAACTGCACTCTTTTGTATTATGAATTTATTTTTCTGAAAAATGCTTAGTTTTCACCTAACCCATAGTTATTTTCGTATCGTATCGATATCGAGATATCTGGCATGAATATCGAGATATGAAATGTCCATATCGTTCAGCCCTAGTACAGATCTGGGTGTCCAGATTGGTTCTTGGATCCCGGAAGTGGCGACCAGTGGTTCCCCTCCGAGCATTCTGGTGCGTTCATCATGTGTGAAGGAAAAGTGTGTTTCTGAGTAGTGCAGGGCAATGTGGCCTAGAATTTATATCACGATATAAAAGAGAAATATAATGATAATGATATATTTGATGATATAATTGATTCCGGGCAAATTAATTCCATCCATCCATTTTCTTCCGCTTTATCCGGGGCCGGGTCGCGGGGGCAGCAGTCTCAGCAGAGATGCCCAGACTTCCCGATCCACGCACACCTCCTCCAGCTGTTCTGGGGGGACCCCGAGGCGACACCAGGCCAGCTCGGAGACATAGGCAAATTAATTAATGCGGTAAATTGATTTTTAAATAGCTTTAAAAATAGGCTATTTTGGAAAAAAATAACCGCATTTGTGGTTTTCAAAGTTTTCATCCCCTATTTCTCATGTGTCCATCTCCTAACTGCTGTCAGTGCTTTATACGCAGAAGGGGGGAGACAAAGAGGTAAAAGGGCGGGTTTGTTTGCTGTGTTGTTCGTGTGATGCTAAGGAAGGCTACTAGGCTATGCTGCAACTTGAGTTCATACAAGACGCAAAACTCGAGCCTGGCCTTGCAAAGGTGATCAAGTTTTTTTTTAAAGCACATGCTCCCCTGAAGTCTGCTGTGTAGATGAGGCATGAAAAGTCATTCAATAAAATGGGCCAAAATTAAAGCCTTAAATGACAATAAAAAGATTCACACGAGCATTAAATCAAATGTTCAACCATTTTTACTGTATAATATCATAAAAAATACAAACAAATGATGGTCCAAAAGCACATTCAGATGCAAATTGTACACAATGTTTCGCTCCAACGTTTCCTGTTGCATCCATTTTGCCTCTGAATATCAACATTCTCTCTAGTGTGAATGAGTCCAGCTGATTATGACTGAAGTCACGACCAGGCGCAGATGGAGATCTAATGTTACACAGTCAGAGCAGCATAAACACGGTGCAGGACTCAAGGGCAGGGGCTGAAAAGGTCCAATGCAATGAAGGCTGTATTTGCTTGAGTGGATCATATTTAAGAGGAAATTAGCATGAGCTAAAAAAAAAAAAAGTAATTTGTCCGTTGTCAATTATGCCCTGCCCTATTTCTGAGTGTGATCGCTGGACAAATGGATGACAAATAAGAGTATAATCTGTTTATGTGTGTCTTACGTGTTAGTTACGCCCACACTATGATTATGACTTTAACACAGTTGTGGGCAACGTAAAGAAGTAGAAGTGGCAGTAGTGGTAGAAGAAGAAATGGAAGTGCAAATTATGCTCCACCACTGGACACGGCGGGGCTTAATTTGCACTTCCTGTCCTTTTACCGGAGTTATGGGGAAATGTGGGGAGTCGGGATGTAACGAGTTTGGCTCTGAACCTTAGCATTAAAACAGCCCTGCGTGATTTGGTTTAGCTCTGATCTACTCCTGACTTAGACATGGTTTTGAAATGGTTTAGTCCTGCGATGGTTCTGGTTTGGAATGGATAGTGCTTTAAACCTAAATCAGTCCTAAAGTTGTGCCTTATATTGCTGGGTTTCAGGTAGGGATGGGCGTTAAACGGTGCCTATTTGGTATCGACCAAAAAGCTCCAGTCGGGGGTGGAATCGGAAAAAATATATATTTCGGTGCCAACTTTCAGTTCTTGTTCTTCTCCCCACACGTCAATATATGACCCGCAGCGAGTCCAAAAAAAGCAACATGAACGTGTGCGCAGATTATGAGCCGCCTCAGCGCAAATGGAGCAAAGCAAAGCTATAACGCACTAAACGTTTGTAATAGAGATGGCCCAGCCGTCTGCGGCAGGACTGAGCCAGGACTGAGCCAGGACTGAGCCAGGACTTACACCGGTAATAAACCCAGAGCCAAACTAAAACAGTTATAAACCAGGACTGAGTAAGAAACTATATATAGACCAATTGAAAAAACAAAACAGACCCGCGGAGGCTGAGTTTACGTGCTGTTGTTTACAAGCAGCTGCAGCGAGGGGAATATCAAAGATTGTTTGTGGAAAAGTGAGCGCTCACTCTGTGTTGGACATTTTTGGTAAATTATTAGTGGCAGAGTGAGCGCCCACACCATGTAAGGATCTTTGACGTGTGGAGTGCTTTGGCTTCGTCAAAGCGCAGTGTGTTTAGAACATTTTGGCTGAAAGAAACCGTGTCATGATCAATCAATCAATCAAACTTTATTCATAAAGGGCTTTACAGATTAATCAATCAATGGTTTTGTACAGCCCAATATCACAGCAGGAGTCGCCTCATAGGGCAGCACCGAACATTAAGGCAGTAAATAAGACGATGTAAAGTTCAAGCGGATCAAATCTCCAGGCAAACATAATGTCTGTGGGGTTTAAAGGAGGGCTGTTAAAATCAGGATTTAAAGCATTTTCTATTGTTGAGAATAGAACCTTTGGGTTATTTTTGTGGTTGGTGAATATTGTGGAAAATAATGTATTTCTAGCATTTCTTATTGCTGTATTGTAGGTCTTTTGTTGAGCACGGAATATTTGAAAATGTATTGTTATTTTGAATTTCCTCCATCTCCTCTCGGCCTTCCTGCAATTTCTCTGGAGTTGCTTTAGCTCCTTGTTTCTCCAGGGGGGAGGGGGTTTGGGATTAATCTTTTTAAGTCTTTTTAATCTTTCGACAGTAAAATCGCAGTTAGCAGATAAAATCACAGGAGGAATTAGTTGTAAAGTATCAATTAATTTTGCAGCCACTTCAGGGGTGAGATTACGTTTCCTCACAGTTTTTGCCGAAGATTCTCGCTGGATAAAACCGGTGACATTAAAAAACACACAGTAATGGTCAGAGACGGCCAGGTCCATAACAGAGGACACAGTAGTGGACAGAGGTCAGAGGTCGATAACAGAGGACACAGTAGTGGACAGAGGTCAGAGGTCGATTACAGAGGACACAGTAGTGGACAGAGGTCAGAGGTCCATAACAGAGGACACAGTAGTGGACAGGCCATACGTGATGACCAGGTCCAGACTGTGCCCTTTCTCATGAGTTGGCTGCGTGACGTGTTGGGTGAAATCCATATAATTAAGAACATTTAAAAACTCAGCAGAAACCGGTTAA
Source organism: Proterorhinus semilunaris (assembly GCA_021464625.1). Taxonomy (NCBI): domain Eukaryota; kingdom Metazoa; phylum Chordata; class Actinopteri; order Gobiiformes; family Gobiidae; genus Proterorhinus; species Proterorhinus semilunaris. The sequence continues at coordinate 6,347,608 of CM038353.1, read as the reverse complement.
AATGATCACATTAAAGGAGCTATGTAAAATTGATAGAAAGTCTGAGAATTCATTTATAAAAAGGGGACATCTTTTGGGTGGTCTATAGTGACACATAGAATCGGGGGGTTACTAAAAATAATTGCGTGGTGCTCTTGTATTGATCAAATAAAATAGGTTTGGTGGCAAGAGTATTTATGCTTATAGAGGCCACCTCCCCTTTTTCCATTTCTGGTTGAAAAGGCACTGCTAAAATTAGGAGGAGAGGCCTCAGCGAGAACGGCATTCGCATCCGCACCCAGCCAGGTTTCAGTTAGGAACAAACAATCAAGATTATTATCTAAATCAAATCATTTACAATAAAAGACTTATTCGGCAGAGAGCGGACATTTAAAGGAGCCATGTTCACTGTGGTCGGGGACGGAGTATTTAAGGAACCATGTGATGACTGAGCTTTGGTGAGAGGTCTGAGGTTCTTAGTATTAACAGTGCGAGTATTCTTACCTTTGGTGCGCCCCCTGCTGATAAAAACAGGAATATCCGTTATGGTGGGTGTGGAGGGAGACCTTCATGATGCTGATTCTGATGTGGATCTGGTCTGTCTGCAGCTCAGGAGGTAATAATGTCCTTTCTCTCTTTTTTATCGCCGCTTAAGTAGAAATTGTGCTCAAAATACGACTTGTGTAGCTTCTGTCGTGCTGTTTTAGGACTTATTCCTGAACGATACTTTTTATACATGTTATTTTAATTGAATTCAAATAACATGGGTATCGAACAAAGTACCGTTAGGGCACCGGCACCAAAAAGCAGGTAATGTTAAAGTATTTGAAAAAAAACTAACGGTACCCATCCCTAGTTTCAGGTGACATCACAGCATTCTAAAGGCCTATAATATTTAATGAGGTGGGGGCAGGTAAAAGATGTTGGTCTTGTACAGAGAGATCATGGACCCTGTCAATGATATTAATGATCATTTTTGTAATTCATACATTTTCTTTTTAGATACGTCTTGTGAAAGTGTAATGCAGTTAATAGGAAAAAACTGGCTTCTCCCCCTCACTGGGCAGTGGGACATCGTCACATTCTAGAACTCTTTTACTCTTTTACCTTTTGTTTGTTTTTTCTTACTGCATAAAACCGTCACTCTCTTGAGTTGGGTGTGAGAAAAATATACACATTTCTTACCTTCTGGTTTTTTATAGCAGCCAATTATCACCCATTGCCCTTGTTATGCCTCTCGTCAACACAGCGAGAGCAGCCTGACAGTCACTCCTGCTTGTGTTAATGCTTCTGAATTACAAAGCAGAAGGACTGAATAATTTAGGAGAAAAAATATATATTTACTAGTTCTAGGGGTGTGTATCGCCTAGTCTCAGACGATACGATACGTATCCCGATACAAAGGTCGCGACACGATACGATATATCCCGATATTGAAGAATTAGACGATTATTGAGATGATAGTTTTACTACTTTGGAAACAACTATTCAGTAAACTAGTCCACCTTCATTAGATGTGTATCAAATAGATTTGATCGATCTATCTATCTTATGATATGAATGCTTTTCACTAATGTGCTTGTGACTGTGTGTTGTATGGTGATTATGTAACTTTGGACGGAAAACAGATTTCTTGGAAACCTAGTAATGAAACCAATTACTGGGGTTGTCTAGTATTTCTATAGTTGGGATTCTTTAGCGATCAGTAATAACTATTATGGGATTCATCCATTAAAATATACAATAACTCAGACGGGGCATTTAAAATCTTATCTGCTCCACAACAGGTGTCACTCGTCGATCAGGGACATAATGACAACCCGGGCATCACCGTGACGATAGCGCTCATCTCTTCAAAATCTTTTTGTGTTAGCAGTAGCACACAAACGAAGCCGAGGGGAAACTAAATACAGCAGACTCTTTATAAACCTGTGTCGTAGTACTGCAGTGGCGAGACACAGGTTTAACGCTGTGTTTAGTTTCCCCTCGGCTTCGTTTAAAGCAGTACTAAGTAACTCGTGCACCCTAGAGGCCATTTTTTTTTACTCAAACTTGGCTCTACATACTGTTTAAGTGGCGCTAGCTCGCAGTTAGCTTTGCCCGTTAGCCTGTTAGCTTCTTCATCGGGATTCTATTAGTGTGTATTGCTGCTCCGACCCGGTGGCAGTCAAGTTGGAAACGTTGTTTTCTGTTCAGAGACACCAGGGGGAGATGAAAGACCCTCCAATCATCCCATTAACACTTGTATTACCCCCAGAGGGACTACGAAAGGATTTATTAATTTACCGTAATTCCGTAATAAAATGTTACAAAGATAAATCCTCTCCGAACGCAGCGGCGACACACTCATCATATGCACACAGCTGGTGGCTCTCGTAATAATCCAGGTCTCTGTCTTTTCTGTAAAAGCCAAAGTGAGGCCAAATGTAGCCCCGGAGCGTCTCATAGCTCTTCCTGTGTTTCTCTAACTCTCACTAGATTCTAGTGTTACTCAAGTGGGCTGCACGGTGCGCTGCCATCTAGCGGGCAGGAGTAAAAGTGCAGGACCAAAGAGATGCTGCAATGAGTATTTCCCAAAAAATAGATGTTTAAATATCGATACGGGCGCTTTTTGTATCGATACGAGAATCGCGCGACGTAATATCGCGATATATCGGCGGATCGATATTTTTTAACACCCCTGACAAGTTCTCTGACCAGTTGCATTAGCAGCCTTAGCTTAGTCTACTTTTTTTCAATCCCGCCTGTGCTTCTTCAAACGCTGAGCTGTAAACGAGAGTAACATTTGTGACATCTCACAGGCCTGCAGCCCTCGCTCGGATGATGGTTTCCCGGCAGCCGCTGGATTCCTCCGACCCCTTTTTGGAGAAGGCCCGTATAATTTGTTTAGACCAGAAGTTACTGCGGCCCAAATACTATTATGCACCGCGGCTCATCATTTAACAAGATGAGAGCTATCTAACCGAGAAACCCAATCCTCCGCTGTCTGCTCATACGGGGTATTTCTGGATGTGATTATCATAGTGTGGGGCGGCAGGAGGTCAGAGATACAGTACGCTCCCGCATGAGCCGAGCTGCTATGCCTTATGATTTATCAGCTTCTACATGTGTTATTTAAAGCCACTATAAGAAAATACATTTGCATTCTCGCATAGCTGCGCCACCAAACTGTTACCGTGCAAACACAGGGTTCAGCATTATGGGGGAGGGAGTGTGAAGCAGGGTTCACTAACACCTACTGATGAGGGATGTTTTATTTAAACGAACAGACCACTGTTTTTCCATACTGAGATAATTTTGAGTTGATGCGTACCTATCTGGTCTTTGTGCGTGCACTCAGTCACGCAAAAAGACCAAAGATGTCGTTAGCATTTAGCCTCTTCTCCTCTATGGGGCCAAACGGGGCTGAAGTTAGAAGCGACCAAGCTCTTCCACGTTTTCCAATTTAAATATGTTTACATGAGTTACACGATCCAAGTCTAGTTACACAAAATTAAACCTGTTGATTTTCTAAGCGGATAAAAGTGGTACTATATTGTAAGGCGTAATAACACCGTAGGAGCACATCGACGTCCAAGTTTTGATGCTGTTGGTCCAGGTACAAGGAAATTACTTGGTTGTTTCAACTCAAATAAATTATTTTCTTCTCCCGGGTTTTCCCAATTTGTTCTTATTTTTGCCTAGGGCTAACGCTAGACTAAAATCACAAGTTATATTCAGTCTGGGGACCACCAATTCATTTTCTCGTAGGAGAGGTGTGGTTCACGATTGTCCATAGCCGTTTATTGGGCGCTACGAATGTCTGTCATATGCGTCTGCTGTAGCCATAGCCGATCGTATCAGATGACGTAAGACGTACCCGCTGTAAACTTTTGAGCTAAACTATTTAGAACACGTTCTAAAGCTTGATCGAAAGATGGCGTCGCGTCTGCTGCTGTCATGTTGGATCCGTAAATACACTTGTATTTATTTTTATCCCTAAACAAACTACAATCTTCCGTATGTCGAATAGCACGTCATCGTCTTGTCGTCCCTCCTCGTTCTGTGATTAGTCCCAAATCCATGCGAAGATTTCGGCCATGGTCCCCAGGCTGCTGTGAAGTTCGAAATGATTCGAGAGCACACAGCAGTCTGGCATTAGCCAAGCTCATTTTTGCTCCAATTTTTTTTCATTTCCCCAATTCCCTTTTTTATGACATTATTTTATTATATTTCCCAATGTTTTACTCAATGTATTCCCCTTTTTGCCCAGTATTTTTCACAATGTTTCCTATTATTTTTGTCACAATTTTCCCCCATATTTCCCCAAATTATTCTCAGTTTTTCACCCATTTCTTGCGTTGGAGATTAATCCGATATTGTAGATTTGAATAGGCTACTAAACATTAATGTTCTGTTTTTCTGGTTCTATATGACAAATATTTTAGTATAGGTATCGAAATTTAACGGTTCCCAGCCCAGCTAACATTTTTTCTTGAAGGTACATTTGAAATCCTCAGTTTCACCATTTTTCAATCTGAGTTCATTCCAAGTGCTCAGTCCCCGTACCCCTGTTTGGGAAACACTGATCTAGAGGTTTTAGGCTGATGTGCATGTTCTGGTTTCCTTTGCTGCTTTAAAACAGCTTGCAATGATCACATGTTGTTTTTGTGATTGGCCAAATATTTATCCTTAAACAACTCTGACTACACGACAGTTTGTCATTTTCAAAACCAAACAATTACTTCCTTGCTTATCTTCGTCGGTAAATGTATCTGCGTCGGCGAGATAACTGTATTTCATTAGCGTTTTCAGGAAAGTGGGGAGTTTTTTTTTTTTCTCCCAGAGCTGCTCCACTTGTTTTGGCTTTTAAAGATTATTCCAAAGCCAGGAGCAATTCTCTCCAACACGGCAGCAGTTCTTTGACAAAAAGCACCAACATCATCATCAATGGATATAAATTATTCAACACGTTTTAAATGACTTCGGGGCTTTACGGCTTAACGTTGAATAAGTTAGCAGCTCCACACAGTAATAGTACTATACAATATACGTTTTTACAAGATCAGTGCGACGAGTCGGGTCGTAGAGGGTTGAATCAGGACTGAATTGGAAGAAAGAGCGCGAGGAAAGAGCGGCTAATCGGGGGCTACTTTGATTTAGACGTCCCGCTATTAAATACGTGACAACCACTAATTATTCACACAGTGTGATAATTGTCCTGGCATTTTAATATAAGAGAATAGCAACTAGTTTAGTCCAGGCATGAAAAATATCAGAGAATATTAGCAACTAAGGAGGAAGTGTTCGAGTCTCCTGACGAAGCAGAAACACCTTTCCCATCTGGCTGGCAAATCTTCTCACCTGTTTTAACGTTATTATATTTTTAACTTGAGGATCCATGAAGCGCTCCCCGTCTCTCTTTCCTAATATCACAAATTCACTGAAGTCTTCCGTTCAGTTTAGTTCTAAAAAAAAAAAACCTTTAAAGGAATAGGCCACCGTTTTTCCATACTGAGATATGTTCTTACCTTAGCTTAGACGATGCAAACAACGTAAATGTTGTTAGCATTTAGCCTCTCCCAGCAAAGGTATAGTGCCAAACAGGGGTGAAGTTAGAAGCTACAAAGCTGTTTTCCCTATTTAAATACAGATAAGTGAGCCTTTACACCAGGGGTCGGCAAGTTGGCTTGGCTTCGGGACAATATTTTTTACGCCAGTAGATGGCGGGCCAGCCGGTCAATTGATAAAAAAAATAGATGTATTCATGCATGGATATTCGATACTAGATAAGCCCAAACTATACATATTTTTTGTTTAAAAATAAAATATTGTTTGAAACAATACTGTCCCCGAGTCTGTCGGATGTTCGCGGGTTACACAGCACTAGCAAAACATAAAGTTAGCATCACAAACATGTCGCTTTCCAAAGGACAAAAAAGAAAAGTGGACAGTGAAGACAGGAGTTTCAGGGAGGAAAGGCGACAAACATATGGTTTCATCCTACCTGGATATGTGAATGCCAAACCTCTGCCTCATCTGCAACGAGGTCATCTCCGTTTGCAAAGAGTACAATATTCGGCGACATCACGAAACGAAACATGGGTCATTTAGTGTCCTGAAGCGTCCTTTCCACTTCAGTCTGAGTCAAGGCGTCTAAAAATCGATGTTCTTTATGACAGTTATATCCGGAGCAGCAGGGTCCTAGTCCGAGGCCTGACCACACAGGAAAAGGTTTCCAGTGCCTCGCTTAAAGCGTCCTGGATTCTGGCCCGGTGTTACGGCGAAAACTGCATGACCGCCGAAAAATGCACCCCCTCTTACCGCGCACAGATGAAACAACGACAGGAAGGTTTCTAGGACTGTCTTTTAACAATTACAGCCCATGTCTGTGTATTTATTTATGTAAGACTGACTAACCATAGCTCATTTAACCAGAAGAGATCGTTTTTTTTTAAATGTCTTTAAAAGTCAGGGATATTTTTTGGCTGAGCGTGTGATATGAGGAGTGTGGCGTGAGAGTGTGTGAAGGCACTCATGCGTGTGTAGGCTGCTTAGAGTTAAGTTGCAACAGTGGAATGATGTTGTGCCAAACACAAGCAAAGATCATCGGCAAAACATTTGCGGACAAAGAACAATTAAGTCTCTATTAGGCTTTTTTTTTCTATCCTCTGGCGGGCCAAAAAATATTGGCAACGGGCCAAAATTGTCCCCCGGGCCGGACGTTGCCGACCACTGCTTTACACGATCCAAGTCTAGTCACACAAAATTAAACATGTCGATTTTCTAAACGGATAAAAAGGGGCACTATATTGTGCGGTGATACTAAAGGTCCGCACACACTACACGATTTTTCTAGTCTTAAACAATTTCATATAGAATGGGGGGTCCACACTACACGACTGGATTCAGTGCGATTATAGAACGTCTGGGGGTTCACACTTAACGACTGAGAATCGTCAGAGCGAGCACACTACACGATTCTGACAAACAGCTGATGTTTGATAACACGGCACGTCTGTGTCTCTACCGCTTCATTTCTCCTCCAGCTTCAAAAACTGACCCCAAATCCGCAAAGACAGGCCTGTGTTTGTGAGCGTGCGAAAACATGTGCGTGTCCCAGTTTGGTCAGCGGTGTCAACAGTGTCACAACATCGCAGTGCAAGGCTCCTACTGCTACGAAGCCTTCAACTTGGCTATAGTTCTGTCAAATGGAGATAAAAGTCGGCGACACGAAGAAGCGGGACGTATTTCAGTAGATTTGATAAGAAAAGGAGACGGGCCTCTGCTCCAAGATGGAGGAGGCGGAGGAGACAGCGGAGAAAGCAGAGAGAGGCGAGCCGCTAGCGGTGAGGTGAAGCTGAACAGTCCGTCTCCAAACTCAGTAAGTAACTCTGTTCGCGGTTGAAATGTAGCTTGAAAAAGTGGTTCTCGTGAACGTTTGGTGATATAAAGTTTTTCGTGAGGGGCTGTGGCCATGTAATGAGCTGTTTGTGCCGCTGTTTTCACGGAGAAATGAAAAAGGAGGTGCGGCGGTGTTTTTCTGTCTTTATTTCACTCTGTCATTGCCGCTGCTTTCTGTGTGTTCACTTTGGGGTAAAATCACCCACGTTTCCCCTGTGCGTCCAAAATCGGGCTTAAAAATCAAACATGTTTGATTTCCTGTGACTGTAGTCCAGTTGCGTCTGACAGCCGCCCACACTACACGATTCGAACACGAGTCCAGTCGTGACCCCCCCCCACACTACAAGACACGACTTTCTGCGACTGCTTCGACTAAACACGACTCGGGAAGACTCGGCGCTACTGAGAATTGTATCAAAATCAGGCATAAAAATCGTGTAATCGTTGCTTTCACTTCACAGTTGTCTGTTACTTGTGTGTGAACTTTCTGTAAAAAAATCACAATACAATCTTTGTTTGTGGTTGTAAACATGACAAAATGTGCAAAAGTTCAAGGTGTATTAGTACTTTCGAGAGGCACTGTATCTCAGTGGCCTGTTCCTTTAAAAAATATGTGTGACAGATTAGCTCTTGAAGAAAGTTCTTTTTCAACTGTCTTTACATGAGTGTTGTTTGTTTGGCTGTACCTTTTTCAATGTAATGCCAGCCAAACATCGAACAGACAGTGGTCTGTTCGATGCATGGACTCTTTTCGGTGCTGTAGTCTACTGTATGTGTCTATGTTGGATTATATATGCAACTATTTTGCCTAAATCAGCGAGCAGCTGTGAGCCCAGGACAAATTTCCCACAAAGGACAATAAAGTGAAATCTAATCTAATAGGGATGTCACAAGATGCCGAAAGATCTCGTGAGAATAAAAAGTCACAAGATCAAATGCCACAAGATGTTTTTGAGTAGATCATTGTAAAAGGAAGTATGTCATTTTTATTCATTATTACAAATTATGTCAAAATCTCGTCTCATGGAATTCAAAAATAAAGGGTGGAAACTTTTCACCAGTACTGTATATAAAATGCAAATAAGAGCTACTAAACACCCCTTCCAGATCTTACTCCACCCACTCCCAAAATTCAAAAAACTCAGAGAAAGAGGCGTGGCGGGAGGCTTTGGGGGGACGCGGCGAGGGGGAGTGTGTGGGCGGTCTCTGCTCTGTTGACAGTCTCAGACCAAGGGCCAGAGTGACTCCCGTTATGCCGCATTTAGACGATGTGGCGCCACTTTCCCGGACACTTCAGCCTATCGCACCGGCTAGCTTCTCCGGACATGTGGCGCCACTTTCCCGGACTCTCGAGCCCGTCGTACCGGCTACAGGCCCAGCACACGCGGCGGACATTTGGCGCTCGTATCTCCCCGTTCCTCCTCCTGGCTTTAGCGGACACTCAGTCACACACTGCCCCGCTCTGAGCCTCCAAGGCAGGGGATGGCTAACCGCTGCCCCCGGTGTCTGTGAGCTCTCCCTGGGGGAGATTACAGTAAAAAGCCCTCAGCCCCGTCTCATAAGCACGGACAGCCCTGATGAGCTCTGTCTGCCCGATACATCTGTATCGTGTCTGTAGTTTCAACGTGAAAACATCCAGCCATGTCACTAAATAAGTGAATCTGGGTATTTTGGGGAAACATTTGTCTTTTTTAAGGAGGAGATGTCGGGGATGTGAGTGCTGTGGTTCACACACGGAGCGGAGCGGAGTCCGTGGAGCGGAGCCCGTAGATCAAATCCCCGTCTCGGGTCTTTTCTCCTCATCCTCCCGCTCCCTGGCCGCTCTGTGCGGCCGGTCCCTGGCCGCTCTGTGACCGGCATGTTGGGCTCACGTCACAAACCAGCTACTAAACTACCTGACTAAAGTTACTGCACTAGAAGCGCTGCTCTAAAGAACTAACTAAATACTATGCTAATAAATTGCTAACTTGAAAATCGATGTAAAACGCTCGCTCGCTATTCCAACTCCAACTCGCTACGGGGGCGTGTGCGAGACTTGGCTTTTATACCCGAGCAGCAGAGCGACGGACGTCACACACACAACGTGACGTCACACCGCTTGCAGAGCCAATGGGGAGGACAGGCACGAGATTCAAATGTAGTGCAGCCGAAAATGTAGAGAGGGCGCTACACAGACGGTTTTAGGCTCAAAAGTGAGATTTTATCTAATTTGCACTAAAATGTCAAAAAATTGACCAGGACATGTAGAGAGCACTATAAGAAACATATTAATGCAGTTTATAAGCTCAAAAAAGTTGATTTGGTGCTTAGTTGTCCTTTAATGGATGCAACTAGTAAAACAAAAATGCTGTCCAATAAAATGTCCTCTGCAGAGACTAAATATCCTGTCTCCGTGGGGTCTTATTATGCGTGCAGTCGGTTCAGAGACCTCTGTAATCATGTTCTGAAATGTCTGCGTTCGTTCAGCAGTTTATATTTCAGTCTCTCAGGTGTTGAAGAAGTAGCTCTGACAGTAGCTCAGACCCTGCAGCAGCGTGTGTGGGAGACATGTCTGTTTAGTGGGACTGTGTAAATACCACAAGTAAAGACAAGAATGTAGACATCTTCGCTGCTCTGTGCCAACTCCGCCTGCCGCTGTTAACACTGTCCTGACAAAAGTGCAAGCATGCCCATCGGGATTCTACTCTGCTACATTTTGTACGTACTTAAGGCACCAGACACCCTCCTAAGACGTAACTGGTTTAGAGCAGTGGTTCTCAACTGGTGGGTCGGGACCAAGCACCCCCTACTGGATAGTTTGCAAACTGCAGGCAATATTTATAAATAGGAAATGTGCACAGAAAAGGCGTTTTTGGGGTAAATTGTGTCCCTCAGCACCCCCTAACTAGAATATCTTCCCATGGCTCTGCTCGGGACTCAGGACCCAAAAGTGGTTTGTAGAACCATTGTCATTGGGTCACCAGCCTTTTTTCAAAATGTATGTACTGAAAACGTGGAGGACCCAGAGTGACTGTTATCGAGATGTTTTGATTATAATTTCAGCTTTAAAGGCTTATGTAATGCACCAATGATTTGTGGGGAAAATGCAGTACTTTGTATCGTACTTTTTTATGTGGGTCACAGCTTGTCATTGTAGGGCAGGGGTGGGGAACCTTTTTCACATCAAGTGAAATTAATTATTATAAAGCACTCCAAGGGCCTTCAAATGTAGCGATACATTCTAGAGTTCATACAACACTGAAGTAGGACTGATAGTATGGAGGATCATCATTTCTATGCAAGTCAGACTCACATATTGCGATGGCTGGAACTGTTTATCTTTGTTGAGGCGTCTGTCAGCTGGCAGTGATGATGACGCTTCTCGAAGCTGGTTTTCCAAGTTTGGGTCAGTCTTGTGAAAGCTGCTTGACGGGCACCCAAACTCCGACGAAGAGCATTCATTTTATCCAAACGCATTTGTCCTTTCAACACGTAGAGTTTAACATGTTTCGAGGTGGCACTCGAGATTTGCCATCTTCATCACTGCCAGCCCCTCGCCACATACTAGGCACACTGGCTTGCCCTTCACTTCAACAAAGAAGACATAATGTATAAATCTTTCCTGGAATATGCGGCATTCAACATCCACTTTCCTTTTGTTGACGGTCGCCATGATGCAGCACTTGTCCATCAAATCAGTCCCTGCCAACAACTGTTGCAGAGGGATACGCCACGTAAAATCCCATGACCCTGTTCTACACTATATTAAACATGAAAAATGCCTTGGGGGTCTGGTCAAATGGTCTGATCCTGAGGCTGGAGGTTCCCCACCCCTGTCCTAGAGCACAACCCCTCAAATGTTGTTGATGAGATTAACTTAACTTTTTCTAAAACAGAAGGAGGAAGTTCCATATTTCAAGGAAAGAACAAGGACTCGCTCATGGCTCATTGGAACAGTATAGAATTATAGATGCTCTGCCTTTAGCAATGTCCAAAGATTCAGTGTTGCATTAATTTTTCTCCAAGATCTTGTATCGACGATGGGAGAGTGTGACCTCTGCGCAAAGCTTTCTCCAGCACATCCCAAAGATTCTCAATGGGGTTAAGATCTGGACTTTGTGGCGGCCGATCCATCTCATGCTCCCTGAACCGCTCTTTCACAACGTGAGCCCAATGGATCCTGGCATTGTCATCTTGGAACATGCCCGAGCCATCAGGGAAGAAGAACTCCATGGATGGAATAACCTGGTCATTCAGGATGTTCAGCTGAGGTTATTCTTTGGGCTCATAGTGTTGCTGAACCAAGACATGCCCAACCACAGCAGCCCCGGATCAGAACAGTCGGTGGACACTTTTCTTTTGGTTAGGCAGTGTAGATAGAGATAAACAGGCTGCCTTTTATTTGTCATTCAGATGCACAGCAATAGAGATTCCACCTCTGTGTAATTCAAATCCTGTGCCCACGTCCAAGAGAAAGTAAAACAATAAGCATCACAAAAGCCAGTCTTGACAACTGTGTTCTGTTGAAATGAGCGTTTGCGTGTTTTGACTCGTCCAAAACAGAAGTCAAATTCTGCTGCTTCTAAAGTTCACATGAGTGCATGTTGTAGGTTTTGCCTTTGAACCTTTAGTCAGGTCTTGAACATTATAGACTCTGCGGGCCACATTTGCCCCCGTGGGCCATCGGTTGGACAAACCAGTTTAGCGTAAAAAATTGTAAACGTATTCTCAGTGTCTTAAAAAATGGCCACTTCGCTTGGTGTAAACGTATGATTAAACCCACCACAGGCTTTATCTCGTAAACCGAGCGATAACCAGACAAACCCGCCCCGTGAGCAGCTCTGTAAGTGGTTACCTTAAGGCTTGGGTCTTAAATGTCCTGGTGTGACATTATTTCCACAGATCAGAGTCAGCCAGAGTTTAACTGCGTCTGAACCACACAGTCAGCTCGTTACGCGGCGCTGTGATCTCAGAGGAGGCACCAGGCAAACCGCTCCGGCCTCTGCTGCGGTTTACCCCCAAACGCGAGACTTACTGGAACGATGTGGAAGGCATGGACTGTTCTGCTCAACACCACTGTAATTTTGTTTAGTGGCACTTTACAATAATAACAATGTGAACATACTGACTCTTAAGAAGAGACTGGAAAATGAGCTGCTGAGCTGATATAAGATCAAGAATGACACACTTTTCTGAACATATTTGACATATTAAGACCCAAAGGACTTTATCATGTATTACACAAATAAATGGTGATCCTTTTGCTAATGAGCGTCACTCAAAGCCCTATATCCACCTTGTTCCTCCGCCCCATGAGCCGTTGATGATGATGATGATGATTTTATTTCAGGCAGGCAGGCAATGGGCAACAAAGAAAGAATATATACAGTACAGTATTAAAACAGATGATCCATTTCTACCTGAAAGGGAGTGGGAAGAAGATAACTTATTTAATCCCACCCCCAGTTCCACATTCAGAGCTTAATACATTCAGCTTCACTGTTACTTTGTTCAAGGATTATTATACACATGTTATATCATGGTGGCATTACCGCAGGTAACAATAGTTATTACATTGTAACAAAATGTATACCAACAATGGTAATGGACAATATACCAATAACGGTAAAAGACAAATTATACCAACGATGGTAAAGGAACATTGAGCACTTGTTAACACTATGAGACGACAGCCATTTAAATTAAAGACCCTCATCTCTATATTTTGACCAGACCCAATGTTTATATAACAGTTTGAATCGATGGACAGTTTGGCATTGCTTGTGTTGTGAGTCCAGTTTGTTCCAGAGTTTCACTCCGCATACAGACACACAGAAACGTTTACGAGTGTTTCGAGCTCTCTGCAATGAAAAATATCCAAAACCTCTCAAGTCATAAGCTCGCACTGGAGTTATAAAAAAACGTTGTAGGTTAGGCGGTAATAATTAGTTGAATGCTTTGTATAAGACTATTGATGTATTATATTTTACAAGATCATCAAATTTTAACAAATTTGACTGCATAAACAGATTATGAGTTTGGTCTAGAAAACCAACCTTGTGAATGATCCGCACTGCTCTTTTCTGTAATACGATCAGAGGATTAATTGTATTCTTGTAAGTATTCCCCTCATTGCCATTGCGTGAATTATGGGAGCGATTTCCAGTATGATCCGGAAGCGCTGTTACTTTGCGTGTAAACCGTTCGCACTAATCCCGTTTTTATGAGCTTTAGAGTAAAACGTATATATGGCCATCGCTGAAGCAAAACGACGAGCCGCGGTTTACTGCTCACAATAAACTTATGGCTGAAAATCGCACCAGACCCGTGTGGATATCTTCTCATATCTTTCACAAAGACTTTAATCATTCAGATGTGGATTGTCTGTGTTTTTGCGGAAACTTGCAACGTCTGTAGTTTGATTAGGACAGATGTTTACTCAAAAACATTCAGAAAATAGTTGGTATGCTGATGCTCTTTTCACAAGTCAGTTTTATTGGCAACGCGAGTGTGAGAGGAGAAGCAGCCTGGTCTCAGAGCGCAGCAGTGAGGGGAACTGATGGATCACAAGAGACTGACTTTGGCCATATCCACACGAAGACTAAACGCCTATCAAGGCCAACTCTGCAGTGTTTTTTTCTCCGTGTCGCCATGTGGCAGAAGAGTGGAGGATTGTGCAGTGAAGTGGGAATTATAAAGGCAGTGGATTATGGATAACATACACAACGCTGGTGCCGTGATGTGATCTGCTGAGACGTCGAAACGATGGAGCCACGTGGATGGCGTTTTGAGATCTTTCCACTCTAGGAACAAGTTTGCCTCACGAGGTCGTATGTGTCAACAGTGGTAGCACCTCCGTGGCCTCAGGCTCTCCTCGTATATACTGTAAGTCGGTCGCATTTGGCAAGTTCAGAATCGCCCCAAACATGTCACAGTGTAAACCATAGATATAATAATTAGAGATGGATTAATACCTATTCAGCCCCATTCATAGAAAAGGTCCCGAGTCATCTGTGAAACTTACATGGCCGCTCAGACTCCTCCTACGCACCCTCCTCAGAGCTCCAGAGTTTTATTGACAGGCTCTGGAGCCTTTTTTGGACTGATAAACAAAAACCAGCGTGGTTAAAAATATTTCACCTACCCCAGCGTTGTTACATGAGTCATAGCACTTTTTAGAAAAAGAAAAACTCTCGGGAGGTCAGAAGTCTCATTAGAATCAATGCTCCCAAGTGTCTCTTGGAGTCGCCCCTGGCCACAAGGGGGTGGTATTACAGCAATGTCAGCTCCCCGCCATGAGGACCATAGAGAAGCGCGTTCCTCGCCCATTGGTGTAAACCCAGCTTTTGTCCAGGTGGCTTGCATTTTCCAGAGCCACAAATGTCACTTTCTTTGTTTTTTAGTCTAATCGCGAACAACGCTATATGTTCCCGAGCTAATTTTACAAGGGGCGGATCATTTAGAAAAATCGTCTAGACATGTTCAAATAAACCTAGGGAAATAAAACCCCAGTTTCCCCGGAACAGTCCCAGGTTTGAGCTTTGTCCCATGTCCCAGTGGATTTCTTCAAAACTTTGATTTGTCAGTTTTACACAAGCTCTGTCCCAGGTGTTCTGTTTTTTCACCAGTATCGCGCCTAAAGCAGCTTTTTGTTTTCTTTTTCACTTGAAACGTATTGACTTTTGGCCAAACACGTCGCTTCCATAGTGACTGCGCCAATTAATGGATAAACGTCTATCGCCTTAATGCTGATTGGCCCATTTAATTGACATTAGACTTTTATAAACTTGAAGTTTGACCATTCGCGGTTTGGCTTCTCCCACAAACTCCTATTGTGTCCCAGTTTTTTTAATGAAAAACCTGGCCCGTCTCAGTCTGTTCAAACAAGAAAGTCTCATATGCAGCGATCTCAACTTTGGCTGGTTTATTACAGAGGGACTCCTCACCCTCTCAGTGAATGCAATAGCCCAGTGTTTAATCACAACCTTCATTATCATTTTAACAGGGTGAATCGACCTGGAGCGTAGAGCGCAGCCCGAGACAGAAGAAGCTTTAATCAAAGATACGAGCGGTGGAGTTGTTACCAGGTCCATTATTTTATGTTATTAACCTCTGTCCTTATGGATTAATCTGACTACAACCTTTTGGGACAGTTGGGTTTTATGCACATTATATTCCCAGAAGTAATCGCTCGCCTGCCTCGCATATGAACTGAAGTGACTTCCCGTTCTTAATCTATTGGGTTTGTAGATGCAACGGCTTCAACTCTTTGAGGAAAGCTGTGTTTATGGGGATTTTAGACCCTTCATCCAGAAACTGATGGTGGACGAGAAGCTTCAGGCTCCTCAGTCTCCGCTCTTATTAATCTCAAAGGTGTTGTCTCGAGTGGAGGTCAAGAATCGGGCCAATCAAGGTCATCCACACCAAACTCTCACCCATGTCTCTGTGGACGAGTCTCTCAACTCTGTTTCCACAAAGTTTAGAGACTGGAATTGTCCAAAATCTTGTTATGCTTTCAGAATCAGAATCAGAATCAGAATCAGAATAGGTTTATTGCCAAGGTTTGTGAACCAGGTTTACACACTAGGAATTTGTCTCGGTGCAAACGTGCGACATAGAACATATAACACAGAATTAAGATAAAAAAAATAAGCTACGAACGTTAAACTATAAGGCTATAAGAGCATGCATAAAAAAATATTTAAAAAATAAGATAAAATAAAGTGACATATCAGAGTTCCTTTCACTGGACCAGTGTGAATTTCGTCGACTAAAATATTTAGTTTTTAGTCAAAGTGATTTTTTTGACGACTAAAAATGGACAAAAACTAAATTAAACGTTTTTCAAGGCGACTAAAACTATGACTAAAATGTCCAGATATTTTTGTCGACTAAAATGACACTAAGTTAAAATGAAAAGGAGAGACTAAAATCATCCAAACGTCTATTGACCGTCTGAAAGAGCCTCAAATCATGTAAATTCACTGCCAAAGGAACAGCTCTGAGCTTTGTTCATGAGGAGCAGCTCCATGAAGCAGGACCTCGATTAAATATGATTATAATGAATATTATAAATGCAAAGTCGACTAAATTTGTCTTCGACTAAAACTAGACTAAAATTTAAGACATTTTTTTGACTAAATCTCGACTAAAATTGAATTACATTTGCAGCTAGCCCACAGTTAGCTTTGCCCGTTAGCCTGTTAGCTTCTTCTTTGTGATTCCATTAGTGTGTATTGGTGGCTTCGACCCGGTGGCAGCGAAGTTGCAAATGTGGTTTTCTGGCCAGAGACACCAGGGGGAGATGAAAGACCCCCCAATCATCCCATTAACACTTGTATTACCCCCAGAGGGACTGCGGAAAGGATTTAATAAGGTAAACAAGTTGTGTAGTACTGCTTTAAATATGCAGCGATTATTTTATTCAACTATAGTATTTACACGAGGCGCATTTAGTTGCCTTGTGAATGAAATGTGCAGTATAGATAAAGTTGCCTTGCCTTGTATTTGTTACATGAATGACATGTATCGCAATACATATTGTATGGATGGATGTTTTATTTGTCACATAATACAATGTTAAAAACGTGGTTAATAACGTCTCACAAGGAACCTCATTCTGTCCTGGGCCAAGTGCGGCTCCTCAAAAACAACCCCACACTTTAATCCGCCCTCCACCAAACTTTACACTCGGCAGCCGTCATTCTCCCGGCACTCATCCCTCAGATTCAGAATCGGCCACAAATCCATCTGGCTTGGGAACTCATTATCTTTTTGTCATTTTTCTAAAGATTTTCATGTATAAGTTGATGTGAGACTAACACATTTGTCAGTGGGACTTCAGCTGCGGGAGATTTGCATGTGTGTGACTGGGTGTCCATTATTGTCTGTAAGTGTTAGTCGGGTTGTATCCACGCCTTTGAAGCAGCTGTAAAAGGCTCCAGTGCACTCTGACCTGTCGCACATTACAAACTAATAGACCCATAATAAAGTAATAATAGTTTTTATATGGCTTGAGTAACGGGTTTATTGTGCCTTGAGCAATAACGCAGACGGGCCAACGTTGGGGTGTGGCATATCCGAAAGAGGAGAAGAGAAAAAAAGGCTATTGTAATTGTAATTTGTAATATGTAATTTCGCCAGGATTTTTGTGGAGATTATCAAAACTATACATTTTTTAAAACATTATTAAATAAGCAATCAGAAAAACAATGTTTCCAATTGCTCTGATATGTAAAAAAATAAAAAAAAAATTAAAAAGGGTGATACAACATTTATATGAGGAGTAAAACATTTAGTTTGGCTGAAATTTACAAAATTTGACAGAACATTCTATGTTGTCGTTCCAGTCAAAAAAGTCAATGAAACCCTGGTCATAGGTTTCATTTCTCTAATGGAGACATTGTATACTTGCACAATTTGACCAGATGACGAGGGCAAATGGAAACATTGTTTTTCTCATTATTTATATCATACAGTGTTAATTTTGACAACATATTTTAATTTAGTTTTAGTCTTAGTCTTTTGACGAAAATGTAATTCAATTTTAGTCGAGATTTAGTCGACTAAAATTGCAAGTCAATTTAGTCGACTAAATTTAAGACAAATTTAGTCGACTTTGTATTAATAATATTCATTATAATCATATTTAATCGAGGTCCTGCTTCATGGAGCTGCTCCCTCATGAACAAAGCTCAGAGCTGCTCCTTTGGCAGTGAATTTACATGATATGAGGCTCTTTCAGACTGTCAATAGAAGTTTGGATGATTTTAGTCTCTCCTTTTCATTTTTATTTAGTCTTATTTTAGTCGACTAAAATATCTGGACATTTTAGTCATAGTTTTAGTCGCATGAAAAACGTTTAATTTAGTTTTAGTCCAATTTTAGTCGTCAGAAAAATCACTTTGACTAAAATTAAGACTAAATATTTCAGTCGACGAAATTAACACTGATATCATAAGGTTTCCACAAATATATAGTTTTCATATTCGCCACGAAAATCCCACAACAGTGAAAATCTAAACATAGTGAAGCGGAATATTATTTTGTCGCTGAAAATCTACACTCTTTTGTTATGCATAAAATGTCTTATTTTTATATGAAGACATAAAATTACTGTAAACTTGCAATATTTTTTTCCTCTTGTGTATATCAGTAATCTACAGCAGAAGTTTCAAATCACTGACGTTTTAGTTTTTTTTTCCATTGACCTGCAGTGTGTCTCTTTAAACATTTCGAAAGAGCATTTCCAGTTTATTAGTTCTGTTAACATAATTATTATATATCGTGTTTTACAGTCTCCACAAACGAGTCTCCGCTGCGCCGGCGTCAGACGTGGTTGAACCCACAGCTGTCCCGTGTGTAAACTATGCTAATGACTGGAGCGCGGTCAGACACCTGCTCATTTCCTGGATACGGTTACACCTCCCGGCCTCTGTGTTTATGCCCCTGAAACACAAACTGACCGCCCAAGGCCGAGCGCTGCCCCGCCAATGAACTCTGACCCTCAGGGAGCCCCGCCCACCTGCCAGCTAAAGGTTATGAGTTATATCTGAGCTTAGCGCCGCCCCATTTCTGTCATAAGCGCCTTCTCTTTAACCGTCCCGTCCTCAAAGCCTCAGCCGCTCCTCTCCCGAATAGAACTGAACTTGCTTTAGAATAAATAGAATAGAATAAATCATTGTGTTAGAATAAAAAGGGTAAATCCAAGTCACATGTCAGTGATTTTGTGACGTATTGTGGCTTCTTGCGACATTTATATTGCGTTAGCTGATTTTGCAATGGTAATAAAGGCAATATCAGAAACCAAAGGATATGACTGGTTGCTCTGGGTCAGGGGTTCCCAACTGTTCAGGTCGGAACGTCCAAAATGACCATACAAACAATACAAAGTAAAAAAATCAGATCCTGTTTACTTTCTGGTTCACAATTTCCAGAGCTATGCTTTTTTTCTAGCTTTCTTATATACGTTCAAATCATCTTGGGGCTCACAGGTCAGTGCTCGGTCAGTGGACGGTCCTGACCTTCACTCAAGCCAGAAATAAGCAGCACAAGAAAGTGACTAAAACGCCTTTATTGACATTAATGAGCCAACATGTTTTGACACCTGGTTAAATAAGGCTTTATGTAAAGTTCCTCGTGAGCTACTTTCTAACTAGAATGCCCCTGTTTACTGCCCTTTTCATTCACTGCCTGACCCAAAAAAATAAAATACCACAGGCTGTAATCACATCCCTCTGTATATTTTATACACAGGGATATCGTTCTGGAAATACCGTCCTTGTTGGCCGTTCGGCCGAGCTCAAATAGAACCGTGCAATCGGATGAGTTTATTTGCGGTCACTAGGGCTGAAAAAATGTTTTGTTAGCTCTCTGCCCCCTCTCTGAAGAATCTCCTGCTGTATAAATGTGCCCAGAGGAACAGAGCGCACCTCAGGATGTTTGTTTTGTTTTATTAGCTCAATCCAAATACAACAATAGGCGGCCATACCTTTGCTCTGCCCGATCCCGTCAGACCTTGGGAGCTAAGCAGGAAGGTCCTGGTCGGTACTTGGATGGGAGACCGTTTGGAAACACCAGGATGCCTGGGTGAATGTAGTGAGTGAGTGAGTGGTTGGTTTTGGTCGGAGGGGCCGATGGCACTGACTGGTTACCTCGCTTCCATCAATTTACCCCAGGGTAAGGGTGGAAATCGAGATTTTATTTTATTTTTGGGGGGGGAAATCGGCCAGCTCTAGCGGTCACATATTGTTCGTAAGCAGCGGACGTCCCTTCACTAACAACAGGGCAGAGCGGGAGCTCCTTTGGTACAGCCGTGAGTCCCATTCGCTGTGGCTTCTACAATGTCATGGGATCCAGCGTTGCTTTCACTTTTTTACCAAGCTCTTGTATTGAGGATGGGGGAGTTTGACCACTGCGCAAAGCCTTCTGTGGCACATCCCAAAGATTCTGAGGCTGTCGATCCATGTGTGAAAAGTTTCCCGTTGCATCCAATAATTGCTTTTAAACACTGGAATCTTCCCTCATTCCTCTGTTTGATGGGATGTTTGCAAATGCTAAGAAATTAACTGTGCACAGATTCTTTGCATTTGTGGCAGTAAAATATTGCATTTCTGCATTTAAGAAAAAAAAAAAAACATTAAATTTGACCTAATTCCTGCATAAAGGAATCACTTACCGACGCGTTTTTGTCATTCCACTTTCGATATCAAACAAAATCGCCCTGGAACCAGTAACTGTTTATATGTCAACAGTTGTCTTGAGTCAGTGCTTAATCCTTTCCTTCCTTCTGTGGGCGGGATTCGCAGCCGAGGACTCGTATCCGTTTGGAGAAGCGTGCGAGTCCTAACATGTTGGCAGAGAGGGAGGAGACTCGAAAAAGAAACAGGAAAAACTGGAGCTGCGTGTGAGACGGAGAGGTGTGAGAGGAGAGAGCAGGGGAGAGCAGAAACATTTTACACGGCCTCGGCTTTTTACCAGTGCGCAAAGCGGCGAAATACAGCCCTACAGACGAGGTAAATGATTTAAAACGGCTTAATGTTTGACTGGGGATTCACTTGGAGCCCGTTGTGGGCATGAATGGGAGGCAGCGCTTCCTTCCTCTGCCGGCTCCAGCTCTTTAAACGGCTATGGGCGGTGGGAACGGGCTTTATTATGGAGCAGCGTTCGGCTTTTTTACCCCTGAACTTAAACCGTTATGGATCAGCGACGCGATTGTACATGTTTATGTTGGTTCAGTCTGCACAACATATGTACACATGATCGTTATTGTAATATTGGGTTAAGCACTTTTGTCTCCCGTGTTCTCGTGTCATGTCATCATTTGTGCAGAGTTTGGTGCGTGTTTGTGGATTAGACATTTCCATTTTGTTATATGAGGGGTGGTGGATATTTAGGCTTTTAGTTTGAGATAAGAAACGACTTTGCTGATGTCACAATGGAGAAATTCACCTGTTACATCAGCGCTCAAGAAACACACTCAAGAAGTGCAAGTGTCTGAAAGTATTAAGTAAGTATTAGTAACTAGAGGTGTCTTGTATACGATGAGTGAAAGCTTTAACCTCTTTATTTTTTTTATTTATTTGAACAGTGTACAATCTACATTAGCCTCAGAAAGGAGAGACGCATTGTACCAGGTTATAGCACTTGTGCTAATTTCCACCTGCAGTCCCTGGGCCTATTATACATGTTTTTAGTGGTAGGGGAAACCGGAGTACCCGGAGGAAACCTACGCAGACACGGGGAGAACATGCAAACTCCACACAGAAAGGCCCCGTCCAGGTGGGAATCGAACCCGGGACCTTCTAGCTGTGAAGCACGAGCGCTAACCGCTGTGCCACCGTGGCTTCTTAACCCCCGCCTGAACCGAGCACATTATCTCCAGTGTGGCTTTGCCCAAATCTAAAAGCTTTTTGAAAAAAACAACGCAACAAAAATGTGACGAAAAAGTGATGAAAATATGAGAAAAAAGTGATAAAAAATGTATTAAAAAGTGATGAAAAAGTAACAAAAAAAGTGGCGAAAATGTGATGAAAAAATTTGGCAAAAATGTGACAAAAAAGTTATGAAAAATGTTGACGAAAATATGACATAAATGTGACAAATGTAACAAAACGTGACGAAAAAGTGAAACAAATTGGACAAAAAGTCTTTAAGTGCAAATACACATCTATTATAAATAATAGAATACAAAATGAGGCTTAGGGATATCGTGAACGTTTGGGTTATTTATATTCTCAGACTCAAAGTTAGTGCGAACCACGGCGTATGTCTGGCATTAAAGTGAACGTTACCGCGTGATACGAATGAGGAACAAATTACCGCAAAATTGCACAAATAATCTAATAACAGCAATTATTCTCTGCCAAACTTTAAACTTAGATGCCTCGGAGCTTCTCAGAACGCTGATAGAACATTAGAATTCTCCGAGGATGATTCTGCAAAAAGGCCAGGATGTAGAGAAGAAGAAGAAGAAATCAGTGATGAGCTTTTTTCCTCATTTAGCTCCGTCATGATTTCTTCAGTCTTGTTTTTTTTCTGCTCTTGTGTCGTTACAGTAGGTCACAGGAAAGGTTAAGCTTGGGGAGAGAGTTTTTATAAGAATATAAGCTTGAATCTTGAGGCTTTTTTAAAGTCACGGGCACGTTTTCATCTCCAATGTTGCTAATGGTGAAATAAGGGTCTCTTAGTTGTAATTATTATTCAATGTTAGATGTTGTTAAAGGGAAGAATGTTGGTCCTACAGAGAAAGCCTTGTCAGGTTGCGGTTTCCCTTCAAAGCCTTAACTCTCTTTGACATCAGCAGTTTTGTAAATGCATTTAGTTTTGTACCGTGAGCGAGACCGGGCTTTCATTTCTACAAGAGTCGGGCAGTGAAGCCATTTGGGCGTAATAGACGGTATTATGACATCTCACTGCAGACGGCGCAATATTCAGCTCCGGGAACCACTACACGAACAAAAGAGGTCAGTATTCGAGGTCGAGTGTAGTTTTGAATTGGTGTCTGTGCGATGAAGGGAATATTTTTTTTAATTTGCAAATCGCATTGGGAGTTTTGAGCCTTTTCTTGGACGCCATTTTAAGCTAAGAAAGCAGGAATAATCAATTTACCATCGCCCGCCGTAACCAAACACATTTTCTCCCGTTCAGTTTGACCCAAATCTAAAGGCTTCTCGACTGGACTTAGGGGTCAGTGTGACGCCTCATTTGAAAGCTAAGATTTTTTTTGCATTTTTCTCACTTTTTTGTACCCATTTTGTTGTTGTTTCATCACTTTTTTTGCCTGTTTTGCCCATAGACTGTATAAAGAATAGACAGCTCCTCCTCACTCCTCCCCGTTTACCACAATGACCACGTTCGAGGGGGAAATCATGGCGGATTTACAGGCTCCTCCTCTCCAGCTCTGACGAAGCATGTTCCTAAAAAGGGCATAAGGGCGGGATCTTGACTGTAGACCCGGCCCTGCTTGGCCCTCGCAGGACGTGTAATGGGCGTGTATTTCTGTTGTAATCACGCCCATGGCCAGGCAGCGACGTAAACGGCCTGTCAATCAAAGTCAGGCCCTCATTAATTATGCAAGATTTCTCAAATTTGTATCTACGATAAAAACCCTGGTGCCCCATATTGTTTTTAACCCAGCGTAATCACAGGAGGAATATGTAGCTCTAGCCACTTCTAAACTATTAGGCACCGTGCATTAAAGTAGTTTTTAACGTGTCTAAAGTCCAATGCATTCCAATGGGGGAATAGCGGTCATATGGAGGTACTACAGCAAAGGTGGAGCAATGGCGGCCTCCAGTGTCGTAGTCACAAAGCAGAGCAGTCAGCGGCCATTGGTTTTGCCTCATTTTTTATGTTATTATTTTTTTTTTGCTGCTTTTTCATCCCCATTTACGTGTCGTTTTTGTTTTACTTCAAAAGGCTTTCAGATTTGGTTAAAGTCAAACAGGAGAAAATGTGCTGGGTTAAGAGGATATTATAGGGACGCATGAAATAAGAGCGAGAACTCAAGCTTCCTGTGTGGAGTTTTTTGCTCGTTCTCCCCGAGTCTGGGCGAGTTTCCTCCCGCTGCCGTGATGAAACGTTCGCGTATTGTCTCTGATCGACGGACTTACTCCAGTCCTCAAAGTCCGCTCCTTTGTTTCCGGCATCATGAGGAGTTGAGCATCGGACCCGTTTTGCCGAAGCCCAGGCCAGTTGGCTCCACGTCCTTCCTGCGCCGGCTCGGGCAGTTCGGTGTGTGTAGGAAGTTGTGTTTTTGAAAAGAATGCGTTGTCAGACACAGAGCGGAGGCATCATTGTCTGGCAACAGCGAAAATCAATCATGTGCTCTTACCCTCCGCGCATGTTCTCCTGTTTTACCCAAATCTAAAATATTACCACCTATAGGCCAGATTAACACCTCATTTGAGAGATAAGACCTACAAAACTAATGAAGCGTCTTCCTCATTATGATTGCCATGTTTTCGTCCTTTGTGGTTTTGTTTTCATCACGTTTTTGTTGCTTTTTCGTGGCTTGATCAGTCACATTACATTAGATGAGTTTTAAGTTAAGTTATCCTTCATTAATGCATGATACAAGAGAAATGAGTTTTCTGCATTTGACTCATCCTCAGTGTCGCTGGGGCAGGCTGTAGGAGCAGTGAGCTGCCAGCCTGGGCCGGCACTCGGGGGGTGGGGGCAAGTAGGGTGAGGTGTCTTCCCCAAGGACACAACCACAATGTGCATTTTTGCGGGAGCTGGGATTCTAACCCCCGACCTTCCGATCGCGAGAAGACCCGCTCAACCAACTGCGCCACCGTCGCCCCTTTCGAAGGTCTGCGCTTTCATAGTTTAGTTTAGTTTAGTTACGTACACAGGGCCATCGGGAAGCTGAACTCCCTGACCTCCCTGACCTCCCTCCCACCCCTCTTCCGCTTCACAATCAAGGATGAGAGAAATATAATTTCGAATCAGTCATGGTTTGACAAATAAAGCAATCTTGAATTATTTGTTGTCTTGCGCCTAAAAGCATGGGCAGTGTTGCCACAGATTACTTGAAAAAGTAATATATTACTGATTACTGATTACTCCTTTGAAATGTAACTTAGTTACTTTACTGATTACTTAATTTTAAAGGTAACTAAGTTACATTACAAGTTACTTTAATAGTTACATTCAGCCGACAACATCTCCACCTCCTCAACTAATGACAAACCCTTTTACCAACACTGTGTTTTAACAGTAACATCAACAAAGCGACGCAGACTCAGAAAAGTGACGTGTTTCCATCTCTCTGCCCGACCAGTGTGAGTCTTTAGGCTGAAAACGAGACTTTGTTACGTCACTCATCGAGATGCAAAAATAAATGTATTTTTTTCCAAAGGAAAATGACAAAATAGTAACTCACAGTGATTTGGAAAAGTAACTTAAATCTGATTACTTGTTTGGAAATAGTAACGCGTTAGATTACTAGTTACTGAAAAAGTAATCAGATTACAGTAATCCGTTCCTAGTAATTAGTTACTGGCATCACTGCTTATAAGACACAAATATGCACTAGGCAGACAACAGAAAAACATTAAACAAAGAGTGCCCTCTTACGTTGAAGCGCTTGAACAAAAACTTAAGCCTTTCTTCATCTGACGGTTCAAACAAATGTGCGGCTCCATCAGACAGTTCACAACATAACAGCCTCAGGTCATCTGACTGACACACACAACATGTCCAAGTGGAATCGACCCGTCTCCAGAGTCCCAGACCTCAGCTGAGCACAGACTGACCTCTGACCTCTGGGCAGGTTCAGGGTCACATAGGGCTCAGGACCAAAAGGATCTTTTATCAAAATATAAGTTCTCTTTGGCTTACACAAGACATCATTTAACCATTCATGTTTACACTTTTGAAAGTAGACTTTATTAATTTCTCCAACATTACATCTCAACTTGTTTAAAAAAATATAAAAAATAAAAAATAAAAGTTCTCCATCTGCTCCAGATCTATTAGACGGGTCCCATTTAAAGATGTTTTTGGACAGGCTCGTGTCGGACATATTGATGAACCTCTTAGGGCTGTTTTGTGTACACCTAGAAAATACCTCAGAGCTTTCGTATCAGCCGTCACACTGGCCTAGAGGCTGTAATCTTTTCGATTTGGGTAAAGCTGATTTAAGACGGCACAATATAACAGTGAAGGCAGCAGTCGCAGGAACAGGAGTCTACCGTCTGTACGTGTGTGAAAAGCAGCCTGTTCTGTGACTCACTCTTTTCCCTTTTCTCCCCAGATCTCCAGGAGCCATGAGAGCCTGCCGCCATGGACGTCCTCCTTCACAAAGTGCCTTCACAAGAATTCACACGAGAAGACGAACAGCATGAAGAGTCTATTGAAAAGTACGAGACATTTGCCGTGGAATAACCTGGTTCCCTCGTCGAAAACAGGCACAGTTTGCTTCATTCACACAGTTTTAATGGATCCCGTTCACTTTGGTTGTTTCTTCTTCTACTGCTGAAGCCGATCTGTATCTCGTGGATTTAATGCTTTTTAATACAACTTTAATGCCTAAGTACTTTATGTTTAATGCATCGAACAAACGAAACAAGTGCATATTTTTTTCATTTTTTTTTTTCATTTCATTTTATTTATTCTTTTTTCATGGTAATGCAATATAAAATTAGTACAATAATCCAACAAACACGCCAATAATACATTCCATGAAAAGAACAGGAGTAGGATAAAGAAAAAATCAAATTACAAATTAGATGGCCTCACCGATGCCAAAAAATAACAATAGCCCAGACCAGATGTTATCATCTTTCGATTTCAACAATTTTCTTTTTTTCTTTTTCTATATATATTTGTTCAATTATTAATAATTTTGCACAAAAAAAACATTTCATTTCATAAGATTTGCAAACCAAAATGTTGATATTCAACGTGCAACAGTTAAATGGGTTTCGTGCCATCGTTTTTTGCCTTTTTGTCAAACCCGTGCATAGAAATAGTTGAGCAACGTCATTCTTTTCCAAGAAATTTAGATCTAATGCCAGTTGGAATCCGATTTAATACTTCTTAATGACATTTAAGCCGTTCGTTTTGGCACATTACTATTATAATGGCTTTTTAATCCTCTGCAGAAATCCTGTTATTGCATCATTTAGGGAATATCGGACTGTCCTCCACATTCTTGGGGAAGGGGGGGGGGGTGTATTATGCGGAGGTTTTTACAAATTACATCACTTTGTTGCTCAGAAAGATACAGACTAAAAAAGGGCAGAAAAAACACTTTCCACATTTCACCTTTTTTTTTTAATCTTTTAAATGTTTCCACAATCCCCCCATATTTTCCTTTTTTTTTTGGTCCCCCCTTCTTTGAAACAGCTGCTCAGCAAAGGGGTTAAGAGGATGGGTTGGGGGACAGGAGGAGCCAGTTCCCTTGAATAACCAGGAAGTGAAATTCATGAATTTCCCTTGGGATCTATTTATATATCTATCTACTGGATATTTAGTTTGAGCTGTTTTAGATCATTATTGCATTTTCTAACCAACAAAAAGTGTAAGACAGTGATAAAGATAATGATTGAGATTATTACCAAATATCTGCAAAAAGTGTAATACCTCCTCTTTAACCTCTTAACCCCCACCTGAACCGAGCACATTTTCTCCGGTTTGGCTGGAGATCTAACAGCCTCTTGAAGAAGAAAAAAAGCATCAAAATAGCGACAAAAACAAGGGTTAAAACGTGACATTCATTTGAGCAGAAAAGTATTTCAAACATTTTTACAGAAGAAAACAAAACAAGACTATTGTTCTTTAAAAGCCCAAAAACACAAAACAAAAAAATCTTCAAAATGTGACGCTGCGATACACAATACACACTAATGGAATCACAAAGAAGAAGCTAACAGGCTAACGGGCAAAGCTAACTGCGGGCTAGCGCCACTTAAACAGTATTTACAGCCAAGTTTGAGTCAAAAAAAAGTATTTCCATTGTGTAATTGGATGAACAATATCCCTCTGTCCCTTGGTTGTTTCTGTCAGTGTAGTATTTACTCTCACAAACAATTAATGAGTAAAAACGCAACATGCTACGACACCTGCAGTGGCGCTTACGGCCTCTAGGGGCACGAGTTACTTAGTGCTGCTTTAAGTCATATAATAAGAGAAAGTTGGAGAAAAGCAGATTTATAAGCCACAATAATGAATAATATGTCCGCTTTAAAAAGTTTCATGATGGACACAGTATTTTGCAGAAACAAACTTTATTTTATTCGGCTGCGTTTGTGTGGGAAGATCTCGAAGTTTCAGTTTTAACCTCTCGCCGACCTATTTCTGCTTTCTCACAGCTTCCAGGGACCGCTGACAAAAATCCCCTGATGCAAGACGTACTTTAGAACTGACATCTCGAGGACATAACTGGCATGGACGACAGATGGAGGTGCAAAGGATTATGGGAGCTGTAGTTTCCTTGAATACGCCGCGTCCCAGATCCCAATGACCAGCTCCAGCTTACTCAAAGGCCGGCGTTTCTACTGTCGGGAATGGGCCGTGGAGAAGCTGCGACGCTGCCTGGACGCCCGCTCGGCCCCGGGACACGCCCCCGGGGTGCTCATAACGGGGGGGCCCGGGGCGGGGAAGACGGCCATGTGCACGGAGGTCGCCTGGCCGACCTCGAAGGCGGGGCTGGCGTCGGGGCTGGCGCAGAGATGCCTGGCGTATCACTTCTGCCACAGGGAGGAGCAGAGCAGCGCCACGGCCTGGAGGTTCGTGCTGGGTTTGGTGGAGCAGGTGAGGAGCTCGGAGCTGCTCGGCCCGGGATACGAGGAGATCCTGAAGACGCCGGCCATGTCCGCGGTGCTGGAGCCGCCGGTCTGTCAGAGAGACCCGGAGGACGTCTTTAAAAGGTGAGTGTTACAATCGAGACGTCCTGTGTGCAATGTCGTGAATGAAGTAGATCGGTGCAGTTAGTCACATTTTCAAAGTTGGCGTAATTATTCCTCTCAACAAATGTAAAATTCACTGCCCGATCAAAAAAAAGTCGCCACATGGATTTACTTTAGAAAATAGGTTTGAGTTTCCTGTTGGATCATTGCAACGTGTCCCGCAACATTATGCACTTAATGACCTGAACATCCTGAATGACCAGGTTCATTCGGTAACACTTTATAATAACTACACCTTATTTAGCCTTAATAAATAATGATTTCACACTTAATTTATCATCAACTATTCATCACACTTAATAACTACTTAACTACTACAGTTAATGCCTAACTCATAATGAATAGTTGTTCATGATGAATTAAGTGTTAACTCATCATTTATTAAGGCTAAATAAGGTGTAGTTATTATAAAGTGTTACTCTTCATTCCATCCATGGATTTCTTCTTCCCTGATGACACTGGCATATTCCAAGATGACAATGCCGGGATTCATTGGGCTCACATTGTGAAAGGGAGCGTTACATGGATTGGCCACAGCACAGAATCCAGATCTAAACCCCATTGAGAATCTTTGGGATGTGCTGGAGGAGGCTTTGTGCAGTGGCCACATTCTCCCATCAATCATTGGTGAAAAATGAATGCAACACTCTGGATCTTTTGACCTTGCAGACGCTTATTGAAACAACAATGGCTTTCCCCAGTTGTTTATATCAATATTGTGGAGGCACGGTAGTACAGTGGTTAGCGCTCGTGCTTCACAGCTAGAAGGTCCGGGTTCGATTCCCACCTGGGACGGGGCCTTTCTGTGTGGAGTTTGCATGTTCTCCCCCGACGGATGGAAATTAGGCCAAGGCTACAATCTGGCGTGGCTTGTTCATTAACTTGCACTGTCCCAACCAAATAAACCAATAAAAAAAAAACAGATAATGCGTCTGGGACTGTACCGGCACAAGGACCGCTGTAAACTTTGAGGACAAAGACGAGAGTTGCAAGAAAGAACTCCAAATGTGCCAGTTTTGGAAATTTATTTATTTATCCCTGTGCTAAATTATATTGGTGATCTGTGGAAATAACACTTAAAACTCAACTCTCCTTGTGTTAAAGCCTTTGGGGTGACGCTTCTCGCTGTGTGGCGTGACCCGTCCACCCACAGACCCCGTCCCGAAGTCCAGGCCCTGTCGTATGATCACACCACCTATGAAATAGCAGCAGTTTGCAGCGAGCCGTGCAATGTTTATCCACAGTCACATGAGTCTAGAATGTGCAACTAAGGGCATCGAGTTTGTGGCGTTCACAGCGAGGACAACGGAGACGAGAGTCAAACCGAAATTGTAAAACACCGACCTGAACATTTCCACTGGTTATTAGCATAAATGCTTTTCGCAGATGCAGATACTAATGGGGTGACTTTGACAGCGAGCAGATGGTGATTCCAGCCTGTAATTACCGCCAAAGATTTTAGCTTAATTTCCGTCTTCCGTCGTCCCGGGACACGAGGCCAGACAGGTGCGCGAAAACCAGGACATCCCGAATGGGCCTCCTGAGGGATCTGACTCAGACTGTTGTTGAGTTTGCATTTGAGCGCGTCAGAGCGGGGGGAAAGCAGGTCACGTTTTAGCGTGCTTTACAGAACTAGGTGTCTGCAGTGTTTTGAAATAAACGGCTTTATGCTTCGGTCCAGGGGTAGGCCAGTTTGCCCCGTGGAGGGATACATTTTTATCGTTGCCAAAACACCAAGGGCCGAACCTCACCATTGGAGCCTAAAGTTTAAAAAAATATCAGTTATCAGTTGTTCTCAAGTGGTTTGGCTTCGGGATCCGCCATTAGCCTAATGACAAGCTGCGACCCAATTAAACTGTAATTTGTCCTTTATCATATGAAATATCGTATTTCCCACACAAGCTTTTATTGAACAAGCCGTAAATATGAAAAAACAGACTCCAGTGTGTTTCTGTGCCGTTTCAGACGGAAAATATTGACAAAAAAGTTCCCTAAAGGCTCGTCGTGACCCACTCTTGAGTCCCGACCCACCGGTTAACTGTTTTCATTACATATGACTAAGTGGGATGTTCTGCACGGACATTTTAAAAACACTGACACTATTTCTCGCATTTTTAGAATACTTTAACAGGCGAGCCAAGTTTATTTGTAGAGCACAATTCACACACAAGGCAATTCAAAGTGCTTTCACAGTTGCATAAAATTACAAGAAAACAGATAAAAATCAATAAAACATCGACATAAAACTAATCAATTACAGTAAAAGGCAAGAGTGCAGATAAAATACTTTCAGTTTTCATCTGCTCGGGTAAAAAGAGCTGTTTTCAGCCTGGATTTGAACATTGTCAGAGTTGAGGCCTGTCTCACATCCTCATGAAGACTGTTCCAGATTTTAGCTGCATGAAACTGAAACGCAGCCTCACCGTGTTTAGTCCTGACTCTGGGAACCACCAGGAGACCCCTCCCTGACGTTCTCAGGGCCCGAGATGGTTCACACGGCTCTAACATGTCAGAGATGGACTTTGCTGCTAAACCATGTGTATTTGATCTTGTATTTGCATAATAATATTTCTCATATTCATCTTGAGGGCCATAGGTTCTGTGCTGGAGGGCCGGTTCTGGCCCCGGGGCCTTACGTTGCCCCTGCTTTAGTCCATAATATCTTTGAAACAGTCATTATCCTCCTCTGAGAGATTGCACATCGACAGCCAAAAAGCACTTTCTGAGTTGCTTCTTTTAAGAATCGCCGTCCGGATCTGCCACTTGTTTCCAAATGGTTTCTCAAATCTGTCGCCCATTTTCGGCGCGCTCGCTCTTCGGAGGGCATCGTTTTAGCTGTCGGCGCATTGTTCGCCGTCGCCGTGTGAGAGGAGTTGAGACGAGAAGTGCCGAGAGCGCTTGTGCGTGCACGTTCAGAGGCGTTGCTCGTTCACAGCTCGAGTCGGCAGAAAGAGCAGGAGACAGAAACGCCTCGAGTGTCAAAACGTAACCCCCGAGCCGGAGATTGAGAAACACTTGGGAAGTAAAGTACACAGTGTAGCTTTAAATACATTTCTTCATATGTTATTATCGCAGACGGATCGATACTTTCACAGTGAGAAGTGTCGTACTGCATAAGACTTCAGCTCAGTGATGATCCAGAGGTGACCTGAACTGGAATGAGTGCCTGTGTGAAACTCGGCTTGTTTCAATCATGAGGCGTTTCCCTTTTTTAGTCGGGTCTTGATAGATTTCATAAATGTGCACTCACGCTCCGTAATCCTGGATGCTGATCGTGTAATCCTCTTCAACGTCCTTTTATCCTCTGCAGTCAGGCTTCTGCTCCAGACGCAATCCCCAAACGTTAGGCCGCTTTCCACAGCAGCGCGATGAAAGTGAACCATTCCTTCACGAGAGACAGCACCGCGGAGCAAGACGATCCCGGGTTCGATTCCCACCAGTTTTTTTTAGGTGGATTTGTACTAGAGAAGCACCGATCCGGTTTTATTACTTCCGATAACGATACAGGGGGGTTGAGCGTCAGCCGATATCCGATACTGATGCCAAGAGACTTTCACGAAAGCGGCTGATGGGTGAAAAGGCGGATGGTCCTCTTTACTCCAGTGTGAGACAGTCTTATCTTTTTGTGCTAACGAGACGTTACATAACAATATCTATAAATAACAAATGGAAAAGCATTACACAAGGACTGGACTTTCTAAAATAAATATCCTTGGCAAGGCCTATATGACAGTTCATTAAAGGTTTTCCATTTATTTTTATTTATTTATTTATCAGGGATGATACAGTCAACATAGCCAAGGCAAGTTTATTTCAACCTGATAAGACTCACACAGACAGAAAAGCGTTTTAGACGTTTTATTGAATGAATGCAGAACCTGGACACTGGTGGTGGTAGAAGACCCAGGGTGACCAGACGTTCGAGCAGCGCCGAGAGAGCCCAGGTGGAGAATTGGGGTGGAGGAGGGTTGCAGGACGGCTGGGAAACTCAGAGTGATGGGCCATGGTGCTTAAGAAGGAATCTTTGAGCGATGATTGGCTGATGTGGAGGAGCTGAATGGCTGGACTATGATTGATGAGCGGTGGTTGATGCAGCTGATGAGTCTCCCTTGTTGAATTTGCGCATAAGCTTCATTTGTAGAGCACAATTCATACACAAGGCAATTCCAAGTGCTTCACAGTTGCATAAAATTACAAGAAAACAGATAAAATCAATCGTTAAAACATCAACATAAAAATTAATCAATTACAGTAAAAGGCAAGAGTGCAGATAAATACTTTCAGTTTTCATATGCTCGGGTAAAAAGAGCTGTTTTATATATATTTATATTTATTTATATTTAGCTTGGATTTGAACATTGTCAGAGTTGAGGCCTGTCTCACATCCTCATGAAGACTGTTCCAGATTTTAGCTGCATGAAACTGAAACGCAGCCTCACCGTGTTTACGTTGACGTTAGCATTTAGCATTTGGCGTTAGCATTTAGCATCTCTCTTCTCCTCTATAGCGCCAAACGAGGTGAAGATAGAAGCTGCCAAACTCTTCCACGTTTTCCCTATTTAAATATGGTTACGTGAAGTGTAGCACTATAAAGTATAATTACACAAAATTAAACAATGTGGATTTTCTAAGCGGATAAAAAGGGGAACTATATTGTAAGGCGTAATAATACCAGGAGTAATTCGGCATCCGCGCAGTGATATCTTCACTTTACTGCGCGGATGCCGAATTACTCCTGGTATTATTACGCCTTACAATATAGTTCCCCTTTTTATCCACATTGTGCGATGCCTGTCCCTGGTTGGGCCTTTCAATTTACAATAATAAAATACATTCATACAACATTAGTATAACACTTGGTCAATCACACACATACATACTGTATACGCTCACACCTACATTCACACAGACTCAGTGCTATTTACAAATGGGCACAGCTTTGGTCTGTTTTTAGCCAAGACTTGACCCTAGAAGTGAACATTTTAAACTCAGATACGGATTTAAGTTCTTGGAGGTAGTACTGTGAGTGTTTTCACATAGGACTCTCTCTCTGTGAACTGAAAACTGTCTGTGGATGAGGTAAGCCACAAGATAAACAGAAGTGAAATGATTGGAAACTGGCCGCACGAGTTCTCTGTGTTGAGTAAATGTGTTTGTGCTTGTTCAGATGTTTGCAGTAACAACATTCGACGCTTGTTACTCGTCTGTGGAGAGGATTAGGAGACACTTGTACGCACTTCCTGTTTGTGTAAACTGTCAGCAGTGGTTTATCTCGAGGCGCAGTAGCTGTCGTTGCGATAACACAAGTAACAATACATGGCTTTCATGCGGTGTTCTTGGAGGTCAGAACACTCGAAAGCACCAGGGTGACGCTTACTCGCAAGGCTATAGCAGGTTAACCTTCCTGCACTGTCCGAAGCACTGTTTACCCACGCTAAACAAAAGTCAGGGCTTGGTTTTTACATGCGTTCCTTTGTTCCCCAGAGGGTCGGGATCCAAAAGTGCATCACAAAACCGTTTTCAGTGGATCGGCTTTTCTCTGGGAACATTGCTTTGAATATGTAACTACTGAAAAAGTACAAAGACGCCGCATGAATGTGTTAAGGGGAGACACGGGTTCCCCTACCATTATTTTGACAGGACGGGCCGCCCCGCCATTTCTTTGCTCTTTTGTGCCTTTTTATTTTTCTGTGGCTTTTTGATGCTTTCTTTGCATTTTCATCCTCATTTTTTTCTCGTTTTTTGTTGCTATTTTTATGCTTTTTTTTTATCAGGAAACTTTTAGATTTGGGTAATGCCAAATTAGAGAAAATGTGCTCGGTTCAGGTGAAGGTTAAGAGGTTAAATAAGGGACAGACATCTGCGGTTTGGTGTGGGTGACCGTAGGAACATGTCTTTGTTTTGTGAGACAGCCTGCATCGGGCGATATGGAACAAAAGTCATGTCCCGATATATTTAGGTTGAATATCGATATACGATATATATCCCGATATTGTTTACGCAAAGTGAGAGCTGTGAAATAAACTGTTAAGTCAAAGTCGAATACGAGTTGTTTTATTGAAAACTCACTATAAAATGTAAACATAAGCTCCGTAAGGTGCACATTTAAATAAAAGAATATCTTAAATAAAAATAGCCTATACAATTAGTATTGAAGCACAAATTTTAACTATATGGACATACGCGATATGGTCTAATTCCATATCTCATTTAAAAATATATCGATATATCGCCCCCAGCCCTATGGACAAGCCCTTACCATTCCAGACATCCTCATCTCATCGGAGGAGACGTGGCTGTGACTGCGCAGCCAAATACCATAACCGCAACGTCTCTTTGACGTCTCCCTGGTATCCGACAGGTCTCTGAGACATTGCAGGGACGTCACAGAAACATTTCACAGGTTGCGTAAAACAAATAGTGTCCAGGAGTGTCTTGAGTTTATCTTCATTTAAAATGAAGTCACAGATCATGACTCTGTTGATACAGTGATTAGTAGAGCCACATTGTGAGATTGACTTCCAACCCTTTATAGGGCACTCATTGAAATACTTTGAAATAAATCATTTCACCTTAAAGGGACTATACGGAGTTTAAAAATGTTTAAATTATGTATGTTCCTGAGCCCAGACCTGTTCACCACAACTGCCTCTAAAATCCTGCCCTGTCGCTCAGAAAGGTGTTAATTCGGGTCCGAAGTGCCGTCATGCACGAGCTTAATATAGAAACTGCAGTTCCGTGTAAGACCTGAGGTGGCAGTAGTGAGTATAAAATGACCAACTTGCATCCAGTCTCTTTAAGAGCGTTATGGGGGACGTAATACAAGTTTATTTCTGTTGTAACATTTTTCAAACTTTTTCCTAATCATGCAGAAAACCAATTACAATATACAAAAAGTACTTTAAGGTCTCAGGAGGTGCTGGTATTCAGGAGACGTGTTTTGTGATGTTGATGTTTGATGCTTTTGTAATGCATCTTTACCTGCAGTCCAATAAAAATGTTACTAAAAATAACCTTTGGCCACATAAAAACACAGTCTTAGGGTTTATTGGTTCTTTTGTCAAGAAAATACTGTAAGTATGAATAATAGGTGCAACGGGCATGACCAAATATGGACACAACTAATTAACCTTTAAAGAGGGGGTATTATGCTTTTTTCAATCACATAGCACCAGTCTATAGCACTACAATGATGACGTAACCTTCTGTTGTTCTGTATATGCAGTAAATTAAAATAACTGCCTTGAATAAAATTGCTCTCTCAAAATGGCCGTACTGAACGTCTTGAAATAGGCCTCTGTCTCTTTAAGAAGCTTTCCGACACGCCCCCTTCAGCGCACTACTGTGGCATTGAAACAACAACACTGTGCGGGGAGGGGGCTCTGCTGAGCTGAGGAGCAGTGGTTGGGGGCTTGGCTGGTGACGAAAGGTCCAGAGGCGTCTCCAGGAGGTGGGGGCGTTCCTAGGAGGACTGAGGCATAGCTACACCTAAAATGGCTGCCGTCTAAGTTTTTACTGATTACTCAAAAATATGTGAATGAGCCAAGGCAACACTCCAGGCATGTGTTTAATGAGGGAACGACATAATAACATGATATAAAGCTTGAAAAAGTTGATTTTACATAATACCCCCCCTTTAAGTGAAAATACGGTGCCTGCCTTTTTCATGCTGTGATTTCACTTATTTCTCTACGTCGTCCAAAACCAACACATATATCATCCTTTAGCACAATTATTCACCAATAAAATTGAATTTAGCCAGACTTGGGTCTTTTTCTGACTTCAGAGAAAACAGGAAGTTGAGATGGTGACCGGTCTCTGCTGGATCTGTGATGTCGGGTGATCTCGTCTGAGGCCATATGTAAAGTGTGCGGAATAAACCCAAAATAGTCACTTGCCCCATAAAGGGTCAAATAGGTGTGTTCCGGCCTGGAGGGGCTGAGTCTGGCCTAGGACGGTTTCTCTGGCCCGGGTTAAACAATAGGTTTAATCTAGTCAGGGACTTGGCCTGCTACACCGGTCCCACTGGTCTCTCTTTTCTACAGACGGGGAAACAGCTGCACTGGGCTTCCCTGCATCTACTTCAACCCCCACAGACAAACATTAGGGTTACCTGCAGAGATAATAGTGTTGGACTTGGCAAGTCATTTTACAACAGAAGATCTTCCTCCTTTGCTCATGTTTTACACCTTGATGCAGCTCTGATCAGATCTTGGCATCGACAGACTGCGACAGCTTTATTGATATCACACTCAAAGCTGTTCTCTACACGTCCTCTCATTCAGGTAAACGCATTTGTGTTGCTTTTCACAAATAAATAAATAGACCCAGCCTTAGTAAGTGCAGCAACAACCTGGGCATTTTGATTCATTTACATTCATCCCTATGGTTCACAATACTCCCATTGAAGATGCCGCGCAACAGGGCTCCATTGTGCACAAGGGCTGTGATGTTATTTACGACAGGGCGTCCTTTGAGGGAGGGGGAAAAATGGGACAAAGGAGTGCAAAATACCTCTCGCTCCGCAGCCTGCGCCAGTCGGAGAGCTCGCCCACTGCACCCGCCGCTCTGTTTACTCTGCGGAGTGGGGTCTGATGGGGCTGAAGCGCTTCTGTGTGTTTGCTCTGAGCGGGAGTGAAGCGCTAAAGCGAGACTCCTCCACTGTACCCCCAACCCAGAGAGCGATGAGGGGGGGAGAGCTAGCAAGGATTTCAAAAACATGTATAACCAAGAACATTTGAATCATTTGATTCTGTTAAAAGGCCCTCCCTCTTCTGATCATTTCTCGATGTGGAATAGCATTTGTTTTGTCTTGCAGTATATTGTAACAGCAGACGGTTTATTGCGCGGTGCATCTAAATAGAAATACTTTTTATTGATTGTGAACTAGCAGCTCGTTTCCGTGACAATATTGTTCCCTGAAAGTTGTGAAAGGTGCTTATCCAGATTCTTCACAGATAACTTTATATCAGAAATGTGAAAGTTAGGGATGAGTTTGGACCCCGACTAATATTCATGCACTCTCGCTTTAAAGAAGAGCTAAGTAACTTGTTTACCTTAATAAATCCTTTTAGTCCCTCTGGGGGTAATACAAGTGTTAATGGGATGATTGGGGGGTCTTTCATCTCCCCCCGGTGTCTCTGGCCAGAAAACCACAATTGCAACTTGGCTGCCACCGGGTCGGAGCCACCAATACACACTGATGGAATCACGAAGAAGAAGCTAACAGGCTAACGGGCAAAGCTACATTGTGCACATTTTCTCCAGTTCGACTTTACCCAAATCTGAAAGCTTCTTGACTGCGGAGTTTACACATGGGCCAGTGTAACACCTTTTTTTATTTTATTATTTTTTGTTGCTTCTTAGTCAAATTTTTGTCACTCTTTTTCCGTTTTCATTCTCGGTTTTGCCAAACTGGGGGAAATGTGCTCGGTTCAGGTTAAGACGTTAAAAGATCGAGTCTATACATACAATTTACAACTTCTAAAACCGTCACCATGTGTTTATTATTCTCTATATTTTACCTCCTAAAGTAAATGAAACACTTGGCCTGGGACTGTAGGTTATTTCCGTCCCTCTTTCCTCGCCCCGTCCTCCGTCTCCGCGGGGTCCAGACGGCGAAGGTGTCTCTCGGTGGTTTCTG
Source organism: Proterorhinus semilunaris (assembly GCA_021464625.1). Classification (NCBI taxonomy): domain Eukaryota; kingdom Metazoa; phylum Chordata; class Actinopteri; order Gobiiformes; family Gobiidae; genus Proterorhinus; species Proterorhinus semilunaris. The sequence goes on along the minus strand of CM038353.1, from coordinate 6,309,208 downwards.
GGGCAGCGGGCGCGTGTGAATAATTCCGTAACCATGGCGACGGGGGGTTCTCGAATCGCCGAGATCATTTGGATTCGCACCTTTCTGGCTCCGGGACACTGGAGCCGAGGACGGGAGCGGCGTCTCTCGCCCCGTCTGCCCATCTGCTTCCCGAAGAGCCGTGCCGTCGGTGTTTATGTTCGCCAAAGGATCCGACGGAAACCACGAATTTACCCAAAACCATCAGGCCACGTTTATTAATCAGTTTGTATTGTCGTCCTCTTGGCGTGTATATGTTAATATCATCTCTCGTTTGCCGCTACTCTTACGCTCTGTGTTTTTCATCGATCCTTCTCAGAGGCAAATGTGTCGCTCATCATTCAGGACGAACTCGCCTGAAAATGAGTTCCATGTTTTACAGTCTCCTGCGCAGAGGTGGAAGAAGTACTCGATATTTAAGTAAAAGTGCAGATACAGGACCAAAAATGTACTTAAGTAAAAGTAAAAGTATCGGATAACGATTTTACTTAAGTAAAAGTACAAAGTATGCTTTGTAAAATGTACTTTATAAGTAAAAAGTAAGTAAGTATTTAAGAGTTTATTGTGCAGGATTTTAAAAATGATCATACATCTGCGTCTTTGGGTTAAAAATAAGTTTCCAGGTCGCAGGTCGGGGACACGTTTGGAGCAGAGCGCATGCAGGACGCAGCACAGCCAGGTGTGCACGACAGGCAGTGAACACTGAATGATGGGGACCGTAGGGTGGGACACGGATAACAGGTCTACCCGCGGCGGCGCGTGTGCTCTTGAGTGTATTTATCTTACCGCGCTCGTTGTGTGTCTGTCCGGGCGTCGAGCCTTTCTTCAGTGTTGATCCTGATGTGAACTGTCATTAAACAGCTTCAGCTTCGAGTCTCCCACTGTCCTGGAGAACGAGACGAACGGGCAGGAGCTGAAGTGTTGATCCTGCCTGCGCCATTTAATGACCATACTCGAGTATTTGACCAATCTTCACCAAATAAACACTGATTTAAAGCACACGAGTAGCAGCGCTACGGCTCCAGGACCCGGAGGCGTGTGGGTCGGATCACAGCTGACCCTTCTCACCCTGGACACGGACTATTCACCCCTCTCCCCTCAGGCAGGAGGCTACGGTCTATCCAGGCCCATACCTCCCGCCACTTGCACAGTTTTTCCCTCCGCCATCAGACTCATGAACAAAAACAAGTCTCTGTAGCTCAGTTACAGAGACATGGATGTATCTGCACTTGCAGTGTGTGGTGTGTCCACAATCAGACCCGCTGCTATCACTTTATAACACTTAATATCACTTTATACGCCTACACATCTGTAAACACAATCCCCTGAATTACGGGGATCCCCTCGACTTTGAGGTGTGGCTGCAGCTGCAGTGACGCCGGCTCATCAGCGTGACTGGGGAGTAAAGTCTTCAAGTGACGCCTTCATTTATTTGGCTTCATGCCGTCTACACTGCCCACGTTTTTAGACACAGTAACACACGGTCTCACGCACCTGGGGCGCGCGCCACTCTTTGAGAACCACTGGGTTAATCCTTCGGCCAGGTGTTTCTGACCATTAGCCTGGAGATGGATTATTTATTTGTTATACATTGTTATAAATTGTAATGTGTAATGTGATTTTTACATAGGTGAATACTTTGCACTGCCATTTTTCACATTCTGATATTCATATGTTGTCCTAATTTTTAATGATGGACAATAGTTATTCATAAGTACCCCCATTTACTATGACTTGTTTGCACATTACCCTGTTCCTTAATTGCACAATGTCTTGACAATTTGCACCCACTGAGTGAATGTCTCCATTGTGAGACCAGTAAAGGCTTTTCCTTCACAGATGCACAGATACAATTCAAATGGATAATTAGCTTCATCTCTACGACACTTAAAATAGACAATGCAAAGTTGGAAACCAGCACCAAATGAAAACATCATTAGCGAGTGGGCGTATTATGTGGCACCATCGCTAATAGACAGGTGTGTATATATATATATATATATTATGTACGTCTGTATATGCACACAGATAATCCCTCATGTTTCTATGGAGACTGTAAAATGTGCCTCCTGTCCACATGTGTCTCCATGGTTATGCTGCATGTTTTGTAACTTAGTAATATATTACAATGTCAAATCAGCACGATCCAGTTTCGCTCTAGAACAAAACAAACACCACGTCCAGAGCCACACGAGGCAGGGAGAGTTTAAGGCGAGACGCTGCAGCTCAATGGGGAAACGTATATAGAGATATTAATTACTGACATAGATGTGAGAAGAACATGTTTGGATATAAAATAAGGCGTTTATGCCTAAATATTGCCATTGTTTCCCCTAATTTTGGCGACAAAATCTGAATAATTAATCGAGACAGGTTTAAATGTATGGCTTTATTTTGTGACATATCAGTTACAAACACTTCGGTTTATTAAAATCTTAACCCCCACCTTAACCGAGTGCTTTTTCTCCAGTTCAGCTTAACCCGAATCTAAAAGCTAAGACCAACAAAACTGATCTAAATCGCTTTGTTGCCGCGTTGTCGTCACTTTTTATGGAGTTTTTTCTCCATTGCATTTTTGCCACTTTTTCGTCCTCGGTTTTGTCTCGTTTTTGTCTTTTTTTTGTTGCTATTTTGACGCTTTTAGATTTGGGTTATGTCAAAATGGTTCAGGTGGGAATAAATTAATTGAGAAAATCTATTAAAAAAAATTATAATAATTGTGCCTTGTTTTTTTTTTTTTTCTAAACTCAACAAATCGGGTTTGGAAATAAACACTAAAAAAAAAACTCTGGAAAAATCTACAAAATATTGTTCAGTCCGAGGCTGGTAAATGTTGAGACTGTAGGAGCTACTTGCGTGGAGATAATGCACCAATGTGAGAGAAATGCATTTTGAGTAAATTCCCCTTGAAGTTATACATCTATTGCGAAACATGGAATCAGTGCAATAATTAAACATGTTATAGTGAAGATTCTGTATTTTTCTCTTTCCAGGTGAAAGTTTAAATGTAAAGAGACCAAATTGGCCCAAAACCTCAAAATTGATAGTAAAAAAAAGAGTTTTGCCCGTAGTGTTGTGTCTTAAACGCCAAAACCATAAAAATACCAGGTCACTTCCTCTGGCTGTCAAATCCAGGCGTGTCTCTTAATCCCATGACTAACGTGAGATTTAAATAACAGTTTATGGCCCCAATCTCCCGGATCACCCACACAGACCGGAGCTCGATCTGCATGAATCACCACGTTTTATTAATCAAGAGAATCTGATTAGAAATGTCAACGCCGCTGTGTCACGCTGGCAGTAACTACCTTTAAGCGGCATTTCAAGGAGCCGTTTTATGAGGTTAAACTAGTCCTGATTAGGTTGAAAATACCGGGACGGAAGCAGAAGTCTCGCGTGTTTGATAATGACTTTTGCGGAGACACGTCCAGGGAGCTGCTTCGGCGCTTAGTCACACTGGAGCGGGGAGTGGTGCTGAGTGCGCATTGTAAAGAAGGATTACTCCGTTTGAAGCCGTGCCCAGAGCCGCCTCCTCCTCGTGCTTAATCCGAGTGGGAGAGCTCAAATACGCAATCGTTAGATCAAAATGCGTTTGAGAGTGCGTATGGGGGACGACGGATGGAAATTAGCCCAAAACTTGCACTGTCCCGACCAAATAAACATAAACAATACTTTAACGTACTTTTAAGTAACAGCTTATCTTTGTAAGTCACACTGGAGCTAATATGTTCATAGTAGATGCTTTTATTAAGTTTTAGATAAAGTGTATTTTAGGTCTTGTCGTTTTTTCATACGTTCAGTGCCGTGTTAATTTCGTCGACTAAAATATTTAGTCTTAATTTTAGTCAAAGTGATTTTTTTGACGACTAAAATTGGACTAAAACTAAATTAAAAGTTTTTCATGCGACTAAAACTATGACTAAAATGTCCAGATATTTTAGTCGACTAAAATAAGACTAAATAAAAATGAAAAAGAGAGACTAAAATCATCCAAACTTCTATTGACCGTCTGAAAGAGCCTCATATCATGTAAATTCACTGCCAAAGGAACAGCTCTGAGCTTTGTTCATGAGGGAGCAGCTCCATGAAGCAGAGGACCTTGATTAAATATGATTATTATGAATATTATAAATACAAAGTCGACTAAATGTGTCTTACATTTAGTCGACTAAATCTCGACTAAAATTGAAGATATTTTTTTGACTAAAACTCGACTAAAATTGAATTACATTTTCATCAAAAGACTAAAACTAAATTAAAATATGTTGTCAAAATTAACACTGGTTCAGTGTAAACTTCCACATGTTGATGATGATGATGATGATTTTATTTCAGGCAGGCAGGCAATGGGCAACAAATAAATAATATATACAGTACAGTATGAAAACAGATGATCCATTTCTACCTGAAAGGGAGTGGGATGTTGAGCTGATTGACACAGTCAACAACTGCTTTATCAATTCTACCACATGTAAAGCACTTGTAAAAAAAAAAAAATTCTACTTGATTTAAAAACGTATTATAATTAACAAAAGTTGACACTATGCAGAGTGTAATTGCATAAATAGTTTTTATTCTATTAAGAATTGTTATGATCCACTCGTGTGCACTGTAGAACAATCAGCATGTCCATTGTTTCCTGTTCTGCTTAAAAAGGCGACATATTGATGGTTGTGGCTCATTGAATTTTGTCATATTAATAATTGTACAAAAACAAAGCTAGTCATTCTGATGTTAAAATCTGTTTGGAATCATTGATAGTAGATTGGTATTGATTGGAATCGATAGTGAAAAAGCTGTTGTTCCTAATGTACTTAAAAGAGGGGAAAGGGAACCGTTTCTGTTACAATACAACATTGTATGGGCTTAATGTTTATTTTGACATGTCACTCCCAACAGGAACCATATACAGAAATGCTTTTGAAGAAAAATCCTCTTTACAAAGATCTTGCATCATAATAGTTAGTTCATAATGTTCCCTATTGTGTCCAAGTCCTCATCATTCCAACGCCTTATATAATCCTTATATAATGGTTCCAAAAGAGGATACCAAAATCTTAAAAGCTGGGACACATCCTGCCGATAGTCTGTCAGAAAACTATGCCGTCCTCGGCATCGTGGGTTTGGCTCATGTCTATTGCTGAGTGTCTCTCCACTCCTCACCTTATAAACGCTTGGACGCAATAAAACAATAATGAGTTGTGTGTTGCGTTTGTGTCAGCAAAGTTAAACACGTCCTCGTCTGGCCTCTCTGCTCAGAGCCGTCCTGGCGCCGCTGTTGGAGCTGCCCGCGCCCCCTCAGCCCCTCCTGCTGCTGGTGGACGCTCTGGACCTCAGCCCCCCTGTGGACCACGGGGCTCGGATCACCTCCATCGCACAGATACTGGCCTCGCACCTGCACCTGCTCCCAGACTGGCTGCTGCTCGTCTGCTCCGTGCGGCGACAGAACAAGGCCCTCTGCAAAATGTTCTCAGGTGGGAGAGTTGTCCCGACGTTCAAAGATGTGAAAACGCCGTCGCGAGAGTTCAGAATGTGATGATACATGTAGGACTAGGTGAAAAGGACTCACCTTTCACGTCTCGCAATTAACTGTGGCTGAGACGTGCTTCGGATTAACTCGAGTCAATGTGGAGGGTCTGTGAGAGCTAGAAACTAGATTTGCCTAAACTACCTCCAGCTAATTTAGGTGGTGCAGCTTTAACTCAAAGAATAGTAGATTCTCAATCATCAATCTTCCAACATTCAAGTGGACATATCATGCAAAATTATTCCCTCATCAAATATATACTTGAAGTAGTATTTCAATAATCCTTGGGTTAATCCCGTGTAATTTAGCTGTATTTTATTGTTACTATTCACTTCTTACAGAGATATTATTTCAAATTGTAAAATGTAAAACATCAATGTTGAGACCCATATGCAGGATAATGTCCACTTTAAAACGAAACAGGTGGCCTTACATTTAAACGAGAAGCTGACATTGTCCATTTGTTTCATTTTAATGTTAAAAGATCAGAGAATTCAAATTAATCTTGGTCATACTTTTGCTGGAAAGTGCCACAAGAATATCTGCTGTGTATGATGATGCTTTTTATACTTCCTAAACCTACCATTCTCAAAGTTGGGTGCCTGACGCCTCTATTTATCATATCGTTGCATTGACTGATTGGGTGTGGAGCGTTTTAGGGGTTCCTTGGTCCCAAAACATTTGAGAACCTCTTACTTTTACTTAAAGGTTCATTATAAAATAAAATAAATCACCAGTAATTGTTTTTGGGACATATTTATTGCGCAATCACGTGAACAAATTCAGTCCGTTAAATATCTTTCCCCTCTCCTCAGGTTTCCGTCGCCTGTGCCTGGACGACCTGAGAAAGCCGTCTCCGGTCCACGACGTGCAGCAGTACATCCTGTGCCGTCTGGACGAAGACCCCGCGGTGCGTCGCCAGCTCACCCCGGACACGGCGGACATGCTGAACCTCCTTCACATCAAGAGCGGCGGCTGCTTCCTCTTCCTGCAGCGCGTCCTGGACGGGGTCGCGGCCAATCTCATCGGCCTGCGTGAGATTCGAGACATCCCCGGGACTCTGAACGGGCTCTACCTCTGGCTCTGTCAAAGGCTGTTCCCGCGCGGGCTTTTCGCCTACGTCAAGCCCGTCTTAAACGTCCTTCTGTCCGCTACGAAACCGCTAACCCCTCAGCAAATCTTCGCGGCGACATGGACGCAAGACACTTCGATGACCTTTCAGGATTTCCACAACAAGCTACGGACTTTAGCGCCGCTTCTCATCGACGGACCACACGGCACCAGACTCTTTTTCCACGCTAGCTTCGCCGAGTGGCTTCTGGACGTCAAGTACTGCACTCAAAAGTACCTGTGTAGTCAAAAAGACGGGCACACGATGCTGGCAATGGCTTTGACTTTGCAAAGAGCTCAATTGACTAGCGGAGATGTTTGCGAATTAGCCGCACATTTAGTCTGCTCTGGGCGACATAACAATAACCCGTCGTTGCTCGCCCTGTGGATGCTGTGGGCGGACGTGCCAAGTCTAGACGCCACAGCGAGTCTTCTTGCCACGAACTCAATCGACGAGGACGTCAAACATTTGCTGAACATAAGTGGACTTTTGAACTCGGATGACGATGTAGGCGTGGAAAGCATCGGAGAGGAAATCGCGAATCTCAAAAGAGCTTTCGAAAGGCAATTGTCCATAAAGAAACTGCTCGACGGCGGTGTGGCGGTGAACCAGCGTGACTCCGCGGACGGACGGACACTGCTCGCCAACGCCGCGGCCGACGGCTCCGAACACGCGGCGGAGTTCTTGCTAAACCGCGGCGCCGACCCGCTCGTTAGCGACCGGCAAGGGCAAACCCCGCTGACTCTGGCTTCGAGGCAGGGGCACGTCGACGTCGTGAACGCTTTGCTGGATTGGGCGAAGCGGCGGGAGGCGGACGTAGGCGTGAGGATGATGGAGCACGTCGACGTGGACGGCTGGACCGCGCTGAGGTCCGCGGCTTGGGGCGGCCACATCGGCGTGGTGAGGTCGCTTCTGAACGCCGGGGCGGACGTGGACGGGTGCGACAGCGAGGGGAGGACCGCGTTGCGAGCCGCGGCGTGGGGCGGGCATGAGGAAATCGTACACACGCTGCTCGAGTACGGCGCGAGCGTGGATAGAGCCGACGGCAACGGGAGGACGCCGTTGATCGCGGCCGCCTACATGGGGCACCAGGAGACCGTCGAGATACTTCTGGACCGCGACGCGCAGGTGAACTTCGCGGACAGAGACGGTAGGACCGCGCTTTCTGTGGCGGCTTTGTGCGTCCCTAAATCCGCGGAGGGCAGAGGTTACAGCGAAGTTGCGAGTTTGCTGCTGGAAAGGGGCGCCAGTCCGGGGCACAGGGATCGAGACGGGATGACGCCTTTGCTACTAGCGGCTTACGAAGGGAACGAGGACGTAGTGGAGCTGCTGCTAGAGGCGGGGGCCGATGTCGATGAAACCGCGGGTCCGGACGGCGAGGTGCAGTTCGCCGCGGCCGCCACGCCCCTGTTGGCCGCTGCGGCGATGGGGCACATGGGTACGGTGTCCAAGCTGCTGTTCTGGGGCGCGGACGTGGACGCCATCGACAGCGAAGGCAGGACGGCGCTGTGTCTGGCGGCCGCGCGGGGCAGCGTCGAAGTCGTGAGGGCGCTGTTGGACAGGGGGCTGGACGAGAACCACAAGGACGACTTGGGCTGGACCCCGCTTCACGCCGCGGCTTGCGAGGGACACAAAGCGGTTTGCGGGGTCTTGATCGAGCAAGGGAGCATGGTGCGGGTCGGGGAGATGGACATAGAGGGGCGGACCGCTTTGATTTTGGCCGCGCAAGAGGGGCACGTGTCCACGGTTCGCCTGCTCTTGGATAGACGCTGCCCCATTGACCAAAGGGCGTACGATGGGCACTCTGCGTTGAGCGCCGCCCTGCTGGAGGAACAGACAGAGGTGGCGGAGCTGCTCATGCGGCGTGGGGCAGATACGGATGTGCGGGATGCAGAGGGGCGTCCGCTACTGTATCTGTTAGCATTAGAGGCGCGACTGGACATGGCCACGTTACTGTTGGAGAAAGGAGGAGTCCCGTTAGAGTCGCGGGACGCGGAGGGGAGAACGGCTTTGCATGTGGCGTGCTGGCAAGGCTCTGCGGACATGGTGAACTTGTTACTGCAACACTCTAGCAACCCGAACGCCCAAGATTCAGAGGGGAGACCGCCGCTACACTCCGTAGCCTGGACGGGACATGCTCAAGTGGGGCGCAGACTTTTAGACACCCCCGGACTTATCATAGACTTGTGTTGCAACCAGAGGGCGACGGCGCTGAGTATAGCGGCGCAAGAGGGACATGTCAACATCGTGGCTATGCTTCTGGAGAAAGGTGCAAACCCGGAACATGTGGATAAATACAATAGGACGCCGATGAAAGTCGCCGCAAAGCACGGACACGCCAACATCATCCGGTTGCTCGAAAGTTATGGCGCAAAACCTTACATCGGACTCGTGCCCCGATCCAGAACGGTCTCCCCGATTAAACTGCCCTCCGCTGGCTTCTCGGCTATCGCAGAATGCAACGGGGCAGACAATCGCGTTGATATAGGCGGCGGTGCTACGTCCTCCTCGTCCCTGTCCTCGCCCGGGTCGACGGCAGAGCGCTTTCACTCGATCCAAAGCTCGCAAACGTCCTCAACTTGCCACTCCCTCGCCACTGTTCAAACCGTCCCGGCCGACAGCATTAGCTTCATCCAGCAAATTCAGCAGCACTCGCTCCCCAAGGCACGTAGCCGCCCCTCTACCTTACCCTATCCCGCTTCCACTCTGGGAAGCATACAGGGAAGCACCAAGAGGAGACCGAAAGGTAGCCCCCCGTCTTCTATGTGCAAAGTCACGGCTATAGTCCATCAATTGGACCAACCCAAAAAGAGCGTAGACTATCAAAAGATGCCCCAAGAAATGAAGGTGTCCTACACTGGGGGAAAGTGGAATTCAGTCATGGCCTCTTTAGGGATCATGCCAGGGCAGGATAGTCCCATTGCAAACATAGACAGCCCTCCTCCCATGGGATACCCATATAGCAATGCGTGGGAAAGCGTGCCAGAGAAGGACATCATAAGCCCGTCCCGTTACAGTTTCAGCCCCCATAGTGCCTTCACGGACGATTCGTTGTTCACGATTTCCACGAAAGACCCGCAGCTGAATCTGAAGCAGGCCATTAAACTGCAGTTCGAGGGTCCCACCAGTGCGTCCCTGTACAAGAGGGAGACGCCGCTATGACCGAGGCGCAGGTGAGAAGGAGCTGGGATAGTTACTGTAATGGAGATGTACTTTCGAAGGGGTGAATTTGATATTGTTTAAAAGGCATTTAGTGATCATTTTAATCAAATCGTTTGCAATGTGTTTGATACCGGTACTTTAATGATACTTGGTCTATGATACCGATAACTGAACAAAACTTTATCCGATACCTATATTAAATATTTGTCATCTAGAACCATTTACTTTTTGTCACAGTCTTCAGGATCAATTGTTTGGATGGTTTTCTCTGCTGACGGACCCGCTCATCTGAAAACCTAGAAAACGATTGATCCTGTAGCGTTGTAGAGACCACCGTGATGGAAAGCAAAGGCACCATGCTGACCACTCATACAGCCGCTGGTCAAATACATACAAATATAAACTTTTTCTTTCGCATAAAAAGTTGCATAATGCACCTTTAACGGTACCCAGCCTTGCTGGTCACCTCATAGTCATGGTTGCCAGGTATCAACTGTCAAACTCGCACAAAACTAGCGAAATACGACGTAGTTGGAATTTGTAATGTATTGGACATCAAATACAGCCCTTTCTCCCTCTCACTAAACGAGCAGCTCTGAAGGCTGTGGATTTGAGGTTTTGTCTTTCGACATTTTTCAAGATATAAGCTAAATAAAGCCCATTTTAAAGGGAGTGTTTAAAGGGACATTTCAGGATTTTTGACATAGGGCCTCATTTCCTAGTTATCCAGAGTGTTGTTGATTTCTGGAGATATATATATTTTTTTAATGCATGCAGTCCTTATATTGAATTGAGTTGAAGAGTTTAGTGGTGCTAGGCTAATGCAAGGCTAGTGCATGTCTATGGTAACTAGTAGCCTGCATTAAAAACAGTCAGACCCACTCCACAGTGCACCTGTGGCAAATCCCTTATAACACCACAGTACCAATATACATGTCTGTGTTGGCTGAATAATTGTTTCAAATATAACCATTTTGCATTTAAAGTAACTTATATTTGAGCAGCATCAGCTTCCTGGTTGTAAGCTACGCAGCAGCGGAGTGATCTGCCAGGTTACCGGATCTACAGTAGTTTGTTTACCATCAGCCGGCATTACTATACGTGATATTCACAAAGGAGCTTTCTACAAATCAGATATGGCAACATTTGGTGGACTACCCCATGATTTTGAAGAGGTTTCTAATGCAGGCTACTAGTTACCATAGACATGCGCTAGCCTAGCACTAGCCTAGCGCCACTAAACTCTTCAAATATAAGGACTGCATGAATTAAAAAAATATGTATATCTCCAGAAATCAACAACACTCTGGATAACTAGGAAATGAGGCCCTATGTTTAAAATCCTGAAATATCCCTTTAAGGGCTTGCATGCAGTATGGCTTTACATACTGAATATGAATTTTTTTTATACGCTGATCATTCTTTGTTTTCCATCTACTGAAGTAAATGCAATTGTTAGAAGTGCCTAAAAGAAAAGCATACTCCTCCCCAAAACTATATCATGTTTTTTTTTTTTTCCTTCTTTCCACAGGTTGGTTGAGTGGCTTTTTCCACTAAAAGACATTGATGCCTTGGATTCAAGCAAGAAATTACGACTTTCTCATATCTCTTGAAAACACCATTTTGAACCAGATGGGCGATGTTTATTTCAGTGCTCCCCACGGCCACATTTGTTCATTGTTACCCATTTTCATTAAAAAAACAAGATCCAGCTTTCAAGACGATGACCTGACACGGAGCACGAAGCTGCCCTATATTTTCGTGAAAACCAAAGAGAAAAGACGTGCAAACCAAAAGCTTGACTAAGTGGATTTAAGCCTCTGTGTAAAAGGCGGCCAGGTTGTGTTGGGCCAAATTGGCGCCGGCCTCGATGTGATCAAGCAGAATGAATGTGAAATGTGAAAGTAGGTGTAGGAGAGAATCAATGAGGTATCGTGCACGTGGTAGTGAGAGATTTTTAAAGTGCAACTGGTGGGCTGGACAAAACGGTGTAGACTCAATTACTGTGAGTTCTTTTACTCAGACAATATGATTAAAAATGTTCTTCTTTTACTTTGAAGAAGGTCTGAAAGAACGCTACACATGTCAGAATCAGAATAGGTTTAATTGCCATTGTTTGAGAACAGGTTCACAGCAACATAAAACGTATAACACAGAATTTAGATCAAAATAAGCTATACAACTTTAAACTATATGGCTTTAGGGGTAATGCATAAAGAATATTAAATAAATAAGAAACAAAATAAAAGGTAAATTATGGTAAGACGACAACAATTGACATAGAACAACAGTGGGATTATATTTACAGATGTGTATGTGTATGAAGTAAGTGATAAAGTGATATCAAGTGATAAGTGATGCTATCCGCCTTAACCGAGCTTTACCCAAATCTAAAAGCTTAAAAGAACAGCATCAAAATAGCGACAAAAACTCTGATGGAAACGGAAAACAAAGACAAAAAAGTGACAAAAACGCGACAAAAAAGTTACAATCACTTTTGTAGGTCTTAGCTTTCAAATGAGGCATTACACTGTTGCTCTCCAGTCCAGAAGCTTTTAGATCTGGGTAAAGCCGAACTGGAGAAAATGCACTTGGTTAAGGCGGTAAGGTAAGAGGTTAAAATATGTCTTTATGGAAGTGCTCCATTTAATTCGGGCCGGGCCGGTCAGAGTCCTGGGCCGTTTTTCAGTCCCAGTCCGCCCCCAGGCACAAAGCAGGAAACAAATGTTATATTTGATAGAAATGGAACTGAATGATTTGAAGTGTTTGACAGAGGAAAATCCATGAACAAATGGAGCTAAATGCCTCCTATAAAACTGGAATAACATTTGAAAAATTGCTATAAAAAAAAAAAATTACAGATCTGACATACCCAGGTAACAATTGTTGGTCACTTCAGGTCAGTCACAATTACCACAGAGTCATGAAATAACTAAAAAACAGTATCGAGGGACTAAGTGGTGTTTCCATTTTGTTCACATTGCACTGGGCCAGTCACAAGATGGCCGCCAGTATTGCCATTCGTTCCGATGTATCACTACGGCCACGTCCTATCTTGAGTTCTATTTAAGCACTTTGCCCGAGGGGTTCATCATCAACAGATGGTCATAATGTTTTGGCTCATACTGAACCAGGGACCTTTCCATCTTTAACATCTAAATGTCACCGTGTCTCTGTTGCTGGAGTCAAACAGAGATGAAAGGAACGTTTTAACGCCTGCACTTTCGCCCAGAGGGAAACAAAGGAGGGCTGTGCTACGTGAGAGGTAACGTCATTATTTCCCGGTGTTCGTGTTTGGCGGGCGTCGAGTGCCGTTTTCTGTTTTTTGTTCCGTCTTATCACTGTATGTAGAATTACAAATGGAGGTGGCTTAAAGGGGCTTTGTGTTCTCGTTCTAAAGTGAAATCCAATTTCCCGCTTTTCTTTTAATTCTAAATTATATGGACCTTTTATCCGTGTCTGTACTAAATAAAGGATTACTTATAATTGCGTAAACGTAGTGAAATGTTACTCCGGGTCTGTCTTTGACGAGGGGAACCGCGTGAAAACGTGGTTTAAACCTCGAGAAAGTCGATTTTGCCAACTTTAACACGTAATAAGCACGTGGCCGACACGTGACCGAGTGCTGCATCTTTTCTTTTTTTTTACTTAACAACACCATTTCTATTTTGCCAATCATTGCCAATTTTATCCTTAGATTATAAATACTGCCTAATAATGAGCATTTAGGCTATTTTATTTCAAAACCAATGTATTATGTATGCCGCATTTGCACCGACCCGTGAGTTAGCTGAGCCGTTACATCCTCATGGCCTTTTGCCTAGAAGCACAGCTACCATTGAAATCTCCTACGCCACATAAAAAGTCCTTCACTTCTTCAAAATCCTCAGAATTCTGCCGTGTTTGCAGTTGTACAATATTCCTCAGCCCATCGCCTGATCTCACGTCGTCTGCTCGCTCGCAGTAAAGTGCCTTTGCTTTTCTAAACCTGTAGCTGCCACTGTACAAACCTGTGATTACAAGCGATGTATATTTCATGTTTTTAAAAAGCTGAATTTTTCCGTTTGTTTGGACGATGCCATTCATGTAAATAGTTTTGAGTTCATTAAAGTCGCATTTCCCTGATGTATCGTGCCGTGTGGTTCCTGTGTTGCCCTTTAAATGGTTTTTGAAGAGAAAGGTTGGTCGTCTCGTGCCGTAAGCTTCGTCGGCAGCGCTGATTATTTTTGGCAGCAGGCTGAATATAAAAAGTGAGGGGATTTGCTTTGTACAAGTGCCGCCCATCTTTTTGCGCTAAAACTGCTCTTAACTTGCAAAAAAAAGTTAAGCAATATCTGCAGTATATTGTAAAATCACCCAAGTCTTCCATCCGACACATTTTTTGTTAATTAAGCCAAAATCAAAATAAGTCTGGCGCAGTAAATGTGGAAAAGTTCAGTTCAGTTAAGCTTCTGTAATGTCAAAAGATCCAGTTTTTTCTCCCAGATCTTTTACTGATGGTGTGAGAGTGTGACCACTGTGCGAAGCCTGCGCCAGCACATTCCAAAGATTCTCAAATGTGAGCGCAATGAATCCTGGCATTGTCATCTTGGAATTTATGCTCATGCCATCAGGGAAGAAGATGGTCTTTCAGGATGTCCAGGTCGTCGGCTGAGCTCGTGCTTTTGGCACCGAACCGAGACCTGACCAACCTGAAAGTCTTATACTGGAAGTCTTTTTTGACATTTTTTGAAGTCTTTACTGAAAAACAACAAATAGGGTTTAGGAAAATATCCTCATAAATATATTTATTATAACAATAACACAACAAATACAATCAAATCTTAGAGCCCCATTTGTGTTTATCTGAGGGTTTTGGATCTTCACAAAAATACAGTTGTGCTCAGAGATTTTACATACCCAGGCAGAATTATTTATTTATTTGACTTTTCAAAGAATATGAAAGATAACACCATTTATTAATTTTTTTCACTCATAGTTAGTGGTTTTGTGAAGCCATTTACAGTGAAACAACTGAATCATAAGGAAAAAAGAAAGTACCAAAACAATCCTGATCAAAAGTTTACATACCCCAGTTGTTAATACCGTGTATCGCCTCCTTTAACATCAAGGACAGCTTGGAGTCTTTTGTGGTGATTGTGGATGAAGTTCTTTAGTTTCTCTGATGGTAAAGCGGCTCATTCTTCTTGACAAAAAGCCTCCAGTTCCTGTACGTTCCTGGGCACATTTGAGATCTCCCCACAGTGGTTCAATGATATTGAGGTCAGGAGACTGAAATGACACTAACAGGACCTTCACTTTATTCTGCTGGAGCCACTGAGCCACAGCTGCATATTTCACAGTAGGTAGGGTGCACTTTTTTTCCAGTGATGGCCTATGAGGAAAACTGTGTTATCTTTCATATTCTTTGAAAAATCTAAAATTCTTCCAGGGTGTGCACACTTTTGAGCACAACTGTAGCCGTTTTAGAGGAGAGACACAAACATCCACAGCATTCAACTAGTGTGCTGGATAAAAAAAACAGCAGAGTGAAAAAAAGGTCTATCTATCATTTTTCTTTAAAAAACAAAAACATCACATGCCATATGCTGCTTTGCTGAAAAAAGTTCCCAAAATATGACCTTTTTACTCCTTTTTTAATGTATTACTTTCCACCACTGCATCTTGCTCATCAATTAAGTGGAATTTTGCATAACAAATATCCTAAATGAAAATCCACACATACTGACTAGATCATGGTCCATTATCTACATCTGACCATTTGCCACAAAATCTGCAGATTAACATAAGGCATAATCCAGTAAATGGTGAAATAGGATATTGTTTTTAACGCCATCTTCTCTGTGCATGACATCGTGAAAGAGCTTTTCTTGTGTTGTCACGTGGAGGAGGATATTAAAGGAAGAAAAGTAAAAAAATAAATAAAACATCAGCTTGTTGTTGGAAGGCGGGTGATCCGTTCTACGTTAAATGAAATCAGAAATGTGGTCTGCCTGATGGATAAAAGCAGGCCTGAAGGATCAGAAACCCTTAATGAGTTTCATAAAGGTTTATAACTTGATATCACCAATCGGGCCACATCTCCATTTCACTTGAATCTGGGAGGAGGATAGTCTGGTCGTAATGTAGAGTCAAAGGAAGTCCAGATGGCTTTAGCCCAGAAAGATCCACCACAAACCCAAAACAATGGGGACGGAGGAAAGGATCATGGGTGAGGAAACAGCTGAGCGCAAACACAGGAAGATCAGGCTGCAGGAACGAAGGGTGAACTCAAAGACCCTCCACATGTGACCGCGCTGCCCCGAGGAGAGAGGGCGACGGGGCTCTGGGAACATCTGGTGGCAAATAGAGGTGGCTAATATATTGCTCTTATATGCAGATTTACAATGTGAAGTGTAGGTCCAATGTCAAGAAAGGCGGGAAAGAAGTGGAAAAAATGGGGGGTAAAAAAAATGAAAAATAAAGAAAGAGAAAAAAATATGAACAAAATTGGGTACAAATTTGAATTCAAATGGCGACAAGAGAAAAAAGTGATGTGGTTGTGTGGCATAATGGAATTTGTCATTGGTACAGGATTTATGATCAGATTCAACATTCGTGGGTTTTAATTTTGAATCCTTTAAGCCAGAGGTGGAGAATCTTTTTCACATCATTATAAAGCACTCCAAGGGCCTTCGAATTTAGCAATACATTCTAGAGTTCATACAACACTGAGATAGACTGATGGCATTTCATGGCTGGATTAAAGGGACTATACGAAGCTTAAACATTTTTAAATTAAGTATTTTCCTCCCCTTTCACGTTCCAGCCATGCCCTAATCTAATGTGTAGAATGTTCCACCACAACTGCCTCTAAAATCCTGCGCTGTCACTCAAAAAGGTGTTACTTCGCTTATTATAGAATGTGCAGTTACGCGTAAGACCTGAGGTGGCAGTAGTGAGTATAAAAATGACCAACTTAAGGGCAAGAAAATACATCATTTTAAACTCCGTCTAGTCCAGGGGTGCCCAAACTTTTTGTCTCCGAGGGCCAAAATGAAAAAGTGCCTGTGGGTCGCGAGCCAAACATGGCGATGTGAAGCGTTAAGCACATACAACTGCAAATAATAATAGTTACTTTATCTTATTTGTTGGTAGCCTATACATTTGCATTTGATTCTTTCTATGCAAATAACATGCTATACATTAAAACAAATGTTAACTATGGCAAAAGCCTAGTTTTAGTAGAAAAGAACAATTGTAGCAATAAAGTGCAAAATCTAAACAACAGCAACACATCTGCAGTACCTACTTTACCTCATTCATTTGGTAACTCAAAGAAAATGCCATATTAGATCATTTTGAAAGTTTAGCATCAATTCTTTTATAAGTCCATTTTCAACATGTACCGTTGCAATAAAAGTTAGAAAACTGTGAGTTAATGTGCTACAACGCTCTGTGATAAACACCAAGACACCACAACTGTGTTTCCTTAACTTTGTGAAAGGAGTGAAACAGCGCCCCCAATTTGACGCTGGTTGCCAAAAAGTGTACTGCATCCATATTTACCATTGGGAATGAATGGGAGAGAGTTGGTATTTGGCGCTAAAGTAGGTCACTCTCTGGCGGGCCAATGGAATTATTCCCACTTTGGGCACCCCTGGTCTAGTCCCTTTAACGAGCTACATTAGGCCCGTAATCCAGCAGTTGTTCTGTATTCGATAAATTAGGTACATTCAGTTTTGTGTATGTTCACATTTTTGCATGTTGTCCAAGTACTTACCTCTTCTGATCAGCACAAACACTTTGGGAATGTGCGCTTTCTCTTCATCATCGTCGTCATCGTCGTCTGTGTGGTCGAGTGGGGGGTTTACGCGCACTGACATCTGGCTCCTGGTGACACAGAGCTTAGGAAACCGACCCAAAATGGCGTCCGTATGTTGTTCTCTTGGCAGCAGATCAGAGCCAGTGGGAGTGAGGCTCTCATTCAGTGGTTTATGCGCTGAAGTATTGCCTGTGCACAATATACTACCTTACACGGTATATGTAGACTACAAGACGATATTGTAGGGAAACTTCACACCGAGAACATTCAGGCTCCTGGCCGAGAGACCACACATACTGGGAGTTGAACCCAGGACCCTCTTGTTGTGAGGTAAAGGGCAGTAATCACTTTATCGACAATAAATAATGCATGCAAGCTTATATTATTCGGTTTATTTATCAACTGCAAGCACCAACATAACATAAAGTAATTTGTTATTTGTACACATATCTCAAACAGAACATTATGCGTTTCGAACTGAACTTGAACATTGAAGTTGAATGACTATCACGACACAGTTTCTTCACAGCACACTTGATCTTATTACATGACTTGGCTGGGTTTTTGTAGCCAGTTCCTAAAGAATAAAGCCAAAAAACAAACATAAAAAATAGCAAAAGGAAAAAAATAGGACCATGTAGCGTAGAGAGGTAGAGATGACAAGCCCGTCAAAAGAGCCAGAAACTTCCAGGCCCTCATGTTTTTCCCAGTCCATGGTTTTATGGTTCCATTCTAGATGAAGAATGATGTAGTAAAGGACAAAAGAAAAATAATCTAATCTGGTACTGGTATTGCAGGCGTCCTGAATTAAATGTCACTGATTGTTGTTATTTTTTATAATGTTGGCTCCTAAATAGCAGAATACAAATAGCCTGTATTATGTCCACAATGAGCCAATGCAGTGATGTGTTCAGATCAACACACTGAGCCTTGTTTAGACCAGGTTTAGTCCTGGTTTAGTCCAGGTTTAGTTCAGGTTTAGTCCAGGTTTAGTCCAGGTTTAGTCCAGGTTTAGTCCAGGTTTAGTCCAGGACGGGGGGGGGGCACACACACACACTGAGGGGATTCACGGTCGAATCCAAAGTTCGGATCTACGGCTCGGGTCCGGACGGGTTGGCGCGTGGGTCAAGTTCCGGACCGCGGTCCACCATTTAGTGACCTCTGCGGTTTAGTGACTAAATACCATTTCAGGACTGATTCTGAAAACAAAAAATGTTTTAATGGACACCCTGAAACTGTAGGTTTTGCATTTGATCTTTTTACATTCAAAACAGTGTTGGTTTGGTCCTTCACCTTCCAAGTAATAAAGGTTCATTAATCATTCATCTGTAACCAGAGTTATGAAGTTTCTTAATCTTCTCAACATTAATGAAAGATCAACACTACTCATTTTGCTGAACCAAATGTAAGATTATCATTATTTTTTATTCTGTATAATAGAGTTGCAGAATAATTGCTCGCTTTGGTTAAAACCCTTTTTTTTATTCCTGAACATTTTTGTACCGAAATATCTTCACACAGTGGTGCATGCTATCGGCAACCGCCAGATGCCCCTCCGGTAGCACCGTCAGACCTCTCGGACTGCTCAGCCCCTCCGCGATGACGGGACGACCCGCTCCTCTGCCGGGAAACAACACGACCCTGTGTCCCTGCTCCGCCCAATCCGCGACCAGCACGTCCCCGTCCCGGTCTATACAAATCCCCCACGGAGAAACCAAAACCGGGCCCATACCTGCGCACACCCCCAACACCCTGATCGTGTTCCAGTCGGGCGCCAAGATTTTGACGCACGGCACTCGCCCCGTCTCGCTGCCTCTTTCCGAAACGGCGATCAGGCCCGAGTTCGGACACGCCGCCACCAAGTACGGCCGATGGAAACCCGTCACGACCGTTCTCTCGATCCGGCAGGCCGTTTTCGTGTCGAGTTTCAGGGCGATGAGCGTCCCTTTGCGGATGTCGGCGACCAGGAACTCGTCCGACCTGGTGACGGTGACCCCGCGCGGAGCCTCCAGCTCGTCCTTGGTGGCGTTCTGCTGCGCGGAGCCGCCGTAGGTCTGGAGGAGGCGCCCGTGGCGGCTGTAGACCAGGAGGGCGCGTTCGGCCGCACAGCTCAGAGCGACCAGGCCTTTGGAGTTCACCGCGATGTCGAAGTAGTTTCTGCATTTGCGGGACGCGGAGGGCGACTGAGCGCCGATCTGCTGCAGGACGTTCCCGCGAGAGTCCGTCACCTGGTGGGGCACGAGGATTTAGCATTTGGTCTCAATCTAAGCCACAATTTGGATTCTTTTGCATCTTTCATAGAGCATGAAGGGAAGATGTTTTTCCAGCTCATGAATAGGTCTGGATACCGATACTTTAATATTTGTCATATAGAACCATAAAACAGATTCATTATTTATTCCTTTTCCTTCCATTTCATTTCTTTTGCATTTGTATTATTTGTTTGAGGTGAAACAACCAAGAAACTTAACTAGTTTTCTTATTTTTCCCCTTAAATTTTACCCAAATTATCCACTTTTTTCTCTTCGATTTTACCACTTTTTTGTCTTTTTTTCCCCTACGTATCTTTATCTTAAAAAAAATGGGGAGAAATGGTGAGAATTTAGAGAAAATATTAGTAATAAAAAATTGACAAAATTAGGAAAAAATGGGGAAAACATTCAGAAAATAAATTGGGAAAACTTCCTTTACTGCTGTCCCAACACTATTATTACATTTTTTCTATACCAGTAGTACCTAAACTTTATTTTCAATACCATACCGGTATGGTTCAACGGTACCCAGCCCTATGAATGAAAGTAGGGATACAGGATATCCCAGGTAGCAGCAAGTCAAATGTTATGCTTTTTAACAACATTTAATGCCCAAATACTGTACTTTTAATACCACTTGTACCGAGCTTTTACAAAGGCAAAAAAATATGTGCATTTGCAACTTATAAAGATTAGGAAATATTTAACCAAACAGAGGAAAACGGGGGGAATGTTGATATTCAAAGGCAAATTGGACACAATGAGCAACCTTTGAGCAAAATATTGTGTACAAGATTGCCAAAAACCTGTAGTTGAATGTGCTTTGGACTATGTTTTTTGTATTTTGCAGAAAAAGATGTTTAATGTCAGTTGGAAAACAATGCTTTTTAATAACATTTAGGGCATTAAATTTGGCTAAATTCATTGGGATGAGCATTAGCGTTTTATCCCTGCCATACTCATTATTTACAAATGCACTTGATTCCAGTTTAAAACATCTAGATATGTTTTTAGCAGGTTTAGATTCTAAACCTGCTAAAAACATATCTAGATGTTTTAGACCACAGGATTTTGTGGAAGCAATAAGATGTCCTTACCATCTACACTTAATTAGTATAAAAACACTGGAGGCTATAGGCAGGCTGCAGGTCTTTGAATGATGTGGACATTCTTCCTAATTTAGGTGGATTGATGGGATGAAACTAAGTAAAACTCTTCACTCAAGCAAGAAAGTCAGCTGTATCTGCTGTCCAAGCCTTTACCTGAATCCGTGAGTTCCCACAGTCCACAATGAAGAGCTGCCCCTGCGGTGTGGCGTGGATCCCGCTGGGTAACGTCATGTCGGACCGGCCCGAGCCCTGCTTCCCGAACTGCCTCAGGAGACGCGCTCCAGTCTGTTCGAATCCCTCAAACCTCAGCTCTCCTTCATCCTCCTCCATCTCCCTCAGCGCCGGCCCCGCGTCTTTACCCCCAACAACGTCCGACGACCCATCGATCCCCGACATGGACAGCGATCTGGAACCGAGCGGCTGCGGACTCGCACACTTCCTTTGCTGTGTTCCGTACGAGCCCCTTTGACCAAACTCCCCGAACCTTCCGCTTCTCGTGGAGCTCGGACCGATCGCGCCGTAATCTCGACACCTCGTCTTCCACGAATGGTCTTGCTCTCCGGCGCCGTTACTCGGCCGCGTTTTACGGGTCAGATCCACCGCGGATTTTGACAAGCGGCGATTGTAATTCAGAGACGACCTGCTGTGCTCGCTAGCGGAGCTCACGATAAAGGTATAGCTGGAATCGAGACTATCCGTCGGGGAAAGCGCTCGACCGGAATCGCAAAGTGTCGCCAACGAGTGCTCATCCGACGACTGACTCAGACGGGAATGGGGTCGGCCGCGCAAGTCCAGGCAGCTTTGGCTAATTAGCGGCTCTCTTGGGCTAAGTCTGGGCGATGCTAACGCGCTGTTGTACTTCAAAAGCCTGCTGTCTGGACTTAGCTTGCCGCCGTTGCCGTCTTGGCTGTCGAAACTGCGGCCATGCGAGACCTTGGTGTGGTCGGGTGACGGCGAAGCTTTCCTCCGATTTCTTGGCGAGTAGTGAGCGCTTTTTGAACGTTGCAATTCTGGTCTTGCGTTAGCATTGGCGTCGAGGTTCTGGAGCAGCTTGGGGACCGTCAGGAAGACGTCGTCCGCAGATTCGGGCTCTCCTCCCGGGGCGGACTCCGCATCGGACGGCTCGGGCTTCCAGGATTTTGGAGGCTTCGGTTGATCTACGGTGGTGATGCTAATCTTTTTGGCCACTCGTCCCGGACCCCACCCTTGCCCCTTTGCCTCCTCGGTGGTCGCCTGATGAACTGGATTCTCGTTATTTGGAAGTTCCTGCGAATGCAACGCGCACATCTGGCCTTTTGGCCCGCAGCCGCCGGCGTGCAAGCATAAGTTCTGGTCCTGCACGCTTATTTCTCCAAAACTGACCGCGTTGGGGAGCGAGCTCGGTTTGAAGTGAACTTTTTTCAAGGCGACCGATACCTCCCACGGTTGCAGGAATTCGGAAACCTCTTTCAGGAGCACGTTTTGTTTCACGCCACTTTGTCTGCCGTCTTGTATTTGCTGCTGAAGCTTCGCCAGCTTGCGTAGCCGCTCCTCAAGCAAAGTCTGGCTAACTCTGATCGCGGCTAGGTTTTCCCGCTGCACTTGTTCGAGGTGGCATTGGGTGTCTCGGTGGTCTTGCTCCACTCTCTCCACCAGGCGGCGCTCTTCCCTGCGCGCGCCCAGGATGGCCCTCTCGACTCCGCGTCTCACGGAGTCTATCTCGGCCTTGTAGCGCTCCTGCTGGCGGCGCAGCTCGGTTTCGGCCTGGGCCAGGTCGCAGCGGGCCTGAGTGACCCAGCAGGGTGGAGGGGAGCCGGGGCTCAGAGGGGGGGCCGGAGAGGAGGCATCGCTGCCTGACATCGTGCTGCCGAACATGATGCTGAGGAGGTTTGGTGAAAATTTAGCTTAGAGATCTGTGGGAAGAGAGAAGAGGTTTATGTTTCAATATGACAAAAATGAAACTTAATTTACATATATATATTTATATTAAAAAAGAGCCAAGGTTGTGGGTTTAACCTGTTATTTGCCAGAGTAGGGTTAGGGTTAACAATTATGCAAATCCAAATCTTAAAGTATATTGACTGGAGATCTTACAAACTATAATCCAGTGTGATAGCTCATTTGAAAGCCAAGACCTACTAGTTTCCAAGAATATGTGGATGATCTTGTCCGGATTGAACTAAATCTGAACAAGCTTCTGACTCATGGTTTGCTTGCATGTATACAGAACACGAAGACCATGTCAATGAGAGATTAGCTGATAGACAATAATCATCACCATAGTCATAATGCACATAACTTGAAATATAAATAAAGTATGAACACATAACAAACCGCTGACTCATTGGTAGGTCATGCTCTGCGCAAAACTGGAATAAAAAGATCTGTCAAAGGAGGTCGGGACTTCACTTCTTCTCTCTCTCTCTCTGAAGTCAACAGCTGGTTATACTTTTTTTGTAACTAGGGAGACGTCTTCTATCTCCAGTGTGTGCTTTGGCTATATCCAAATATCTGTCCTCGCGTGACCCAAACGAGCCGGGTCACAACAATCTGTGTGAGTGAAACACGACGCACACTTGCTGTTCCTAACTCTAATCATAATCCTAACCCCCCAATCAGGCGGGCGGCGAGTAACAGGTTAAAGGTTTCCACTCCAAGTCAATGAAACGCTTAAAGGCAGGCGATTCATAGTCAACACAACCAGACATTTCTCCCGCAAGTTTGGACGCATCAATGTTTGCATGATAACTGCATAACATTGCCAAAGGAAGAGTCCCAAAAGAACCATGTGCAGCTGCGTTTGTTATGTCGCGGTACAAACTAAAGTGAAACCGTGCGAGCGCATGGAAATCAGCTGATAACTTTGATTTTAGGTCACTCAGAGAGAGAATATCTTGTGGAATATCTTTTGAAAACATTCACACCAATTTGCTCGCTTTAGACACTGTATTGCTAATATCCTATATTGCCTATTTAATATTTTGAACTCGTTATTTTTATGAGCCCTATGTTTTACATAAGGGTAATTAAAACTACCCATAAATAAATATAAAAATGTTCAAATACAGTGGGAAGAAAAAGTAAGTACACCATTTGGAATTTCTCACATTTCTGCCTAAATTGTTCACTAAACGTGGTCTGACCTTCATCAAAATCACAGGAATGATTAAACAGTGTCTGCTTAAACTAATATCACCCGAAACATTTACATATGATCATATTTTTATTGGCCATAACATGTAAACATTCACAGGACAGTGTGGAATAAGTGAGTACACCGCCTGAATCTCACTGAACTGCAGCAGTTTTGTAAAGAGTAATGGTCCAAGATTCATCCTGATCGTTGTGAGCGTCGAATCTGCTACTACAGAAAAGCAGTTATTGCTGCAATAGAAGGATCAGCCAGATATTTAATACAAGGGATCACTTACTTATTCCACGCTTTTCTTCCTGTCTCTGTCGCGTGCGGACCTATTTTCTCACTTCTCTCGCTGTCCTCCCGAACCGCTAAACTATGGAATTGATTAACTGGAATCTCAGTGCAATTGATAAGATTTGTTTTCACAAAGTGAGGCCACGGAGGAGGTTGTCTTCCCTGACCGGATTGTCAGCTCGGTTTGCGATGGATGTCGTTTGCCTCGCGCTCCTGTCGGTCGGAGACATCAAAGATATTTACTTATTTGGACTCTTGATAACAGGGTTCCTGCTTATTGGATGGACTGCCCTGGATTATCGGAAATTTTGAATGACAGCAGTTTGCAATCGGACTACGCTGCTGTTCGTTAAAATTAACGAGCACCTCGGAGCAGGGAGTGACCGAGTGATGGAATTACACCGGAAAGTAACGCACAACGATGAACTGTTATGTACGACCTGGCAGCTCGCTGTGGAGACGGACGATAGATGGACTATATTTTGGGAGGAAAAGGGTTGAACTGTGAAGGGAACTACCTGCTCTGGAGAACTGAACTAATGCTGAGACAAGTAAAAGCGAATTAAATAATAAATGTATGAACTATTCTGGATTAATTATCTTCTTCCTGAGAGGAGGTTTGAAGCAGCTGGAGCTTATCTCTCCTACACTGTCAACACTTCCCTTCAAGGCCAAGCCACGGAGCTAAACCTGATAAGGACTGAGCTCTCTGGGTCATATTTTGCAAAACACTGACTTTCAGACTGTTGGTAAAAATGCACCTGGAATAAAGTTAACACATGTTTTTTTTTTTACCACGAGTATAACAAACAGAGGAAGTCAGAGGAAAACAGAGATCAAGAAGTCAAAATAAAGATGGAGAGAAAAACTGTGCCAAGTGTCAAGGCCAGAGATATCCTGGTGCTTGGAGAAGGAGCCATATCCGGATGTATCAACAAGAAATTTGCATACTACAGGACAAGATTTCTTAGAGACGGAAAAAGGACACGCTCCCTGTGGAACCCGGTAAGAAGACTAGAAAATCTGATACTTGAAACCTAAAGCTAAACGATACAGTAACGTTCCCAAAACTTAACAGACAACTTGGTACTATTCAACTATTCAACTTTGTTTTGCCAAAGAGCTCTTGGAGGCTCCACAGCATCTTCGACAATGAGCTTCTTCTTCGGGTACTTTCTGGAAGACTAGGTGCCTCCAGGCACATTGCTGCCTCTCTAGGTGAAATCCGGCAATGCACAAAGATTACATCCACAACAGCCCGATGGCTACTAGGATGTCCAGGAGCGCTCTTATAGCGAAATCCTGGCCCTGGGAAGGACTTAGTAGCGACTGTAGACAAACACAATTATTCTGAGACACAGGTGCGACAGTTCGAAACAGCTCTGCTCGTTGGATTCTATACACTGGACAGTCCATAAGAACGTGTTTGACAGTTTGATCTTGTTTACAGTGTTGACATAACCCATCTGGGGGCTTCCCAATTTTAACAAGGTCCCTCCCAAGGCCACAATGCCCCAGTCTAAGCCTGGTCAGAAGTCAGGACTACCGCAGCTCTCCTGTTTTTCCCCGTGTACACTGATACTGGATTTACAGATGGATTTAAAGAATAGTAATGGCGACCCTTAGTGTCGCTCTCCCACATTTTCTGCCAGACAGCTGAAGTATACCCTTTGATAGTTGATCTCCACTCTCGCACTCCCGGAACTACCATGACCTCAATTTCTCCTTTTAAAGCCCATTTTGCTGTGCCTACAATAGTAATGTGTGTTCATTTGTACGAGTGCTTTTACTTATACTTTTCTCTGGTTTTTGACCTATCTACTACTGCATCTACCACTATTGCTGCTAGTACCACGACTACTGCGATACTGCAAATAAAACTCTGGTATGCAAAACGTTGGAGTTAAACCTGTTCATGCTTCGGGAGGAGAGTTTGTCCCCTTCAAGCGGGGCCTGCACACCATAACATCATGGCACCTGCTGAGGAAATTGACCTGAGCAGGGAATAAACTTGACACACCTAGACCTACTCATGTAAATAAGTAACTAGCCCCAGTGACCAATAAACAATAACGTAAACAATCTAAATTAGCGGAAATAACTACGAAAATAATAAGCAAGAATGCAAAATAAAGCAAATTAAAGGAAATAAATCAGGCTATAGCTAAACTTAAGCCTAAATTAAAGTACACAATAGCTCCAACACTCACTTGTTTAGATCGGACTGACTAAGCATTTGTCAGGTCTGTCTATCACACACAACTTAACTTGGACTGACCAGGCGAGGCATTTCTGGGTGTTGTAAAAAGTGCAGATCCGTTTGCCGCGGTTCAGTCTTAGCCGATGGCACCGGGGATTTAACCTGGCTAAGTTTCAGTCTGGTCACGTCGCTCTCTATTGCAGCTTCCACTGCAGCCCAACAGAACCGTGCGACCATGTTTATGTATCTGCAACGACGCTTGTTCAGTGCAACCCATTATGCAAACCCTTATTAAAACGGCGGTCAAGTTGCTGCCGTGGTTCTCTTAACTGTGTTCAAAATGACCATTAAGATACCGTAGTTCGTAGCCTTTTGGAACAGACGTGGGCCATTACTCAACCCAGAGTTTGTCAGAGCCGTGTGCACTGTTTACAAGAGCTCGGTTCTCCCTCACTGTGGAAGAAACTGATTTACCCAGCACACTCTGTGACCTTAGAAAGAATGAGAGTTCAATCCCTTCAATGAGCACTGTTTTTTGGCGCTTTATCTGCCCAATTACGCTCTTCATATACATCAAACATATCATGACTATTGTTCTATATATACGCCCAAAAACGGCAACATCAGTCGGTAGAAACAACAATGCCGAAAAGGAGTCTCGATATTAGCATTTCAAATAGCAGCCGTAGCCACAGAGAGGCTGCAGAGTGGGAGGATAGGAATGTCAATAAAACAATCAACTTCAGCTCTTGCGCTTCTGAAAATAGTCCAGAGTTTGATTTCATTCACCAGAGACAAAACCTAATGACGCCTGTCCGACGAGATGTATTGTCGTGATGTCTAAACTAAAAGACCATGGAAATGCAGTGGGGTATAATGAATTCACTGCCGATGCCCAGAGCGGGGTTTTTATGCGGCAGGGGAGGTGTGTCCGCGAAGTTCGAGAAGATGTTTTTATCTGAGAGGCCGGCGGTGTTAAAAATAGTTGGCGATTTGAGAGATGGGCTGTGAATGTATGCAAGCTCTAGCAGGGGTAGTAGAGTGGTTAAAGATTGATGTGTTTACAGTAGCTGACAGGGTTATTCCTAAAGCCACACAGCAGAACATTTCAACTATAGAATAAAATGTATTCATTTCAATCCTGGTGTTTTTATTGTTAAAAAACATGCGCCTCTCCTCTGACCTGCCCCATAACTTTGCTGGGAGAGGTCACCACCAGCTCCAGAGAGAGATCACTGCTTTGCTCTGACTGCAGCCGCCAAACGCGAGGCTTAAAGGTAGAGATGCAACGATCCGGCTTTTTTTGCTTCTAATACCGATACTGGGGGTTTGAATATCTGCCGATATTAACCGATACCAAGAGACTTTCTTAAAAGTGGCTGCTGTGAATGAAAAGAGGTGACTGTCCCTCTTTTCTCCAGAGTGAGATCAAAATAGTCCAATTACATAATAAAAACTTAAACAAGGATCACTGGACTTTCTACTTATTATACTTGAGGATATGACAGGCTATTGTGTTACATTAACTCACAGCATAAAGTGATCATTACAACTTATGCATTACAAATATAATATCATATCATATCATAATACATTTCATTAACTAAAATACTAGCACTTGGCCGCTCCAGCAGTGGCCATTTTATTTAATCAGTTGATCCAATCATAGGGTGACCAGATTTTCCAACTAAAGAACTGGGACAATATTCGGGAATAGGCTGCAGGGGTTCCAAATCTAAACTGTCTTTACCCACGATGAATGGTTAAACCAGGGGTGCCCAAAGTGTGGCCCGCGAATAATTCTATTGGCCCGCCAGAGAGTGACCTACTTTAGCGCCGCATCTGGTTAATACCAACTCTCTCCCATTCATTCTCAATGGTAAATATGGATGCAGTACACTTTTTGGCCACCACCGTCAAATTGGGGGCGCTGTTTCCCTCCTTTCACAAAGTTAAGGAAACACAGTTGTGGTGTCTTGGTGTTTATCAATCACAGAGCGTTGTAGCACGTTAAGTCCCAGTTTTCTAACTTTTATTGCAAAGGTTGTTGATATCAGCAACTGTACATGTTAAAAATTAACTTATAAAAGAATTGATGCTGAACTTTCAAAATGATCTAATATGGCATTTTCTTTGAGTTACCAAATGAATGAGGTAAAGTAGGTACTGCAGATACAGGTGTTGCTGTACATTTGTTTTAATTTAGTATGTTATTTGCATAGATAGAATCAAATGCAAATGTATAGGCTACCAACAAATAAAATAAAGTAACTATTATTATTTGCAGTTGTATGAGCTTAATGCTTCACATCGCCATGTTTGGCCCGCGACCCACAGGCACTTTTTCACTTTGGCCCTCGAAGACAAAAAGTTTGGGCACCCCTGGGTTAAAATGTCAACGACTTATGACATGCACCAATCCGCATCCTTAACTGAGATTTTGAATTGGTTTACACTTGGTAATTGATACGCCCATGGGCCAAAGACATTAATTTTCAAGTGGAGTATGCTATTTCGGGGACTACATTGGTCAAAACCGGGACAACTGGGACAGATTACGAGTAAAACTGGGACAAATCAATGGTTTTGGAGAAATCTATTGGGACGTGGGACAAAGGACTAAAAACTGGGACATCTGGTCACCCTATCCAATCATGATTTCTTCCCCAGCCATTTTTAGTTGCAGCTAGCATTAGCACGCTGCGCTAGCATTAGCATTCGATCAAAATTAAGTTTGTGGAGGTTAAAACTCAGCGATTGAATTCTCCAGGTTCAGATTGAGGTCCATATGCACTGATATTTAGTTGGTGAAAGTTGTGTTTTTAATTAGAATAACATGAAAAGTGCATTCACTTCTGTTATTCAACTTAAACTGTGAAACTAATATGATAGACTCATCACATGCAAAGTGAGATATGTATAGCCTTTGTTATAATTCTGATTATTATGTCACAGCTTGTAAAAACCCCAAATAAAAGAATTAATAACATTTGAATATTTTGAATATTTACTGCGCTCATCCTGAGATGTTGCTAAGATGTTGCTGAGATGTTTTATTTGTGTGTGTGTTTAGCTGTGAGCTTGTAAAAAACACAAATTCAAAATCTCAGAAAGTTAGAATATAATGAAAATACTCTTTTATTGTAGCTCAACGTGTGACCCTTTCATCTGATAATGAATCCAAAACACCTGCAAAGGGCCCCTGAGACTTTAAATGGTCTCTCAGTGGTTCAGTAGAATTCCCCATCATGGGGAAAACTGCTGAGCTGACAGTGGTGCAGAAAACCATCATTGACCCCCTGAATGAGGAGGGAACGGCTCAAAAGGAAATAGCAAAAGAAGTTGGATGTTCTCAAAGTGCTGTATCAAAGCAGAAAGTTAAATGGAAGGGAAAGTGTGGAAGAAAAAGGTGCAGGGGTGAGCGCAGTCTGGAGAGGACTGTCAGGAAAAGGCCATTCAAAAGTGTGGGTCCTTCACAAGGAGTGGACTGAGGCTGGAGTCAGAGCATCAAGAGCCTCCACACACAGACGGATCCTGGACATGGGCTTCAGATGTTCCTCTGGTTGAAGCGTCCTGGTCTTCCATAACACCTCAGTCCAGAGGCTGAGAGCATCCATGCCACGCAACCGCATTAAGGCATTCAAGTAAAAGGCCCAAACCAAGTACAAGTACATATGCATGATTATAGTTTTCAGAGGACCCACATTTCTTTGTTTAATTTTTTTATTTTTTTTATTGATTTCATGTAATAATCTCATTTTCTGACATTTTCATTTTAGGGTTTTTACAAGCTGTAAACCATAATTTTCTAAATTAAAACAAACGCTTGACATGTGTCACTTTGCATGCCATGACTCTATATCATATATTAGTTATAAACTGAATTACAGAAATAAATGAACTTTTTCACCATATTCTAATTTTCTGAGGTTCACCTGTAATGCCAGTGATTCTCGAAACCACCTTATTCAGGGGAAGACTCATAAAAAAATTGGACTAACTTTTTTTTTTTAAATGAGCTCAAACTGGGCATGAACCTGCCCGAAGTGGGAATGAATCAGACCTAATCGCACTAAACCCCCAAACTTAAATCCATTCATGACACCGCATCTCCTTTAAACGCGTCTAAAATGGCAGAACACCAAACTATACCGAAAAGAAAAGTACCACAGTTTTAGAACCATCGGAGCAATTTAGCCACAATCCATTGCACTCCATCACACAACTTTGTCTTACTAAAACCATTTTATTCTCCGACCTCTGCTCGGGCGTGCGGCGCGGTTCGCGGTTGTAAAAGCGTGATGAATGGAGCTAATAAAAAGCCCTGTATTAAATTGCGCCGCGCTCGGTCCAAACAGTGCGAGAGCGCGGCCGGTTCTCGCAGGTGAAGCGGAGTTTATCGACGTCTCGCTCTCATATTACCCTCATGCATTATGGATCGACCGGTTCCCTCTGATCCACCGGCGGCTTTGTATCTTCAAAACAACCGCGGTCAATAACCTTCCTACAACTCTGTCCACTGATGTAACGCATTGTTCACATTCGGGTCTGGAAGTCTTTTCTTTATGAAGATTTAAAGGCCAAACAATTATTTTCAGGTTTACTCTACAAAAATCAATATTGACTAAATCTAAAAATAAATTTGAATCAACTGGACATTTGCATTGATGTATTTATTTAATGGTATTGCGGCTACTTCGTGTTTCTTCTTGCACAAAGCCAATATGATGCGCTTTCCAACTGTGCCACTAGAGTTCAAATGTTTTCGTCTCTTTTCTTCATTTTTATCTAGTGTTTTTATTATTGGTCGACAAAAAAACCCATCTGGAGCTTTTAGTCGCAGTCTGAAAACAAACCGACGATCTAAAGGTCTTCGAGCGGCATTCGAGACCTGCAAATCCATACACGTCTTCTTCTGAAACACCGAAGGGGCACCAAGATCCCGACGCACCTGCAGCACAGTGGAGGCGTCGCAAGAGGAGGTATCCGGGCGAGACTCGCTAAGCCACACAGGTCTTCTATTCCTACTATTGTTCTGGCTAATGCGGAGTTTCGCAGGTGACCCTCAGGTGAGGAACGGCGTCAGAGCCAGAAGAGGAGGAGGAAGAGGAGGACAAAGATGAAGGTAAGGAGCTGCGCAGGAGGAGGTGGAGGAGCTGACCAGTGCAGGACACCACGCTCTGAAACGGGGACAACCCCCATTTCAGAGGACCCGCCCCCAACCTCCAAAAACATGCTGGTACTTATTTATCTATATTAACGGCACAGGTTTTTCTGAATGAATATAGGCTAGTCTGCTTCAGCCGTCGGATCAATTTAAATGGTTATTGATGAGCTTTGACCGAGCTTTACCCAAATCTAAGAGCTTCTGGACTCGAGTTTACAGACAGTGTAACGCCTCATTTGAAAGCTAAGACCTGCAAAACCGATCGTGACTTTTTTTGTTGCATTGTTGTCACATTTTTTAACCATTTAAACAAATATATATATTATTATTATTTTTTTACATGTTTGTGTCGTTTTTCTGGTTGTGTTTTTGTTGATTTTGTCGTCGCTTTTTGACACTTTTTTTTGTCGCGTTCTCATCACGTTTTTGAGGCTCTTTTCTGACTTTTTGTTGTTGTTGCTTTTTAATCACACTTTTGTCACTCGTTTATTGTGCTTCTGTCGCTCTTTCGTTGCTTTTTTTGTTGTTGTATTTTCATCCTTGTTTTGACTCTTTTGCGCAAGAAGATTTTAGATTTGGGTAACCCCCGCCTGCTCGGTTCAGGCGGGGGTTACGAGGTTGAAATGAACTAATAATGTTATGAATATCACAGAAAGCTGCTTGTCATGCTTTGTAAAACTGATGAATCTTTTCCTCAAGATTCTTGTTGAATCTCTTGATATATTTGTGCACGATCTCTGACCAATAAACAAATAAACAAACTATATTCAGTGGTTTGCAAAGGTTTTATGCACCAGAAATGAATCTACAAGTTTCCAACAATATGTTTAATATCACTGGAGAACATCATTCATTTACTATAACCCGCCAGATACATAAAAAGTAATGTTTAATCCATAAAAATCTAGATCATTGAGGAGGTCCCCGTCATTGGAGATTTACCACAGACCTAAACTTTTATGAAGGATAATTATGAATACGAGGAATGGAACCTCTTTTATCCGTTTATATCAGATATTCTTTCAGGCTATGGTTAAATAATTGAGTGCGACGTAAAAAAAAACAGTCTGCTTTAATTTGAGCGTTTTCACATCCAAATCGGGAGAAAGGCGACACAATTACAGAGAAGAGTGCGTTAAACCGTCACATTTCTTATTGTTTCGCCTGGCTTCATCTTCGCAGGGAATTTTTGTTCAGCGACTAAAGCAGTTTTAAACGAGTTATGTGCGGGAATAAAGCTTGAAATTACTTTTGAAGACCGAAAAACAACGATGGTCACTGTCCCATTCAAAACTTGTAAAATGTCTACAGTTTTCTGAGTTCCAAGGGTAGTCTGTGGAAAAAGCTGTACCATCTTTTGTTTCTTGCTGCATTATAGAGTCATTACAAGAGGAAGCCGACAAAACATTAAGAAATGACACGAGATTTCCAAACTGTGGAACAAATAAAGGGTAAAGACGATCAAACGCATTCACGCATCCACTGTGAGCGTCTTACCTGGCGCAGGTGTAGTGCCCATGTCTGCACCCCCTCGCCGCTCTGACCTTCTCTTCAGCGGATTCTCTCCTCTGGTTGGTCGCTGCCGGGGCTCCTCCCCAGCTCCGGTTTCATCTTTGAATAGTTCGTTGTTGACGAGTATTTGAATACATTCAAATACATGAGAGCAACAAACTAGTGCATCTAAACTAAAGAGTCAACATCGTAAAGGGAGAAATGACACGAATCTACTTGAATTAAGAGATCAGATCTAAAGTTTGAGTATCTTTGGTCTGGTCTTAGAAGATAAAAATATACTCCATTGTCCCCTCTGCATTTGACCCATCCTTCGACGTTGCTAGGGCGCAGTGGGCGAGACCCATCTCCTGCTACTGGGCCAGGCTCAGAATCACCTGGCTGGAGGATTCACCCATCGTACATGTTTTTAGTGGTGTGGAAACCAGAGAACATGCAGAAAGGCCCCGTCCAGGTGGGAATCGAACCCGGGACCTTCTAGCTGTGAAGCACGATAGCTAACCGCTGCACCACCGTGCCAGTGAAGGAAGGAAGTGTTTTCTTAATTCAGATTATTTTGTATAATTTCAAATGAAAAATAAATATAAGAGTAAAAGTTAATTTGTCTGATTTCAAGTGGGATTTCTGCTTGTTCCATTGGCTTTAGCATTTTCATCTTATTCAACATAAAGAACCTTTAATCTTAGGGTCATTTTTCTCGTTTAAGATGGTTGTTCTTCCAGTAGCCACTTAATCATTTTGTAAGGATGTTGTTTGCTTTATATATTGCAGAAAATATCACTGGGTACACGTTTTAGAGCTATAGCAAATAAAAACCTCCATAAAAGCATGCGGTTTAGAGCTGCACAATGCCGCAAAATATATCGTATCGCGATATTAGGGGACGCAATATCGCAACATCACTAAAGTCTTCACCTGCCTGAGATCGACACATCCTTTTGTAGTTTTAGTTAAACACGTCCTGATTCAGTCTTGTCTTGTTGTGGCGCTGATGTAGTGTTAGAACGTATCGTGTTGAAATGGTTTATCGCAATAATGTCATTATCGCGATATCGAACCACCCGTATCGCATATCGCAAGGTTCTTCAACGTCGTTCAGCCCTAAAACCGGCTCAAATTCAACATGCAGTATCTTCATCCCAGCGAGTCGTTTATCCCATGAAAGACGGTAGTTCTTCCAGTGCAGAATAGCCATGTTTTAATTTGTAAAGATGTTGTTTTCGTAATAAAAATATCCTGTGAGCACATGGGTTTAGAGCTATAACAAATAAAAACCTCCTCAAAAGCGTGCCGTTGATAGTCTAGTGGTTAATCTTACAGGAGAATAAATATCTTTGGTCACCATAGATCTGAAATTTGGGCTGATTTTGAGTAGGTTTGGGTTTTTATTATTTCCAATGGAACAAGAATGATTGATCTCGCCTCTGACTTTTCTTTGGTCTCATTTCAAGGGTTTTTAATATTATTTTAAGTTCGGGTCCATTGACAATTGAACCTACTCAAAGCATTAATTGTTTTGAAGATGAATTAAAACCAAAACTAACCGCGAGAGCTTCTGCAGCCTCCGCGTGTAATTGAATAATCCACGGGGTGATCGCACGGTCCGGTGGCCCAGGAGGTGTAACATGAAGCTGTAGGAAACTCGGTCCATTTTGGGGCTCATATTAATCATTCATGTTGTGCACTCAGCCTCGCGTCTTCCTGTTGTTCCGACCAGCGAGCTTTTATTAGTCACACTTTGAAAAAACATCCTCATCCAGGGCCGCTCGAAACAAAAACAAATCGCTTTGGAACGTCACGGAACTGTCGCAAAGACGTAAAAGGACTGGACGGCGCTGAACTATATATAAAAAAAATATATAATAATAATTGTAATACAGCCTCTCCCAATTCTGAATTCTCTTCTTATTGTCGCCCTGTAATAAAGATCACTGGTGTTTTAAGTTGGATAAACAATTATAGCTCGGTGGTGAAGGCGAGCTGAGAGTTTTCAGGTTAAGGCATAATCTGCCCCCAAACCAAATGGAATAAGTCAAGTGGTACCAGGGTTGCCAGGTCTGCCGTTAAACCACAGAATTGGGCTTTTTTTTATTTAAGCCTTGGGTGAACTAAATTTGAAGCACGGGTTGAAATGGCCAGGTTCTTGTTTCGAGTGGTTCACTTTTCACTATTTGCGACTTTATTTCCCTCATGTGGCCCATAATTGTCTCGACATTTCTGACTGTTTCTAATGAAAAAGAACGACTTTCTCCCTTCACCTGAAATAAGAAGCAAAGTGTTGAAAAAAGTAACTAAGGTCATTTAAACTAATCTATATCGGTGCTGGGATCTAAACTATTTTTCTTATACATCAATGATTTGTATTTGGTTTTCCAAGAAGCTTAACCTGGTCCTTTCTGCAGATGATACAACAATCTTACTCTCAGGTGCAGATTTACAGCAAATGGTGATTGAGATTACAGAAGAAATGGATACATTGAACGATTGGTTCTGCGTAAACAAATTGTCTCTAAACATTACGAAAACCAAAGCAATGTTCTTTGGAAATCGCGTAATGAATGTACAATTACCAGTTCAAATTGGCAACGAAACTATTGAAACAAACATTTTCTTAGTGTAACACTCGATCATAAAATCAGCTGGAAACTAAAACTAAAGTTGCAAAGATTTCAGCCCTAATGAATAAATCTAAATATATAATTAACAACAAAGCTCCATATACTATATACTGTTCACTTATCCTTCCCCGTTTAACATATTGTGTAGAGATCTGGGGAAATGCGTATAAAAGTAATCTTGACCCATTGTTTAAAGTTCAAAAAAAGGCAATAAGAATAATCCATTTAGCTGGACACCGTGAACACACGTCCATTATTCTTTAAATCAAAAACAATGAAATGTGAGGACCTTACTGAATTTAAGATCACTCAAATCATGTTTAAAGCCTCACAAAAGTCACTTCCTACAAACTATGTTCAGCAAACGAGAAGTCAAACACAACTTAAGAGGTAAAAGGAGTTTTGATAAACAGTACTCTAGAACAACTTTAAAAGCAGCTTTAAAAATATGGACAAACCTAGATGAAAGCATCAAACTTCGTAATAACCTGTCACTCTTCAAAAAGGTTCATAAAGAATAAATAATCCTCAAATATGAACAAATACGAGTGTTGTAGTATATTCCTTTGCTGTTATTATTGTTCTTTCCTTGCCCTATGTTCCCTTGTTTATGATTTGTCTATGATTTGTGACCTTGTACTACGTTCCTTGCTTTGATCTTTGACTTTTATTGGAAATTTTATCGTTTTTATTTTGAGCAGATCTGCTCAAAATAAACAAATACAATAAAAAATAAAAATGGGTATAGATTTTTTGGCAGTAAAATAAACTTCATACCATGCACTTTTCCACATCTTTATACTTCATTTCCAGACGTATAAAGCCGGTCTGCTGCTGAGCCGTTTCCATGGCCACACTCTCACTCAGCCTTTAGAAACCGGAAAAACACAAATAATTTAAAGTTTGCACCGAGTGTTTTTTTTCTGATGCGGTTTCAGTCGGGCGTAACATCATCCCTCATCCTTCTTCAGCTCCTGGTTTATGTCTGTGTACTTTCCTAATTTACTTTCACTTGAGCCTGGCTTTGTTCCCAATCAGTATTTAGTAGCTTCTTATTGTGTGTGATGTTACACTTAACATATTGGACTTAACATGGTTGGCACGGCAACAGTTTAAAATTGTTTGCCTCGATCTATGTCACTTCCTGTCGGTGTCCAATAAGGAAGTGAAACTATGAACATCACAAAAATTGTCAAAACTAAAGCAAACTCTATACAAATATACTAAAATATTTGTAATTAAAGTGATTATTTTTGCTTCCGTCTTCAACTATAACCATTTTCCCCTCATTTTTCAGCCCCGATCGAGACCTTTTAGAGTCTGGATTCAAACTACACAATAAAGACACACACACACACTGGTTATTGCCTGGCAAAGATTTTATAAATTAATAAAAACATTCCCTTTGTAGTGTTTTACAGAAAGTCTTAAACCGTCGGTGGAGTTTTGTCTTTTTGATTTTTTCCCGTGGATCCAAAACATATAAAAAAATACTCAACACATTTGGGGTTACAACAGATTCACTTTGTTGGCTTCTCCTCACACGCTCGTTCCTCTGGTCGCCGTGAACACAGGGTTTATACAATATCTACAGAAAAACGGCAGGCAATCGTTCAACTTCACGATGAGGTTAAAGGGACGGGACGCTGTTCGGAGAAATAGACACTTAGCACAACATCGAGCTAAATGAATCGATACTGTATTAGCAACGTAAAAATGCAATGCAGGGATATGCTTTTTGTGAGCTCTAAAGTCCGGCCAAATCCTGGATATAACTTCCATTAACAGTTCTAACCCCCGCCTTAAAGTGATAGTCTGTAAGTTTAAATGTTTTACAAATGTGATAGATTGTGTATAATTGACTGCCTGGGTCTGAAATTTGAGATATTCCATAATAATATATTTCTAAAGTCCCTCTCTTTGCCGATTTCAGCAACTAATCAGAATCCCCGGGCTACCACTTTGACCAATAAGATGAGCTTTTCCTCTGAACAGGCCCGTCAGGTCCAATCAGGAGGAGGGGGAGGAGCTTGATCGTTTACTTTTGATTATTCCTCACTTTGCAAACTAGGAGTGGCTTTTTTGTTAAAGTTGTTCAAATTTCGCTCTCCTCACTTTGCAAACTTACAGACGATCACTTTAACCGAGCACATTTTCTCCAGTTCAGCTTTACCCGAATCTAAAAGCTTCTGGACTGGAGCTTACAGCCTATAGGCCAGAGTAACGCCTCTTTTGAAAGCTAAGGCCTACAAAACTGATCTTTGTGTCGAGTTTTTGTCAAATTTGTATTATTATCGTTGTGTTTTCTTTGTGTCTTTTTTTTTGCCTGTTTTTTTTTTTCTTTCATTTTTGTCATCGTTTCCTTCTTTCCTTTTTTTATTGTGTTTTCGTCTCTATTTTTGCCGTTTCATCCTTTTAAATCGTGTTTGACGCTCTTTTGTTGCTTTTTTTTTCTTTTTTCTTGTGTTTTCGTCACCGTTTTGATACTTTGTTCAAGAAGCTTTTAGATTTGGGGAAACTGGAGAAAATGTGCTATTTTGATCCCGTTGCTGTTCAAACTCATAATAGTCCTTTACCGAAGACCGTCCCGTCCCTGTGATGGTCGACATAGCACTTTTTGCATAGATCACATGGAGAAAAAGCATTTCGTGACGCGCAGAAACAAAAACAAATAAAGACAGTACACGCTCGACACTAAACTCAAAACAATCAATATTTTCAACCAAATTCGACCCGAACAAAAATGTGCATTGAAAGTCACAGAGAAAGTACAGGGTAAAGTTTAACGTACACAAACTTTGGCTTTGTGTCCAAGATTTCAACAAAAAGTCAGTATCTTTTGTGTCTACAAGTTACAAAGGAGTTAATATACTTTCCATGTAGTTTTAGATTTAGAACCGTATCTGTAAGAAGGTGTTCCTGTTAAATCAAACAGAGGGCACGGCTTTTAGCATAATTAATATCAGGTGGTGGTTTGATTGTCATTAATTTACAGAGATAAAAGTGACAAATTTAATAGTCAGTTCAGAGGTTCCGTCTTTTTTATTGTACCTTTGTAACTTCAACAAATTGATGTTCATTTTTTTATCACTAAAAGGTAAGATACAACTAATCACATTGAGTTTTGATTCCATCATGTTTGGGCACTGTTGTATCTATGTGAGAAGAATTTGCAAACTTATGACTCAAAAAGAAATAAAGACTTGAAATAAATGTAGAATTCCAACTTCTTCCACCTCAACTCATAGTTTTATGTAATCGTAACACAGACATTTCAAGTTCTGCCAACTTAGAACGGATATTTGTCCTGAACCGCCCGGGTTTTAGAGTGCTCTGCAGCCGACGCTCTCGCCGAGGAGGCCGTGCACCTGCTAAAAACAGAATCACCTCTGCAGGGCTTCCATTAAGAGTCAGAAGTCTGGAAGAATCAGTCCAGCAGCTGTAATCGGAGCTCAAGCACGCCCTTATGTTCACGCATATTAAGTAGCTACGTGCTCTTTGTGCGTGATTGCCGTCAGGTCTTCAAATTAGAGCTGGGAAGACCTTAAGAAGCCAAATGAACTGAAATAACACGGTCACAGAGAGAGATTCAATGCTGTGGCTTAACATTCTGCTTGAGCAATGATGGAACTGATCTTTTGATTTATTTATCCCAAAAATATGGGATGTGGTGGCGGACCAGTGGCCAATGACATCAGAAAAATCTGGACGTGTAAAAAATGTAACTGAATTTCCCTGGAAGAGGTGGGCAATATATCGTCTCCAAGATATCAAAATTGAAGTTGAAAAAAAATAAAATAAAAACACAATTTGCATATCTTCCAATGTCAAGAACAGTGGCGAAACAAGTGGAAAAAATGGGGAGGAATTGAGGAAATAAATTGGGTAGGAATTAGTAAAAACAAACAATGGGAAAAAAATTGGAAAAAATAGGGGGGAAACATTGGAAAAAAATTGGGTACATAAAAAAATATATATATTGAAAAAATTAGTAAACTAGTAAATTATTGGGGGAAAAATATGGGAAAAACTGAAAAAATTATATTGAGAAAATCCCCATAAATATCAAGATATTCATATTACTCATCCCTAATCCCTTGTTTCCACCAATTTACACATAATTTAGGAAAATACAGTTGACTTTGGATCCTTTTTAGACCGGGTTCAGTCCTGGTTTGATCTCGATCTAGGCCTATTGGTATTTGTAAAGTCAAATATTTGATGAGGTGAAAGTCGATTTTTACATTTATGCCGTCAGTATTTCATTCTAGAGTGAAATCTACCAGAGTAACGCGCGACATCGTGCAAAGAATTGGGCCAAAACAAAACAAAAAGTGTAATGTCTTCACCTTATCAGCTTATAACTTGTATTTGACACAAAACCAAAAAAAAAGATCACACACACGGTTCATCATTTCGATTCCTCAGATGAACCCTAGTCTAAAGTACAGTGCAAGTCTTCTTCGTAAAGGTGTATTCATCAACATGCAGAAGTCCTATGCGGTACCAAACAACCCGGAAGTGAATGCGTGTAAGAAATAGATGTAGAAAAGTGGTAGAAAAACGTGAGCGGGTTTTGAAGAGTTAGAAAATGTATAAACGCTAAAAGTGTATTTTTGTACAATGTCAAAATGGCAAAAGGTGGAGGGATGTGCAAACAAGGTCAGATACAATCATGCATTTGAATTTCTCCTCTGAGGTTTTCAGAAAAAGTGACACTAAATAAGAACTTAACACTGGCATCGCGACCAAACTTCAGACCCGGCACCAAAACAGGAGCGAGTTAAAAAGCGGTTCTGGAGTCCGTACATGAGGGTTAAAGAGTTATAGATGGGAGCAACATCTACGTCACTGAAGGTTAGGGCCCCCACACAGCGTCTGAACGGGGGCCGAGGCATTTTGTTTACAGTTTACTACTAAAACGTTATGCTAGGACAAACATGCGGACGCGCAACAGATTACAGATTAAAGAAGTCACAAAGGGCATGATAAACGGCCACCAGGTGGAGCTGTTTCCCCAAATATGAGCCTTGGCAGAGAGGAGCAATGGATGTACTGGCTCTTATATACTTATATAATTCCAAATAAAATATTCCGGATGTGTTTGTGAGCAGGACTGGCCATTATCACATGGTTCCGTCACTGGCTTGGAATATTTTGTCAGAGTAAAAAAAGGGGAAAAAAAGTGCTGCTCCCATTTATGGACCTCTGAGATCACCAAACCACACTTGCAGGTATGAGCATCGCCGACCCCAAAGTCCATGAAGCCACTGGTTTTGTGGGGATAATTGCACAGAGTCCGAACAACAAGCTAAAGATCGATTAGTTTCCCTATTTTCATCTCGACAGAGCGGTTGAATATTTCACACAAGACTCATAGACTTAAATGGAAATGTAGGGGGCGCTACTCTGAGAAACGAAGTAGAAACCGTGAAAAGACAGACTACTGAGTTCTGCTTTAAAATCTGGGTTCAACCTCTTTCCAATGCCGGGTCTGAAGAAAGGTTTTCTACTTGGTACCAAATGAAATGAAGGAGCTTCTCGTCGCTATGACACTGATCAAGCTAAAAATACAATTAGTGCGTTACAAGAATTAGCAGCAAAATATATCCCAAAGTCAAGAGGGGTAAAGGTTCTGGTTAGCTCGACACAGATGAACAATTATTTGTCAGTAAATGCCTTTCGAAGGCTGGTCAGTTTTCTCCCAAAATTTCAAATCCCTTTCATAAAAAAAAAAAGGAAAATTACCATTAAATAAAGTCAAAACTTCGTGTCTAATGGCAATGGCTTATGCAAACAGTTCACTCTCGCGTGAGGATGATATGTTTAGGAAGTGGTGCGAAAAGTTAAAGGGAAAAAAAAAAAAAGATATTAAAAGAGTTTCCAGTTTTGTAGGTGGTGCAGACAAATCCCTTTTTACAACTACAACACAATCAAATGAACAGATCGATGGTTCAATCAGCCGTTTCTTTGTGCATGTTTTATGATAAATGAGGCAACAACGCAACACACACGATTATTACAGTCGCTTCTGCATGTACATGGGTGTTACTGGGGAGAGCCCGTTAACATTTAGTGGGAAAAAACGTCCATACAGGAGCAAACAAGGATGAGATAAATTTCATCCAAAACTGCAGCTGTACGTGTTATGAGTTGTGCTGTAAATATAGTCAATAGTCTTGCAAAATCAAGGCGCTTCATTCAGTATTTCCTGGGCATTATTGCGTCATTAGTAAAAATCCCTTTTAAAGCCAGTAATCAACATTATATTGGCTCTGATGCGCTGAA
This sequence comes from Proterorhinus semilunaris, assembly GCA_021464625.1. Taxonomy (NCBI): domain Eukaryota; kingdom Metazoa; phylum Chordata; class Actinopteri; order Gobiiformes; family Gobiidae; genus Proterorhinus; species Proterorhinus semilunaris. The sequence continues at coordinate 6,267,028 of CM038353.1, read as the reverse complement.
AGTGTGTCTGAATATGTAAACCACACTGTAAATCGAAACTGAAAGTTCGTTTTTTTTTATTTTTTATTATTAGTTATCATTCCTAGGGCTGGGTACAATTAAACAATACCAGTATAGTTTAGGTACTACTGGTCTCAAAATAATAAAAGTATCAAAAGCAGGAAACAGTACATCTTTAGATCTAAGTTTTGAGGCTTTTGGGCCCAGGGACAGCATTAAAGGAAGTTACTTGGTGGTTTCAGCTCAAATAAATGAACTTTAAGATAAATAGTATCTTATAGAATTAACATTATTGCTGTTCTAGATGACAAATATTTTAGTACAGGTATCGAAAAAAGTATCGGTATCGAAAACGTTAAAATCGTTAAAGTACCGGTATATTCCTAGAGCTGCCAGCAGGAGGAGCCCCAGTCAAGCCCCATGTATGATATGTCCACTTTAATCAAATGTTATTGAGCTGCTGAAACTAGTTTTAATTATCGACTTTGACCTGAGATAACCACGTATGTTTCTTCAGTGCAGCCTCAGGACTCACCAGGCAACACAACTTAGCATTTTCTGTTTCTGTACCAACCCAGCGCTAGTCCGGAGCCCTGGTTAAAGCCACACTGCGTAACATTTTGGACCATACTGTTGCCATCAGTACAAAATATGCTCCCAATGACAAACTTGAGGTAATCAAAGAATTGATTTGGATGAGGAACTAACCTGTTTCAATCTCATATTCTGCTGCCTTTACTCACATCTCCATGGAGACGAGCTGGACCCACTCCCAGTAACGTTACAGTCATGTCTTAGGAGAGCTGAGGCGCTCACAGCAAAAGCACATGCTTGTTTGTACATTTATGAGGTATTTTTCAATGATGAAAATATCTGTCATGAGATAAAGGCTTGATTTCAATTGCATTTATTGTGTACAATTCTACACAGTTGTGGCTTTAAAGATTAAATATTCGCCAATAACTTAATTTTCTGTATTGTGAAAAACATGTTTTAAAACTAAGTGACATGAAATGCTAATTTGGCATAAGTTACATTACTCTGCTATTGTATTCATCGCTTTAGTTCAGTTTTTACTGTTTTGTATCTATTTATCCAGCCAAATCTATATCATGACTATGCTTCATTCATTCATTCATCGTCTTTTCCTCCAAACTTTCAAGTACGGCCTATTTTACATTTACATTGTATTTTCCCTTTGAGCGTGGAACACACATAGATTTAGCTCCTATAATAATAAAAACACCCATGTACATGCAGCCAGCCTCTACAGCTTCAGATTCCTGACTGATCTTTGTATTTGGTTTGCGTAATCTGTAAAGGATAAACGTCGATTTGTGTTCATTCAGTTTTTTCACCCCGCCCCCCCAAAAAAAACTTAAACTTAGCACCAGTTTGTGCACCTACGTGTCTCTATGTGGCTTCGCTTCATTTATACCACGTTCTATGGTATTTACAGTGATAACTCTGTCTTTATAATACATGATTTATTCACAATGCCGTAAAAAGGGCCTCCCCCCCAAGTCCATTCGCAAACTACTGATGTACAAAATCCTACCCGAGCGTACGGTCCTTTCAGTGCGAGTCGCGGGTTTTGAACGCCCTACTCCTCGGGGCGGGGGTTGTGGGCGGCGAAGGGCAAAGTGACCGCGTGCTCTTGGGCCAGCGCCGCCAGCTCCTTCAAGAACTCGCAGAAGATGACGGAGGAGTAGACGGCGTTCTTCACCCTCAGCGCCTCGGCCTGCTTCTCCGCTCCCGCACCGCCCCCTCCGGTCCTGAAGAGGCCGCCGTCGCGCACGTGCGCCAGGGCCATCTGGGCGGCGTGGCGGGCGCGGGTCGGGCTGTTGGTGTGGCGCAGGATGAGGTCGCCCAGGGATGTTTTACGGCTCTTCACTGCGGGGGGAGAAAAAGCACAGGCGATGTAGCGAGCGAGAGGTTTTCACGTTTTTCCCAAGTAAAGAGCCTTCTGGAGATAATGTATGTCTGCAGTGTTTCCCCTCCTATTCTGCCCTCCCTAGACCATGTTGGCGTGTAGTTTGGCAGATAGCAAACAGATTTGACATGAAGAGAATGACTTCGAGCTATGTGTATTGCTCCATTCAAAAGTTGTAAAACTGCGAATAAACAAACATAAAAATGCCGTCAGTATTTGGATAGAAAACAGCTGACAGTATGTCACAAATATAGCTTATAAAACACAGAAAACAGTAGCTGCAGCTAATAACATGCAAAAATAATGGAGAAAGTCCGCTAGCTTAGCCGCGGCTAACTAGCATAACTATCGCGACCGTTTAGCATAACAATAACATCGTTACATTAGACTTCCATCAGCATGGAGTGAATGAACCCCCCTCCCTTTCATGAGTGAAGCGCTTTGAATGTGACTTGTGTCATATGAAAAGCGCTATACAAATAAGATTCCCTTCCCTGTTGGTACACAACACCTTCAGTAAACAAAACTTACAGGCATATATGCTCCCAAAAGCTCCGTGGAAGCCATTTTGCACTCGGAGCAGAGAGCAGACCCACAGCAACTACTGCTTGTGTTCATTACTTTTCACACAACAAAGATGGCGGCCGAACAACTTCCTTTTACAAAACATGTCATGAACAGACTCACCACAAGAGCGTAGGTCAACACTGTAACTGTAAAGGTTCTTGGGAGACAGCACACCTACCATTATCCTCGCTCTGATCACTGAGACTTTTAAATCTAGACTCAACACATTACCGTTTACATGAACACTCAACATCTGAGCTGCTGTCGCCCACATGGTGCTATTTGAATAAACTTGCTTTGCTTGTCCCTGTCCCGTCTATTTAAAAGATGTCCCACTTTTTTCTGTTGCTCTGGGAGCTGTGAAAATATATATACGCTTTTGGCTCCTAACAGACTACGACATATTGCCATCGCACCTTTTTGTAAACACTGCACAGTTCAAGATGTTTCTGTCTTTAGGGGCGGTGTTTTAGGACATGAGATGGTTTGCAGACCTGTAATGGAACTGCACATTGTCCTTCAAATAAATGAATAAAATAAACTAATCTCAAGTCCGCGTTTACCTGTAACGCGTTACTTTCTTAAGTCCCATGTCCCACTTTTCAACCATTTGAGACGGTCACACAGTAAAAATGCGACGCCTTCAATTTCTTTGTGCATTAACTACACTGTTTATAGTTGTCAGGGTAACGGAACTCCTGTTTTCAAGAACAATTCAGGGATTCAATTCATGATTTTCTTTTCACAGAAACAGTGAAAATATTGGCTTTACTTTATTTTCAACACTATTTACATTATGTGATTCTCATTGAAGACATTAAACTATGAATATAAACCACCACACGGGATTATGTTTTATATTTTAAATTCTTAATAAGGTCCTTGTCCCTGTGAAGTGAAAAACATTTCAGTGATTTGGAAGAATGTCGCTTATTTTTTTTTGTTTAAAACATAATTCACATGTTCATTCATAAATCAATGCCTTCAGTGAGAATCTACAAAGTAAAAAAATCCATACATTAAAAAGATTACATTGTTACTGGCACTGTCCGCCCAGCTTTGGCACTAAGAGCATTAAACGTTTGGGCAGCCCTGCTCTAAAAACTAAATGAAGGGGACTTCAAGTGGAAATGGCTGCACCTTTACTCCAATCAAGCGACCTTCATTGAAAGAAAATAGAGTAACAGATATTTTATGTCCACTTCTGATATGAATCTGCTGAAAGATATTTATCTTTCTGGGCTCATGGTAACCGGGTACCTGCTTACTGGACTAGGAGTCGCTCTGGTTTATCGCAAAGTTGGCAAATTGGCAGCAAAAAAGGAAACCCCGCTGCTGTCGATCGAAATCAAAGAACAGTTTGAAGGAGTGAGTGCCAATAAGATGGAATTACAACGGAAAGTAGCGAAAAGTGAGGAACTGATTAAAAGACCTTTCTTCTCGTTACGAGGAAGGATTACGGAAGATGGATTACATCTTGGCAAAGTCAAGGGAGGTCTTGGAACAGATCTCGGATCTCTTTGGATGGAGTGAGAAGGCCACTACCTGCTGCGGATGTCTGAATAATGTTGAAGACCAATGAAGAGCACATTGATTTTTTTAAAGTTAAAAAACTGAATAATTTTATCCTCCATGAAACACAGGAGAGCCGCTGGGCCGTTATCTTGCCTGTGCAATGTGAACGTCCCAAACCAAGGCCGAGCCACGGGTGAAAGGACTGATAGGGCTGATACACCAACATAAACATTTCAAGGTCTTTCACAAAGTGTCCCGGCCCCATCCTACCGCCCTCCGTCTGAGTCCGCCTCACTACTAGCCCCCACCACACCTCCCTTTTGTACCGAAGAAAAAATGTGTATTATCCAACTGTGTATATTTGTGTATGTAGGTACTTGCTTTACTGCTTCTTGTAACTTCTAATTTCAGCAAATAAGGGGCGCCATTTAACAGCCGCCCTGGTAAAATTCCTAGCTGTGAACTTCTGAAGAAAGCAGCGTTCCCCTCTGGTTGCCCCGTGGCAGTGCACAGGTGTTGCGTCGCGTTTCGTACCCAGTGAATCGGAGCGTCTGAGTGCGGGCACAGAGGGCAGGTCGCTCCAGTCCACTCTGCCCCGGGCCACGAGGTACTGCTGAGCCTTCCTCAACATCACGGGGAAATCCTCGTGGGACGCCGCGAACGCCTCGATCCGGTTCTTCACGGAGCCCAGCACCTGAGGGCGCACAGGGGGAGGGAAGGGTTTACTCTGACAGTGTTCATGTGGGACAAACTGTAACGTCAGAGCTCATCACTGCCGCCAAGGTACGGAGGATAGAAGAGGTGGGTGATATCTCCAGGAAGATATGCAAATTTATAACATCGAGTTTACCTCCAATGTCAAGAAATGTGGAAAAATAGAGAAAAAAATAGCATAATAATAGGGGAGGGAAAAGGGAAAAATTGGTTAAAAAAAATTGGGAAATTTTGTGCAAATCCAAGGCACTAGGAAATACGGCTAGGTACTGTTAAATTTCTTGCCAGTACTTTAACAATACTTAGTTTTTGGTACCGATACCTACAGGTAATCGAATATATGATCGACTTGATAGAAGTTGAATAACAGAAATAAATGAACTTTTGCACGATATTCTAATTTCCCCGAGTTTCACCTGTATACTGAAATAATTGAAATGCAAATGTACAGTATCAGGTTAATCTCCAATGTTAAGAAATGTGTCACAGATGGGAGGAAATTCGGGAAAATATTAGTCATAAAAAAGGAACAAAAATGAGGGGAAACTAATTGAGAAAACGAGAAAAAATTGGGGCAAAAAATAAGAAAAGGAAGTGGGCAAACATTGGGCATAAAAAGTTGGAAAAATGTGAATAAAGAATGTTTTATTTTTTATTTGAGCTTTTAATTCCTCCTATACAACAGTGTGCCTTGGATTTTCACTTCCTTTAATGCCGTCCCTGGACCAACAGCATTTTTCTGTACCTGCTCTCATTTTAATTTTTTTTTATACCAGTAGTACCAAAACTTTTTATTCCCCGATATCACACTGGTATTGTTTAATGGTACCCAGCCCTACTAGGAAACAAGTGATTCATCCTTTTTTTTCAGCAGCTTTTCTGAATAATAGACTTATTTGTAATACGATATGGAAAACTGTAATTTCAGATTCAGTTTTTGGTCCAAATTGAGATAATTGAGATTAATCTCCAAACACAGCAGCCGATCATGAGGCTAATTACAACAAAATTGCATCATCTCAAGTCATTTCTATGAGGATTCCTAAGTCGTGCTTTTATCTTGGCTAATGATGATGAAATGAGGAAATCCTGAGCCATGTACCAAAGCAGAAAATAACAGAAGCCGCCTTTGAACCCGTTGCTTCTGCGTTTTATGTTTCTGTGACGTTGCAGCACCTGAATCAGGGACTTGACACTGGGCTGGAAGACCATGTTGGTGTTGAGGAGGAAGGAGCGGAGCAGAGGCTGAGGGTACGACGCCAGCTGAGCCACGATGCCAGTGAGCAAGATGTTGACGTACAGAGAGTTCTGCAGCATGTTCTCCAGCTTCATGAACAGCACCACCATGAACGGACCTGGAGGGGGCGCCAGAGGGGAAATATCGGAGTCGTTTCATCAACAGACTGTACACAAACAAGACAAATCTCTGCTCCATTCTTAAGACCCGTAGGTGTGTGTGGATTGTGTCTATTGGCTTTTAATGTTTCATTGCTTTGAATTATTTATCACTTCAGGTTTAGTAATAATTTATTTCCTTGTGCAGAACTTTGGAAACTCTTGTTTATAAAGTGTCCTATGGAAATAAAGTTGGACTGGATAAAATGTGTTTTGGGCCATAATCACACTATTTTTTATGAACTTATGGAGTAAGAGGATTGGGAAATGTAAATATTCTCCTAGAAATGTACATTAAATGCTCATATTAATGACCATAAAAGGCATTAAAAACATGTATAATAGGCCAGAATGAGTGAGTGAGTGAGTGGTCGGCCCCAGAGTTACTGAATAATGACTCCAGTGTGGCGCTTTGAGAGACTCTGTAACACAGGCTTAAAAAGCGCAATAAAAAAAGTGTGTGCCATTAGTACTCACTACCTTTGAGGCCTTAATTTTGGCATAAATAATTTCATGACTTGAAATAATAATAATAATATTGCACTTTTCCAGACACTCAGTCGCTTTTACAATTTTGCTTCTTAAGGCGAGACACATTGCAGCAGCAGTGACAAGGTGCAACGACAATTGGCCGTCGCATATTCCCTGAAGGGGCCCCATGAGCCCAGCCCCTCCCTCACGGGTTTCTCAGGAGAAGGAGAGAGAGAGCGCCGCGTGTTGGACGTAAACAGACACAGTTCCGACAAAATGTGGAGAAGTTCTGCTTCTGGCAGCAAAAACGAAAGAAAAGGAGGATAAAGAGGAGGAAGGAGAGCAAGACAGCAGCGAGTGTAATAAGTTACTGTAGTTGTAGGTCTCTGAAGTGCTTTCTTTTAGCAGCCTTCATTGTTTGACATGCAAATATCATCAACAAGCTAGCGCCGTCACCGTGCGAAGAGGGAATGCGAGAGGCTTTGCTTTCCGGGCTATCTCTAAAAAAAAGCATCGTGTAGGGTAAGTTTTGTCGTTTTTATACGGACATCAAAACTAAGTTGTTAAGGGAGAAAACTAGCAAATAATCTCCACATTAACCACCGAGTGAAAAATGTATTACTTTACCTAGTAGCGGAATCACATTTGTTTTGTTCTCCTTTACTATATTGTAAACTCAGACATTTGAGGAAAAGACACCGTGCATCAAATTCATGAACTTCCAGATTCAGGTTTTCTCGCACTTCTGTGACAATGACCCTGAAAAGTGTTAAATGTGCCAATAAACTCATCCCCGAGTTTGGACCACAGCCAACATTTAAAAGGGGGGGTATTATGTAAAATCGACTTTTTCAAGCTTTATATCGTGTTATTATGTCATTCCCTCATTAAACACATGCCTGGAGTGTTGCCTCGGCTCATTCACATATTTTTGAGTAATCAGTAAAAACTTAGACGGCGGCCATTTTAGGTGTAGCTATGCCTCAGTCCTCCTAGGAACGCCCCCACCTCCTGGAGACGCCTCTGGACCTTTCGTCACCAGCCGAGCCACCAACCACTGCTCCTCAGCTCAGCGGAGGAGACAGAGGCCTATTTCAAGACGTTCAGTACAGCCATTTTGAGAGCAATTTTATTCAAGGCAGTTATTTTAATTTACTGCATATACAGACCAACAGAAGGTTACGTCATCATTGTAGTGTGCTATAGACTGGTGCTATGTGATTGAAAAAAGCATAATACCCCCTCTTTAAATGTCTTGGCTTATTGTTTCATAGTTACATAACGCAGTGATGTTCCTTAGGCGTCTTCTCTAAAACACTCACCAGTATAAGGCTGAGGTTGGTTCAGAGGCCTGGCCGGACTGCACAGCCCCACCACAGCAGCGTCTCCTCTCCCATCTGCTCCTACTGCCGTCGTCCCCGTCTCCTCCTCTAGGGGGTGCTGCTGCTGCGTCTCCTCCCTGAGCGCATCATCAGGTTTAAACACCGCCGCGCTCGCCTTCACCCGGTCCTCCAGCTCCCTCAGCTCCTGCGTGAAGGCCTCGATGCTGATGCCCTGCCCGTTCGTCTCCGCGGGACACGGAGAATCGCCCGGCGCTTGCTCCAACAACTCCTCGATCAAGCGCTCGACGGACTGGCTGCCCTCGTCGATCGCGCCGGCGTTTTTCCCCTCGCCGACGTCGTGGCCGAAGACGTTACAAGTCTGGGGCGTGCGCTTCACCGCGGCGCCGTTCCGGTTCGCGTTTTCATCCAAATACTGCTTCTCCCCCAGGTCCCGTTTCACCTTTTTGACCTCCAGCCCTCGCTCCTGGCTGTCGTTTGGCGCCGCCGTGCCGTTGAGCAAGGGCTGGTAGCTGACGGTGATGGCGCCCGCCGGCAGGTGCGGCCCGGGCGAGGCGTGCGCGGCCGCTGCGTTTGGCGCGGACGACGGCACCAGGGGGGGCACCTGCTTTGGCAACAGCTCCTCTCGTTGCAGGCTGCGTTTCTTCGACCGCGGCGTCAAACTGATGCAGTTGTTTTTCCCGATCGTGACGTCCCACTCGCCGCTGTCCCGTTCCGAGCTGCTCCACTCCGACCTCGCCGCCGCTACGATGGCCGCTCGTTGATTCGGCGGCGAGTCACTCCGACTGCTACCGCTCCCTTGCACCGAAAAGTGCTCAGGGAACAGCGCCATGGAAGGGTTGGAGGTGGGCGGCGGCGGCGGGGGCGGGGCGGAGTTAGGCGAGGGGTTTTCGCCGTCGTAAGGGGCGGACCAGTTTCGACACGCCCAGGAGCAGAACTCGACGCCTTTTCGGGCGTCTTTGAGGTACTCGAGGTATCCACAGTCCCACTCCAGGCATTCGGTGAAGGTTTGCTGGGAGGCGGGGGAGTCGGGGGACAGAGCGTGTCCCTGGTCAGGGGCGGCGGGCGTGGACTGGATGGAGGAGGAGGAGGTCGAGGCGCCGCCGGTGCTCTGCTGGCGCATGAAGAAGGAGAGACGGGACGGAGTGCTGGGTCTGTGCGGGGCGGGGGATTCAGAGCTGGGGCTGGCCAGCGCTGCAAGACACAAGAGCAACGTAATGTCCTGTTGAATTAGGTTTTCACATCTGCACATTCAAACTTTATTCATTTTAATCACTTTGATGCTTTAGTAATGCACTCGGGTTTACAGCCACTTAAGACACAGTTTGGTCCAAATTAAGGTTTTAGGGCTGATTTGATATTGATCTTGGCCTGGAGGGACTTGGGAGGCTGAATGTTTTATGAGGCGTTAAAACTAAACTACAAATCCAGCCACATCAATAACTGAGCAGAACGAGAAGAGGCCTATAATTAATGTCAATGTTACGGTTAATGTTTTAACCAAAACTAGGCTTGTATAGGACGTACAGAGGTGGGTAGTACTCGATTACATTTACAGTACACTTGTTACTTCTACTTGAGTAACATCAAAAAATAAAGTAACTCATGCCACTGCGAGTAAATCTTTAAGGGAAAGATTATGGTATTTTCTCATTTATTTCAAGTTTTATTTCTCATAATTTATGTCAAACTGAAACAGAAATCAGTCTTTTGACTCAAACAGTTACTCACAGTACTCGAGTAACATTTACAACAAGTACTGTTTTACTCGTACTTATTATTTAAGCCACCATTTTTTTCCTCTACCTGAGTATATTTATAATAATATAATATTATTTTAAAGTAAATTTACTCTTACGTGAGTAAATATTTTGGCCATTCTACCCACCTCTGAGGAAGACCTGGTTTTGACCTGGTTTTGATGTTCAATCAACTGCCCCTCACTACTTTAGGGCACTACTTAAGCAGAATGATTGTCGTTGCTAATGACTCCTGGTCTGTCATAAACACATCTGACTCTAATTTAACACCCACATGACTTTAAAGCCACACCGTAAAGAATTTTACCCAATATATACAATTGAAATACAAGCATTTATTTTATGACAGATATTTGAATCATTGAAAAAAAAAATCATAAATGTACAAACAAACATGAGCCTTCGCTGTGAGCGGCTCAGCTCTCCTCACACATGACTAACTTTAACGGGAGTGGGGACGTCTCCAGCTCGTCTCCATGGAGATGTGAGTAAAGTCAGCAGAGTTTGAGATTAAAACAGGTTAGGTCCTCATACAAATCCATTCTTCGATTACCCACTGCAGCATTTTCTGTGTTGAGCTGGTCATTAGGAGCATGTTTTGTAACAGTTTAGTCCAAAATGTTACGCAGTGTGCCTTTAAATGTGGCTGTGAATGATCCTTAAAGCATGTACAAAGTTAAAAAGCTAAAGTGGCGTTGTAGTGTCCCACCTTTCCCCCAGAAGGCAGTGTCGTCCTCCCGGTCCATAGGGGGCGGTGTGTTCTGTCGGCAGCACTCGGGGATCAGGGACAGGAACTTGTTGGCGGATTTCCCGTAGAGGTCGGTCTCTCTGATGGCTCTGCGCTGACTCAGCATCACGTGGGTACAGGGCAGGAGATACCTGAGGGCGAGGACGTTCGTGTTTGTTTACAGCCGTCCTTAAATACCTTTTGTATTAGTGCTGAATACTGTTTTTTACCTGAGAATGAGCTGCAGCATGACGTCTTCACAATGGAGCGAGAGCAGAGTCCTGAACAGGCTCAGAGACACCATACAGAGCTGAAACAGAGGAAAACAAACGTCAGGTTTAGGCGACTTCGATGAGTGAGAGGTCAGGCGTTGAGAGTAAACACATACACGTGTAGGCATCGAAGAAACAGACGCGGCTAACGTTAGCAGCTACGAGATTAGCGTTAGCGGCTAACACAGAGTTTAGCATTTAGACAGAAGTTTACCAAAGATCGTAAACTGACAAACATCTGACCGACCTGCTCTGATTCTGCTGAAATCCTCATCAAATGTCCGTTTGTCAAATAATCCAATACCTACAGGAGCTGTCATGTCTTTTTACAAAGGCTGCACCGGAGGCAGTGAGGCTTCAAGTGTGGAAAAAACTGCACTGTAAAATTAGTTCTAAATGGTAGTATTATGTTCAAACTGCAAAGAAAAAAAAGTTTGGTAAAATAAACATAATCTCAAAATGTTTGCTTTGCTGCACATCTTATTTATGCTGAAAACTCTGTCAAAATTATTATAGTTCATTTTCATGTCTTGTAATTTTTTGTAATGTAAAGTTCTCTTACTGAGACAGTTGCAATTTGTTACAAGGATGTTAAAACAAAAGAAACATTGGTATGAAGGAGACATTTAAAAAAAAAAAAAAAAAAGGGAAAAATCGAAATCGGGAACTTCAAATCGGAAATCGAATCGAATCGGGGCTTGAGTGAATCGTTACATCCCTAGTATTTAAGGCTTTGATTTTGGCTAAATTAACGTAACGACTTTTAATGCCCCGGGGAAACCCTGACAAAAATGTTGTGACTAAGTTGGTCAAAGTAGCAGCATAATCCTTAGCACAGCAGCTCGGTGACATCTACAGCCAAAGGGTCGAACATAAACCCTGGCAGATAATGCAGTGTCGAGACCATCCGCTCTTTAATACGGAGTTTAACCTCCGGCTGAGAATGCTCCAGACGGAATAGAGTTTTATGTTTTTAAGACTAAATTTGCTGCCTGTTTCTCATCTTTGTGAAACATTCGGCTGTGGCTTTATTCCAGGTGAAATCCAACAACACAAGATGACATCCACAACAACCCGGAGGCTACGAGGACGTCCAGGAACGAAATCCTGACCATGGGAAGAACTCAGTAACGATTGGAGACAACAGTTCGAAACAACTTTGCTCGTCGAGTTCTATACAATGGACAATCTGTATAAGAACGTGTTTGTATATCCGTTTGCATTGGATATGACATAATGTAGCTTCAGTGTTAGTTTTCCATCACTTCCTGTGCAGAGTAAATTAATTCAAAACTCCAAGGCCAAAAATGATTTACTTCAGGATCAAATTCTGGCTTCTCAGACCAAATCGAACGACAACAGGAAACGACATGCTAATAATTAACCTCTTATGATCTTTTATGAGGCCGTGTCTTCCTACTTTCCAGCATATTTATGCAAAGCAAACTCAACAGATCAGCACGAGTACAGCTATGCCCTTTTCTGTTCTCAATCAATTCTTTGCTCCGGGCCCACACACCGCCTACACAGTTAGTGCGGTTTGTCTGAGAGTCTTCGGGCTTCCAGAGCCTCGTTCACAGTAATAAATACGCCAACGAACACTAATCCTTATACCAATGCCTTCGTTTCGGGCCTGGTCTGAGAGTTAACCGGGCCTGGTAATGCTCACCCTGGAGTTGGAGCTGATGCGCGTGAGCAGAGTGTCCAGAATGGTGTCGTTGTCGTGGCGATGGAGCAGGATGAACCGGAGGAAGGTCCTGAGGAGGGAGGTCTCGGAGACGGAGCGCAGGAACAGGTCGAGGTACGCCGTGCTCGCGATCATCTCGTCCACCGAAGACTGCGGCAGGAAGAACGGAGACGGAATAAGACACGGAGGAAAACACGTGGAAAAGATGGAGGGGTTACAGAGGATATCTCACTTTGCATGCAAGTCCATCATATATTCACAGTTTACGTTGAATTACAGAAATGAATGCACTTTTTAAAGATATTCTAATCTTCCGAGTTTCACCTGTACGTAAATGAGGCCTCACACAACGAACCGAGAAACATCACATGCCATTTTATGCATTTTATGTTGCAGACTTTTGCTTATAAAATCAATAGATTCCAAAACAAACAAGCTCCCTCTGAAGTAACAACTAAACATGAATATAAAGCGCCCCCTGCTGTCAAAGGTTCAACACTGATATAAAAATAGAAATAGAACACTGATATGTTTAGAAGCTTCATACACAGGATTATAGATACAGACGGCATCTCTAGACTGTTTGAAAACAGTTGAGGGGGAAAACAATTTGGAGAAAAATCTAAACTTTCTCTAATTATTCTAAAACGACTTTAACAAATGCCAAATTATGAATATAGTTTTCTACTAAATAAAGATACAAAGAAATGGAAGGGAACAAAGTGGTTCAACAGCCCATAATAAAAAACAAACAGAATAACATGATGCTTCATGTTAGCATCATGCTAATGCTAACACCAGCTAGCGCTAACGACGACTGCCGTTTTTTTTCACTTCTACTGATCAGTCTGCTGTGAGAAAATATTCATATGGGCCCGATTTACACTTGACTTTCTTTATGTGTGGTAAATAAGTTCATATTTGTATTTATTTTTTATTTATCTATCAGGGACACAATCAACATTGTTACAATTCATGTTTGCAGCTGATGTGATGCTAGCTTTTAGCTAGCTCTAATTCGCAGCTCATGTCCCTGGTTGGGCCTTTCTACACAATTTACAATAATAAAATACATGCGCACAACATTTGTATAAAACTTTGTCAATCACACACACATATACTGTATACGCTCACACCTGCACATTCACACATTACACCAGAAAGTTTCTATTTTCCCCCTCGGCGACGCCTTCTATGACACTAATCCGTCTGTCTATTGATGAGTCATTTTTTAAAATATGGCAAAAAATATAGACAGTGCACATCGGCATCGGCCTTTGAAAAACCCATATCGGTCGACCTCTATTAGGTTTATTTCTATATATTTCTTTGATTGAAACCTTTACTACGATAATAAATGTTTAACTATAGAGTATTTGCAGCCAAGCCAACCCCCTTCATATCGGTACTGGTCCTAATCGATGGGGCCCGAGCACAGACCAGATCTAATGGGTCCTAAAAAGTTTCGGGGGACAGTCTTGGGTTTCACCAACTACGCAATATAACCAGGGAGTAGAAGAAGAAGACGTGAAGGGGGATTAGTTAAAACTGCGTGAATCAGGGAACAACAAGGATAAAGATTAATAAAGACAGTTTTGCATAATGTCTTTAACACAAAACAGTCCCCATTTTAATCCTCCAAAGTCCAAGAGTCGATAACTGAGACTGACCAGATTTAATAATGATTTGTGTAACTGCACGGTCCTTTACATAATAGGATATTAATGCGGGATAATGTGGAATAAAAAGCTGGCAGCAGAGCAATAGATTTAAACATACTCTTAGATTTGGCTCACAATGACTCATCTGGTCAAGAAACCGTTCAGAATATAAAGCACATTACATAAGAAATATTACGCAATTTTTTTGTCAGCTTGGGTTGAAACTATTTCCACTGAAACGCTGCAGTATTTCATCTCTTGTTAAAGCGAGGGACGCCTGTAGCTGAAAAATGTAATCTGGAGATATCAATTTGAAAGTTTTTTTGTGCGAAAATCTGAATAATGGACAGAACCAGGTTAATTAAGACAATACATTGGAATAGGGGATTGGATAATGAAAAATCCTTCACTGAAAAAGTTAAAAAAAACTCCATTTGTACCTTGTGTAGTGCGGGCCCCATGACGGGTACGAGGAAGCCGTTGTGGAGGTAGTCCAGCAGCTGCGTCCGGACCAGCGGGTGAGAGACCTGGACCACCGCGTTACAAAACTCCAGCGAGTTCATGAACAGGACGAGAGACGACACTCCCATCCAGTCCTCCTGCCTCAGCGCGTGCCAGTCGTCCCCGCGGACCTCGATCTTCCGGGGCAGGGACGAGTAGAGCGCACTCAGACCGGTGGCCAGCACCTGCGGGAGGGACGGGCAGGAGGTTAAGAGCAGCTTAGGTTTGAGGCAAGATAACCCAGAGTTACTGCTCTCTTCTATCTGACCGAACACAGTTTTGGCCAACACTGACGAGGATAAATACGTATAGTAAATGTGACATGATATTCCTAATTTTGCTCCATTTGTTCCTCCTTTTAGTCTCGCAATACATCCACGTGCACAAACATGGAGCCTGTTATAGCCTGTGCGAGATTTAGATTGATATAGAAATATCTATATAGAAAAATAATTCTAGTTTAGTTTAGCCAATTCATTAGTTTGACTGGGACAATGTGATTAAACATTACTAAATGATGCTCTGCAGTTTCCATGTGCAGTCCCTGAGCATTTACAACACAAAATGTATAATATAAAATGCCTTCAACCATCACAATACACAGAAACACACAGTATACTTCACCTGCTTAC
This sequence comes from Proterorhinus semilunaris, assembly GCA_021464625.1. Classification (NCBI taxonomy): domain Eukaryota; kingdom Metazoa; phylum Chordata; class Actinopteri; order Gobiiformes; family Gobiidae; genus Proterorhinus; species Proterorhinus semilunaris. The sequence goes on along the minus strand of CM038353.1, from coordinate 6,251,853 downwards.
AACTAATCACTCTACACCGGCTCATGAATAAATTACTACCGTAATAATGAGTTCATTAACTTCTCTACTGTGACATCAATCAATAAATTATTTTATAAATCATGTCTGGATAAAGAAACAGGGGGAAGATCCACCAAAAAAAAAAGACTTCGACAGAAATCGAACCCTGGCCCTTCTTGCTGTTTGGGAACAGCAGCAAGTCTTTATTTTGAAATTAAAATCATAATTCATAAAGAAGAAGGTAGAAGTAAAAAGCACAGCACTAATCATTCAGACATTCTGACTCTAAACTGCCACCAAAAAGGTCCTCGGTTTCAGAAGTTTGTATGTTCTCCATGCTCTTTCCTCTCTAGAATATACACAAGTGAAGCTCCTTACTGCCACCTAGTGCATGTTTAAGAACAGCGCAATAAAACATCTTTGTTCAGTAACAACACACAATACATTTTAAAAGTCTGTTCAATGGAAGCATTGTTTCTTAAATTGTGCAGCACTAATGATAAATGTGAAGGTCTTTTCAGGGGAAGTCTTCAGAGTTCAGATAAGGCTCATGTTAATGTGGTGTGAGGAAGGATGTGTCATCTCCAGATAAACAGATACAACACTTCAGCCAGTAGGAGGACTACAAAATTAAGGACATTTGCTAATGCTATGCATCCAGTTTCTTTAAGGAGGGTTAAAATGTGCATTAATGTTTTATAAGAAGACCGACATGCAAATAAAAACATTCACTGTTTCACTGTTTTGACAAGCTCATGTTCAGCGGCCATTAAACCAAATCAAATGCAAAGTATGGCTGTAATAGGCATTTATTTTTGTGTTAACTGTGATGCGCCACAGTTTATCTTTAATGCAAAGTTTAGAGGGATGGGAGAGAATCTTATTTGTATAGCGCTTTTCACATGACACCAGTCACCCCTAAGGACAGTTTTCATTCACTTCATACTCTGTGCTGGTACATACAGTATACGGCCGTGGCTGCGCTTGGGGCACTATCGGATCCTCTCCCATCAGCCCCTGCACTCACCGAGGCACCTGGGATTCCCTTAAGGCCTCAGGTACTAAAACAGGCCGGATGGATTGAGGGTTCACACAGTGCAAGTGCAAAACAAGCACTAACAAGCTCTCATTTGATTTATCAAGGTTAAAAAAGGACATCATGGACCTCTTTTGCAATTAAGTTAATTAGTCCTAATCACAAATAAGTCTGATCATGAGCAATTACATTACATTAAGAGTCTGATATTGCAGCAAACTGAGGTCCAGTATTTCTCAGTGTTTCTCAAACTACAGTAACATTTAGTTGCATGAACATTTTGTCCTCATTTCACTGTGTAGAATGTTTAATCCCATTTTAGACCAAGTGAACCTCTAGTTTAGTTCCGATACAGCCCAATACTGGACCTGCTGGTACCCAACCATAACTCACAGGGCAGAAGTAGGAGTTTTCCGAGATGTACCGGGCCACAGCCTCGTGAGTGGCGGAGGCGGACATGACCAGCAGCAGGGCGTCCCTCGCCTGCTGCCCGATGGCTCCGTCCCGGTGGATGAAGGGCACGAGGAGGGAGAATATCAGGAGGTTTGTGGAGCCGTGCTTAGCTGGAGCCGCCCTGAAGAGGAGCTCCAACACCACGGGCTGACGGGCCATGGTTACGCACACCTGAGAGACAGAAAAACACTGCTGTAATATTTTGAAGTAAGGCACCATACTATAAGAGGAAAAAATATATACTAGTACTAGTAGTAGACACAGGGATGCTGGGACCTCTATTCAGCCTGGGAGTTTTATTACTTGGACCACATGGGAGTTTTATTACTTGGACCACATGGGCTGCTAAACACATAATCTTCCCCTGCTTTATCTCCACAGTCAGCAGAAAAATATCTTATCGATTCACCTGTTACACACTGGTCGCTAATGACTTTCTTTCTCATAGCACCTGCCTTTTTCTGTCCACTTCTTTACTCACACAGACACTTCTCTCTCTCCGCAAGATTATTGGCCTCAAGCGTGAATAAACAGTGCGATGGCAAAAGTACTTTCTGATTTCAATACCTCATTCATCATTTCGTAGATTTATGCGACGAAAAAAAGTGTGTGTACTTAATTCACGTCTCGAGGAGGATTCCGTGCTCTGGCTGCCGCCCAATTTAGACCGCGAGGCAAAATAACAGCACAACTGTACTCATTGTTTTATCCTTCAAGCCAAAGAACTTCCCGACTCTCACGATTACCCATCACACCATTGGCAGTAGATCTACAGTATCTACCGCATCTACAAAGAAGGACTGTGGTGAAAGAATTGTGGCAACTGCTAATAAAATACTAATGCTACTCACTAACTTAATGAAGACAAATAATTATTTATTTTCCTCCATTTCTTTTTTCCATTTTAGATTTTTTCTTTTCTCTTAAATTGAATAATTTGCCAATGGAAATGAACTATTTTGTTCTAATGTTGACTCTGGCGTCTCTAAAGGGCTAGTGCTCGAACCCATTAGGAAACAAAACAGCCTCAGATTTGAAAAGCCCCTGAAAAGTGACAGTATCATCTATTGTTCGCAGCTTCCTCCTCAGCTTAAAAAGAAGCTTTTGTTGAAGCGTCAGCACATTCACACCAGCAGCAGAGTCTGCACCTGGTTGAGCAGAAGCACCAGACTGTTCTCCAGCACAGGGGGGCAGCCCAGCTCTGAATCCCCACAGGCCCCCAGGATGCGGAGCAGCGGGTGGAGCACCGCCGTATGCTGCAGCAGGGGCTGATGGGACTGGCCTATCAGCATCTCAAACAGCTTCAGCAGCGCCCCCTGGCTGTCGACGTCCAGCCCGCGCCGGATGTGCCACTGCACCACTCTCTCCAGGATGTTCTCAGTGACCACCAGCTCCAAAATGGGGCCCATAGGAGACACAGAGGCGTCCATGTCTGGAGTATCACCTTGGGATGACAGAGTTTTCACAGTTAATGTTTAAATCGTCACTTTAATGTGATAATAGCCGATCCCGGCGCGTCTCACCTGGGCGCTCCTCGGCCAACAGACAGAGCATCTGGTCAGTGTTGTTCCTAACGGCCGTCAGATCATCGCTGGAGGAGGAGGGCTCTCTCTGCTCCAGGATCCAAGAAACCTGCACAGATAACAGAAGGAACGAGAAGATGATGCAGCATTTTGTATTCGAAGACGGTCATTAATAATAAAACTATAGACACCAAAACATCGTAACAGAGTTATGAAGTGAGAAAGTATTTCTTAACAGTAGAGTTTTGGTTCATCACAACAAAATATAGGTTTTAACATAAAGTGCAGCTTAACTGTTCCTGGAAAAAAGAAGATAAAACCAGACTTAGAGACACTCATCCATGCATTTGTCTCCAGCAGGTTAGACGACTGTAACGGCTGCTCACTGGCCTTTCTGAACGAGCTGTTAGAGCTGCAGAACATCCAGAACGCTGCTGCTCGAGTCCTGACAAGAACCAGGAAATACCACCATATTAGTCCAGTGCTCCGGTCTCTGCACTGGCTTCCTGTCACTCAGAGAATAGAATTTAAAACAGCTCTGCTCGTGTACAAGTCTTTTCATGGTTTAGCACCAAAGTCCATCTCTGACATGTTAGAGCCGTATGAACCATCTCGGGCCCTGAGAACTTCAGGGAGGGGTCTCCTGGTGGTTCCCAGAGTCAGGACTAAACACGGTGAAGCTGTGTTTCAGTTTCATGCAGCTAAAATCTGGAACAGTCTTCATGAGGATGTGAGACAGGCCTCAACTCTGACAATGTTCAAATCCAGGCTGAAAACAGCTATTTTTACCCGAGCAGATGAAAACTTAAAGTATTTTATCTGCACTCTTGCCTTTTACTGTAATTGATACATTTTTATGATGATGTTTTAATGATTTTATCTGTTTTCTTGTAATTTTATGAAACTGTGAAGCACTTTGAATTGCCTTGTGTATGAATTGTGCTCTACAAATAAACTCGCCTTGCCTTGATAAATGCCTCCAAACACAGCCGGCCATAAACAGAGGCCTATTGTAGAGCAGCCAGTGCTTTACTGCGCAGCACGGCTATTAAAAGTATCAAAACTATCACGGCAAAACAATGAACCGCCCCTGCCTTTATGTTTTGTGATACATCTTTGTGGTATGTGCCTGCTCATTTAGGACGGCTTGTAAATAAAGCTCTTGCCGCTCTAGTCCAGTTGCTCCACCGTGACTCAGACGTCTTCAGCGAGACCACAGGCTCAGACTGATAATCCACGAAAACAGCTCATGTTACTCAACTATTACGGGAGTGATTTCAAGACGAGGACTGACGGGAAGTAAATAATGCGACGACGATCAGTGCAGTTTAAGTTTCACCTCCCAACACATGGTCTTTCCACGGGGTAGTTCTTGATTTAATGCGTAGTTTGGTCTTGGTTCACTGCAGTGTTTAATAATGATGAATAACAAGGGTCCGACCAGTACTTTGTGTTACATTCTGTATTGGTAATGGTTTCTCCACATCGATAAAGCTGAGATTATCCACACGCATCACCAGCAGGAGCACGACCACGAGTTTCAATCTGGAAAATCCTTTGGGTGATTAAAAAGTGCAGGAGAAATGTACATTGAAACGTGGTCACAAGTCGAGCATTGACGAGGTCCGGCCGATCTGTGACTGGCCCGGAGCGAAAGCAAACACGTGGGAGACGACTTTTCCGATTCAGCTCATGGTGAACTGTTGAAACAAGACTGGGATGAACACGTTTGTACAGGATTAAACTACAGGATTAGCAGTGGAGAGCAATATATTACTCAACTTTATGACTTCATGAGCCTGTGCGATTTTACTTCCAATCGATACATTATCAAGTACTTTAAATACTTGGGTTTTGAGGCATTTTTATCATCACTCTTTGGTTTTCCAGTAACAGTTACACTTTGTTACATTTTGTGTTAATGCACCTTTTCAATCTCAACACTTCAATAAATGTCAAATGGCATTTGGTTTATAGACTTTAGACACGTGACTTTTTAAGTTTATAGACTTCAGACTAGGGGTGGGAACCTCTGGGTACCTCGCGATTCGATACGCGATACATGGCTCACGGTAACGATTATCTCACGATGCGCCGATACTGCGATAATCGATATATTGCACAAAAATAAGCTCACGATAAAAAATTTAAAAAAACATGCTACTTTTAACATACTACATATTATTCATCATTTATATTTCTTTTCATGTGCTTTGTACCACTTTTATAAATGATCCCGGACTTACTCACTGAAAATGGGTCTATAGATCTGTCACTGACTTCATTTACATTTAAATAAACAAGAAACCACAGTCCTATTTAAAAAGTAATAAATCAACCCCGAATGTATCTTCTTTATAATTATAAAAACTATCAAGTGCTTAAAACTGTAGTATGCATGACGTTGCTCATTAATATGCATGACGTCATCAAAAGTATCGATATTGGAATAAAAAGTATCGGTATCGTATCGTCCCGCAAAATATCGCGATATACTGGGAAAAAATCGATATATTGTCACACTCCTACTTTAGACACGTGACTTTTTACACGTTTTAAGTTAAACATATTTTACTTATCATACTTACTTCCTGGATCGCAACACGTATCGGATCGGCCCGTGAGTATCGTGATGAGAATCGGATCGCGACAAAGGTGGATCGTCCCGGCCCTAATATTTATAGCGTCCCAATTCTTCACAGGTACGGTTTTACAGTCACAGTTCACAACTTTCAGGGACGTGCCAGAAAATCAGACAGTGAAGTCATGAATTACAATATATTAAAGGAAGTTTTGTTCCTCTACTAGAAACATAATCAGGTATAGTCCCTTTAAAGCTGGGTATCCGATTTTTCCTGCACAAATTGTGACTTTTTTTTTTTATTTAGCCCAAACTAATTTCTAGCTCTCACAATCCCTCCTGCTTGTCCAAATTGTTCAAGCAAATTGTTTTATATGTACATTTCAAGCCCGTGTCCAGCTTTGAGCGATGGCAAAGTGAAGAAGTGTAATTTAGATTCAACTTCCCTTTTCTATCGCTCAATAAAACATTAGGTGAAGACCGTGCAACGATGTATGTGGTGGTAAAAACAAATATACTTTATAACAACAAAAAGTCAAGATTCGGTGTATTTTCATGGTTCACGACAAGTTCAGGTTTATTTTAGACCTGATTTAATTTAATTAGTAGTGGTTGGTGGTGCAGACTGGTAGCCTCATTTCTGTCAGTCTGCCCCACAATAGTAGCTTAGCACCACCAAGTATGGGGTGAATGAATAATGCAACGTAAAGCGTCTTTGAGTGAAAATATAAATAATATAAAAAATATATAAAACCATATACTATATAAAACCAATGCATTATTATTATCATGAAATACTTGGTACTAAATGCTACTTATGAGGCGGTGCTTGGTGTGAAAAGCTTGAGAACCACTGGCCGATAATAAATCTGTGACAAAGTCAGTACAAACATGTTCTCAAATAGATGTGATTTTTCCAAAAAGGCTCAGGTCTAGTGTAGTACAATATGCAAAGGTGTTTTAAAATAACAAATAAAAGTATAAAATAAAACTTCCCTTCCTCACTTTGGGAGCCACTGAAATCCGCTTTAGGAAACACAACAGTGTCATCGTTCGTTACCTGTCTCCAGTGGTTCTGAAACACCATGAGGCAGGTCTCGGGGTCGGCGGTGCAGAGGCCAGAGGGGGCAGCAATTCTCCCCGTCCGCGTCCCGGGACCGCGAGGGTTCAGCCTGCTCAGCCAGCTCATGGTCATTCAAGAGGGGGGGCGAGTGATCCCGACGTGTAAGGAGACCCGGTCGAAGGTGAAGTCGGGGACGGTGAGAGACGGAGGAGGAGGAAGGGGAAGGTGCGGCTGGAGCGGTCAAGGTTTGGTTAAAAGTTCAGTTTCTTCAGGAAAAAAAGGGTCCCGTCCTCCTTTAGACGCTGTCATCCGGTCTGAAGGCAACTCCACTCCATATCCAGTCAGGACGCCACTCTGCTCCAGACAAGACAAAAAACACTAGCAGATTAGATAAAATGCACAAGACATTCAGATTGTTGACAGCATTGCGACCTTTTTATACAAAACATTAGCAAAACTACAACCTAGAGGACTTGGAATATACAAGACTTTCCAACACAATTAGTATAAACGCAATTTTATCAAACCTAGCCTTCAAAGCTTTCATTTTTACCATAACAAAAGACATTTATAATCAGGTAAGTAACAAATGGCAGTTTATATTAGGGCGACACAATTGTTTTTTGACAAATACTGCAATCACGATTCAGTTCACTGTTATTTGTTGGGACTTCCTCGATAACAAAGCGATATTTTTGCATCAGAAATGTGTGAAAATGTGCTGCAAACATCTTCATTTACATGGATTTGTCGCTCAAGAAGAAAACCGTCCTGAACAAACCGTTTTCTGTTTTGCTATTGTTTGAGTTGAAATTGTTTTCATTACATTGCACTTATGGAAAGTACTTTGGTTCAGCTGGTGCTGTTGAAAAGGGCTAAACAAATGAAGGTTGAGCGATTGATACAAAAAGGCCACTTGTTTTGTACATTTTCCCCCCATTAACCCCCCCCTCTCTAATTTTTCCACTATTCTTTCCCTCAGTTGTACCATATTTTTCCCACACAATTTTTCCACTCAGATTTACTAAATTTTCCCCCTTTTTTTCCCTCTTCCTCCCATTTCCCTTTTCAATCTTACTCTCCCCTCCTGGAGCCTCCACCTTAACGTGGTGGAGGGTTTTGAGCCCGAATGATCCTGGAGCTCTGTTGTCGGGGGCTTCGTGCCCCTGGTAGGGTCTCCCAGGACAAACAGGTCCTAGGTGAAGGGTCAGACAAAGAGCGGTTCAGAAGCCCCTTATGAGAGACCAACAGGCCCGGTTAGAACCATGAGGCCGTCCTTCTGTGGACCCACCACCTGCAGGAGGAGCCATAGGGGCTGGTGCAGCTCCAACAGCTGCCCCCACGACCCGGCAACGGACAAGTGGCAGAAAATGGATGGATGGAATCTTACTCTATCTTTCCTAAATTTTTCCCTCAATTGTATCCCATGTTCTACTGTTGAAAAGGGCTATACAAATTAAGGTTGATTGACTGATACAAAAAGGCAAGATTTTCCCAATTTTTTCCCCCATTCCCCCCTCCCCCAATTTTCCCAAAACATTTTCCCTCAGATTTACTCTATTTTTCCTTAATTTTTCCTCAATTGTACCCTATTTCTTTCCTAATTTTTTCCCTCTTTCCCCCTCAATCTTACGCTATTTTTCCTTAATTTTTCCGTCAATTGTATCCTATTTTTGTCCCAATTTTCCCTCAGTTTTTTTCCATTTCTTGACATTGGAGATTAACTCGATATTGTAAATGTGCAAATCTTCCAAACAGCAATTGTGATAGTATCTTGTAGACGATAAACCTCTAGTTCATTGTTCACATACAGGCATATGAAGTGCTAATACAATCAGTTGCATGTCATAGCGTGTCGAGGCCTAAGAGGTTTGCAGCCACTAAAACTACACGTGCTGAAAAACAGAGTTGTCCTGATCCCGCTGCTCCAGGTTCGTTAATGTCGAGTGGAAGTTCAGGTAAAACGCGTTTAAGGATTAACTCGAGTGTGTCTTTGTGGCAAAGGCAGGAATAAACTAGAAAAATCCCACAGAATGCCAAGAGTCGTTGGCAGCGCACGAGTTGGACAGTTTCACTTCACACCATTGGGGCCAAGGCCGTTTATAGTCCAGGTTTTAGTCCGAGTTTTGGTCCAGGTTTAAACATTGACCGTTAAATAAAACAAGAACTGCGACACATAAACACCTCAATCCAACGAGCTCATTACTCATCGACAAACCTAATCTAAATCCTCAATTTAAGAAATAAAGCATAGACACGAGTCATGTCTATGATCCGTGTTGTAAATGCAGGGTGTTTAAGGACTTGTGTAAACGTCTTATTTCCTGGTTACATGGACAAAAACCATAAAACGCTGTTCAAATGTCCAAAGTTCAGCTTTTGGATTCCTGAAACGGGAGGTGGCCTGTGTAATTAGTTATTTATCGGGGTAAAAAAAAAAAAAGCACAACAACTTGGGATTTGAACGCATCAGAAAGATCGATGAATGGTGCTGAACTTTTTTTAGCAACAACTGTGCTGAATAATCTTCGAGAGCAAGAGTTGCAAGCCCAGCCGTGACATCGCACTTCGCTCAAACCGGCGTAAAACAAACGTCCGGTGACTCAGGAGCGAGTGAGAGGCTGAAATAAAAACACATTCTTGACAATTGTCTGAACCAAAGTACAGCTGCCGCTCAGAGCTGTGAGAGGGACGGCCCCGATTGTTTGAGGGTGGATGGGGGAACATGCAAACTCCAAGGGCAATCCAACCTTATTCTCGTGAGACCAAATGCCGGTGTCATAGTTTTGTAAATAGACGATTGTCTGTTACGTGACTTCACAGTGTCCATATTACATCATAGCTGCACCACGTACAAACACAGTGCCACTTTTATCTACCATCATTTGCGTGCGTTTGCATGTGAAATACCAACCAGCCCCTCCTTGTTGATATATTAACAGCACGGCTCACTTATTGAAAAATACAATGGAAGACTATGCCCCTCGCTCTCAAAATGTGGTAACAACTGAAGGCTATAAATCCATGCAGACGTCGTTCAAGTTTTAACATAGGGCGAAAACAATGATGAGGCTTTTTTTTGTTTTAAATAAATAACATGGTGTCGGTAAAGGTTTTCAGATTATCATGCATTTATAAGTATTTTTTTATACTTTGCCTTCAGTGTACAGTACAAACTACTCACAAGCCCCTTTGTACAAGTCAATAAATGCATTTGTCTCATTCACTTTTCCAAAATCAGGCAGAAACACCCTTTTTTTCTCCCAAGTTATTACGGTGTTACTACAAATTCCCAAATGACTTACTTAATGACTTCTAGCCAATGTCAAAAACACAGAATAATCGATTTGAATGACCCCCAACCCATCACTGCTTATCTCCTACACACTTGATGGCAATGGGTTATAGTCAGGTTAGAAGTATGTGTTTACATGTCAAATTTAAACCATCAAATTGCATCACCTCTCTCCAGAATACAGGCCATGATGTTGCGCTTTTATTCCCCTGATGGATGTTTACAAATCGACTCGTTACGGTTTCCATTTAATTAGAAACTAGAAGAAACACGGCACGTATCGTAACTCACAGTTTACTGCCATGTCACTAATCAATCACTGCAGCGCCTGGAGTCCACTCTTGCTTTAAAGAAAATAAGCGCGACTATTTCACTAATATGACCTTAAATTCAACAACATTACACGTCTACATACTTGCTGGAGTTTTGTATATGTTCCAAAACGGAGTTGCACAAAGTTGACAAGAAATCAAATGTCAGATCAGATCACACCAAGGTGTAGCAAGCTCCCCCAGCCCATATGTAATTAGCCCTTAGCCCAAATATCAAGATTGCAAGGGAATTATTTCGGTAATAAACGTGTCAGTCGCAAATACAGTTAGGTAAACCCAATCTGACTCACCTTGCGTATTTGTAAATTGCAAAACAGTCCCAATTGTGAGCTTAAGGCGCTTTCCAGTGAGCTTGTTGTTGACGCTAGTGGTCGCTAGCCGCTGCAGGGATGCTAACAGCTAACTAATGCATTCACAATGTCAGAAGCTAAAATGGCAGACGTATCCACAGGACAGCGGCGTTGTGGGTCCGAGCGGGGTCATGGCAGTCGGGATACGGAGTTCTCCTCCCGTGGGGCTACTGCGCGCACCGTGAGCCGCAGGTAAACATGACATTTGGTGGATTCGCAAAAGCCCTCGTCGCTAACGCCGCCATCTTTGTTCAGTCTCCTCCCACTGTCATGAGTCACGGAGCGCGCGCGGGGCAAAGGTGTGAGATAATAAATGCTTTTTCACAGGAGTTATGCGGATTAATGAGATGGAAATGCACTCAGAGAGACAGCTGCTAAACCATACAAGAGGAAAGGCATGCTAAATTGGAGAACTAACACTCTCAGTTTCAGCAGGGCAATTTATTTCTATGTTTTGTGCATGCCTGCTTTTTATTATCGGCCATACCAAGAGTAAAGATTGTTGTGGCCCCAAGTTTGCCTATGAAAAACACCTTTCATAGCCTATATTACTGCATATTAAAACAATAAAAGTTTGATTGGCAATTAAAATTAGAGTCTAAATCCGGGATGGGCAACGTCAGGCCCAAATCCGGCCCTCCAGCACAGAACCTCTGGCCCTCAAGATGAATTTGAGAAGTCTTATTATACAAATAAGAGGTCAAATAGTGAAATAGTGACCCAAAAGTGGGTCGCAGAATGATATTTTAACCTTTTTTCAATATGTTCCATGTGAAGTTGCATGGAAACATACTCCAGACTCTTGGTGTTTGGAAATGATGAAAGTCGGCCCTCGTCCACCCCTGGTCTAAATTATGTATTCGAACAGACATGGGCAACTGATCACTTTTTGCTTTATTCTGGCAACCACTCTTCTGATAGCCTATAATGTGTAATTGTATTAGGACAGTGTATAAAAAGTCATGTACTCTAAGCATTATAAGTTATATATTCCACTTCTGACATCTTGCTGGCTGAATGGTTAGCTTAAAGGTGCATTATGCAATTTTTATGTGGAATTTGTTTTAAAGATTTGTACGTATTTGACCTTGTAGTGACTCAGCGCCTGTATGAGTGGTCAGCATGGCACCTTTACTTTCAGTCACAGTGGTCTCTAGGACGCTCCAGGATCAATTGTTTGGAAGGTTTTCACTGCAGACGGACCCTCTCACCTGAAAACCTTTCAAACAATTGATCCGGGGGAGTTGTAGAGGCCACCGGAATGGAAAGTACAGGCGCCTTGCTGACCACTTAATACAGGTGCCGAGTCACTACAAATACGCACAAATAAAACTTTTTTTTTTCACATCAAAAGTTACATAATGCACCTTTAAGCTAACCATGCAGCCATTATAGGCTATTAGAAGAGGGGTCGCCAGAATAAAGCAAAAGGTGATCAGTTGCGAAAAAATATCTCCAGACATCAACAACACTCTGGATAACTAAGAAATGAGGCCCTATGTCAAAAATCCTGAAATATCCTTTTAACATCTTACTTTATATTAGCCTATACTGTATTTTTTTTTAAATCTTATTACCTTACGTTACAAGCAGTGTTAATTTCGTCGACTAAAATATTTAGTCTTAATTTTAGTCAAAGTGATATTTCTGACGAGTTGGACTAAAACTAAATTAAAAGTTTTTCATGAGACTAAAACTATGACTAAAATGTCCAGATATTTTAGTCGACTAAAATAAGACTAAATAAAAATGGAAAGGAGAGACTAAAATCATCCAAACTTCTATTCTACAGTCTGAAAGAGCCTCATATCATGTACATTCACTGCCAAAGGAACAGCTCTGAGCTTTGTTCATGAGGGAGCAGCTCCATGAAGCAGAGGACCTCGATTAAATATGATTATAATGAATATTATTAATACAAAGTCGACTAAATTGACTTGCAATTTTAGTCGACTAAATCTTGACTAAAATTGAAGATATTTTTTTGACTAAATCTCGACTAAAATTGAATTACATGTTTGTCAAAAGACTAAAACTAAATTAAAATATGTTGTCAAAATTAACACTGGTTACAAGTACAGTTGACAGCAAGTCCCTAGTACCTTCCCACGTCAAACACGTATCCGTTACTTCTCCTTTATTGCCTATAGCCACTCTCTCCTCTTATCTCTCCACAGACCCTCTGTCATCGGCCTGACTGTGATAACACCAGCCTCAGAGTGGATGACTGAGGGTTGTCCTGGAGAAGCCATTCCCACTGGGGCCGCGGCACTTGTTGTTCCCCTGCCCTCCATGGAGACCAGCGCCATCACCAGCACGCAATGTAAGTCAATTAAACACTCAGACGCACCCAGTCATGTAGCGGTGTCCGGAAAAAACAAGGGCTAAAATATGAACGCTTTGGGTAACATTGCTGTCAGAGGGAACCAGTGGCAGAAGCTGTTGAATTGGCAGAAGAGGCGGAAAGGAAATGAGCAAGAAAATGAGGAGAGTCATACAGTGGCCCACAGCAGCGCGTTGAATCGGTTATCAAAAGTCAAGTAAGTGAGTCATCGGCTTTTTTCTGTTAGTGCTTCTGAATGACCTCCATTAAAAGCTTTTCAAATGGACACGGCGTCATGCATAATGGAGGTTTATACGCCTCTTAGCTACCTCAACATGATACTTCACATTTTGTAGCTTGAAATAATGTATAAACAAGTGAGCAGGAAAGAACACTTCTGCACCAAGGACTGTGTCGGTTTCAGGGCTTTCCCAAATCTTTTCTAGCACATGCAAACATGGATAAAGCCTTTTCTGAAATTTCCTGACCCAAATGGCATTCCTTATTTTTCATAGGCAAGGCAAGTTTATTTGTAGAGCACAATTGATACACAAGGCAATTCAAAGTGCTTCACAGTTGCATAAAATTACAAGAAAACAGATCGAATCAATCATTAAAACATCAACATAAAAATTAATCAATGACAGTAAAAGGCAAGAGTGCAGATAAAATACTTTCAGTTTTCATCTGCTCGGGTAAAAAGAGCTGTTTTCAGCCTGGATTTGAACATTGTCAGAGTTGAGGCCTGTCTCACATCCTCATGAAGACTGTTCCAGATTTTAGCTGCATGAAACTGAAACGCAGCCTCACCGTGTTTAGTCCTGACTCTGGGAACCACCAGGGGACCCCTCCCTGAAGTTCTCAGGGCCCGAGATGGTTCATACGGCTCTAACATGTCAGAGATGTACTTTGGTGCTAAACCATGAAACGACTTGTACACAAGCAGAGCTGTTTTAAATTCTATTCTCTGAGTGACAGGAAGCCAGTGCAGAGACCGGAGCACTGGACTAATATGGTGGTATTTCCTGGTTCTTGTCAGGACTCGAGCAGCAGCGTTCTGGATGTTCTGCAGCTCTAACAGCTCGTTTAGAAAGGCCAGTGAGCAGCCGTTACAGTCGTCTAACCTGCTGGAGACAAACGCATGGATGAGTGTCTCCAAGTCTGGTTTTTCCTCTGATCTTATGCCATGCTGACAAATCAATAGCACAAATGCATTATCGGTTACACAACAAATCTAGGGAAAATCAAAGAGCTTTTGGAATAAACAACCAAATTAGACAGGATTACTCAAACTTGCCTAAACAAAGAAAAATACTACTCCAGGTATTTTCTGACAAGAGAAGAATGCTATAATATGACGGCTAAAACCTCAACGTTGTGTTTCAGTTGGAGAGAGTGGGTGCTGGACCCCGCAGACCAGTTCTACTATGTTTGGCTTCAGGTTATCATCTTCCCCATCGTCTACAACTGGGTCATCATCATCTTGAGGTGACACATCCCATCCTTGTCCTTATAAACTTGTACATAGATTAAAAATATCGCCTTCTTCAGGACGTGCTTCACCGCCATCGGGCTGGACTACCTCCCTGTGTGGTTGACCCTGGACTACCTGTCAGATCTGATGTATGTGACGGACACGATCATCACTCTACGCACAGGTACACTTTATATGACACATTTTTCGTGACATAAAGGCGACGTAGACGTTGCTTCTCGCAGTGGAGAGGTAAACTAGTTTTTTCTCGCATTGATCGATCTCGAATTTGTTCTGCATTCAGTTTTCTTTTTTCATAATACAAATAAATACACGCGGCTGATTCATGAGATTAGACATAATTGACTCAATAGTTGACTTCAAATCATAACAACGCCGCCCAAGAAGTGACTTCCTGTTTTGATCAAAAAATAAAAGCACCATCTTATTCATTAGTTCAGCAGTTCATTAGTTCAACTTTCTTTCTGCCTAACTGTTAACAGACAAAACACTTAAAATGTGTGTATTTAATTATATTCTTGTAATATTGCAAGTACCTGCTGAACTAATCAATGAGACGAGCTGTGTGCTTTTATTTTGGCGCGCTAGATCGAAACAGGAAGTCACTTCTTGGGCGGCGATGTTATGATTTGAAGTTATGCACAGAGTCAATTGTTACAAAAAAATCAGGCAATAACAAATACTTTCCTTCAGTTTCATTTAACAGACACAAAAAATCTTCCATCGTCTCATCCAAACTCCAAAAGTAAAGAAATGGCTGTAAACCTGACAATTATAAACTCCCATGACAAGAGATGGTGATTTCGATTACATTTTGATTAATTGCCCGGCTCTACTACACAGTACTAAGTCTATGATCATGGTGTTTTTATTGTTTTAATGTTAATGTTTTTGATGCAATGTTTATTTGTATGGCACATTTCATGTACACGACAACTCAATGTGCCTCATAGCAACACCAGACACCCAAACACAATAAAAAAAATGCAATAAAAAGCATTAATAACATAATAAAAAAAAAAAATTCTTTGAAAAATTACATAAACATATAAGTATATTAAAATGTGTTAAAATACAATCAATTGCCATAGGTAGCAGTAAAAATGTGTCCTTTCAGCCTGGACTTCAACACAGTCAGGGTTGAGGCCTGTCTCTCGTCCTCACTGAGGCTGTTCCAGACTTTTGCTGCATGAAATTGAAACGCAGCCTCACCGTGTTTAGTCCTGACTCTGGGAACCACCAGGAGACCCCTCCCTGAAGTTCTCAGGGCCCGAGATGGTTCATACGGCTCTAACATGTCAGAGATGGACTTTGGTGCTAAACCATGAAAAGACTTGTACACGAGCAGAGCTGTTTTAAATTCTATTCCCTGAGCGACAGGAAGCCAGTGCAGAGACCGGAGCACTGGACTAATATGGTGGTATTTCCTGGTTCTGGTCTGACGTACTGCAGTTACCACACATTTTGTTCAGTCTTGCTGTTGATTTTATGAGTGTTTATTGGACTTGTCTTGCGGTCAGGTCATGTGCTGCGTTTCACGTGACCTCATCAGCCTGTTTTATACCCGTTCATTCACAAAGACATGAGTGTGTCCAAACGTGTTGGTGATCCACATTAAAATAAAGGGTTTTGTATTTTAACTTCTGTCACCTCACAGAGTGCCTTAGATGTTCATATTTTGTTTTTTGGATAGATTGCACGCTAGCAAGTCAGTATTCCTTTTTACTCTTGAACTGCAGAACAATCAAGTAAAGTCACATAGTTATCCAAATGTTTTGACTTTCTGCATTACTATTTTATTAGGGGTACCAATAACAGAGGGCACAGAGCTTTAAAAGAATACATGTTTTTATATCTAAAAGCTGATCGTCTTCAGCGTATTTCACATCCCATCTCTGTTCTCTGTAGGTTACCTGGAGCAGGGCATCCTCGTCACAGACCCGTCCCAAATGAGGAAACGCTACCTCCGCTCCAAGAACTTCCTGCGGGACGTTGTGTCTCTGCTGCCCACCGACCTCCTTTACTTTGCCTTCGGGATCCAGACTCCCATGGTCCGGATCAACCGGCTTCTGCGCACGCCGCGCCTCAGCGAAGCGCTGGACCGCATGGAGACCAGGACCTCCTACCCCAGCACTTTCCGAATCTCCAAGCTGATGATCTACATCTTTGTGCTCATCCACTGGAACGCCTGCTTGTACTTTGCCCTCTCGAATTACATCGGGTTTGGGAGCGACATGTGGGTCTACCCGAACATCACCGACTCGGTTTTTGCGGCGACGCGACGGCAGTACTTCCACTGCTTCTGGTTTTCGGCGCAGGTGGGTAAAAACATCCTGAATGACCAGGTTATTCCACCAATAGATATTCCAAGATGACAAGGATTCATCGGGCTCACACGGTGAAAGAGGTGGTTCAGGGAGCATGAGATGGATCAGCTGCCAAAGAGCCCAGATCTTAACCCCATTGAGAATCTTTGGGATGTGGTGTAGAAGACTTTGCGCTGTGGTCACACTCTCCCATCATCAATACGAGATGTCGGTAAAAAAAATGCACGGGATCTTTTGACATTGCAGAAGATTATTTAAACAATGCCACAGCTGTAAGCAAAGCTAAAGGCGCTACAGCCACAGATTAGAGCGAGTGACTTTTTCAGATAAGACTCACTGATCTCACAATGGAAAATCAGCCAGCATCATCAGCTCTCTAGAACATTCGGGGGGTGCAAATAGTCAGGAAAATCATGTAGTACTAAATAGAGGATATAACATTCAATGAATAAAAAAACTTTAAAAGGTTTTCCTCTGGGGTAAGGACTCCCCTGAAAAAGAGATTCTTAATCTCAGTGGGAATATCCTGGTTGAATAAAAATCTAAATAAAATAATAAAAAGAATATTAGTGCGGGTTTCTTTTATTTAAACATTAAACTTACATATTTACTAGTAATAGTAATATATTTATTTATGTATTAGTTTATTTAGCGGGGACAGTACACATTAATGGACATTTCTGTAAATGTGTCAGTATTTGCTGCAAAGCTAGTTTTCAACTGTTGTCCCTGGGCCAGGTGTATAATGCCAACAACAATTATAAAACATAAAACTATTTAAAAGTTGAGGCTACACAACTACACAACAAATGCCGACACAACTCACACACCAACAACATCCGAACGCTCGTTCTGTGACTTGAACAATAGAATGGAGATGTTGGTGCAAGGGCAGGTCATACAGTTCAAAAAGACATTATAAGGATAAATATGTACAGTTATTATTTACAAAGCAACGCCTGTGCGGAGGATCCTGACACTCGGCTCAGTCCTGCAGGAGGTCTGTACAGGGTCTAATCAGCACATCGTTGATTGGATTTCAACCAGTTTTTTAATTGAGTCCTAAATGTGTTAAAGTTATAGTGAGAGGGTTCCAGATGTTACAGCCTCTGACTGAAAGAACAGTCTGGCCAAAGGTGGTCCGTCTGAAGTGCACTTCACAGAGGTCGACCAACATTTGGGCCGATATCACGCCACTAAAAGGCCGATATCTCCGGAATCGAAAGTGATAGAGACGTCCCGTGCACTGAAAAGGGCTCAGTCAGAGCTTTAAAGGGACAGGCCACCATTTTTCCATACTGAGATATGTTCTTACCTCAGCTTAGACGAGTGGAAGAGCGTGGTCACTTCTAACTTCACCCCGTTTGGAGCCATAGGAATGAGCTGGGAGAGGCCAAATGCTAACAACATCTTTGGTCGTTTTGCGTGACTGAGGACACGCACAAAGACCAGACAGGTGTGCATCAACTCGTCTAAGCTCAGGTAAGAACATGTCTCAGTATGGAAAAACGGTGGCCTGTTCCTTTAAAAATATCGGCGGTGCATATGATAAGTCCTGTGTAAAAACTAGTCCAAGAAGTACAGTTACTTTACGTCCATGGAGTGAATGAAGTAACTGTTGTTTGGTGCAGATTTTCACCACGATCGGAGACATGCCGCTGCCGAGCAGAGAGGAGGAGTTCTTGTTCACGATCGCCGACCTGCTCATCGCGGTGCTGGTGTTCGCCTCCATTGTGGGAAACGTCGGCAGCGTCATCATGAACCTCAAGGACAGAGATAACGTCTTCTTTCCCAATCACGAGCTGGTGAGGGGACTCCTTTCATCTTCATTTGAAAGCTAAGGCCTACAAAACTGATCGAACATTTTGACATACTTTTGTTGCTTTTGTCATCGCGTTTTTGTTGCTCTTTTTATGTGTTTTTTGTTGCTGTTTTCATCCTCATTTATGTCACGCTTTTGTCGCCTGTTTTGTTTCGTTGTCATTTTTTTGTTGTGTTTTAGTTTTTTCTTGCTTTTTCATACATTTGATGATGCTTCTTAAAGAGGTTAAGAAGTAAAGTAAAATCATCTGCCATGTCTTTTGTGCAGCTAAAATATGGATGAATATTGTAAATCAGTGGTTCCAGGCTGGTGAGGCTTTGGTGCCACCTAGTGTCAAAATACAGTATTGTCTCACTTTCAGCTCCATAGCCCCACTGCAGATTGGCCTGAAACCCACTTTTTGGTCCTGACCCCCAGTTGAGAACCACTGTCCTAAAGTACTTAAAAATCACGTTTTTTTATCGGTAGAAATCCTTTTTTTTTTTTTTTTTTTTACTTGATGAGTCAGAATCATCATCACGTTTTTTGTTGTTGTTGTTTTGTTTACTTTCACTTTTGCTGCGTTGCTTTTAGTCACTCTAGCCAGTACTTAAACCTGACGTACACCAACAAACTCTTTCACACAGCGCTCTCTGAAGCAGAAGTCAGTCTTAACAACAGACCCATCTTTAAATATCTGAACATCTAATCCCCTACTTGCTCAAACTAAATCTGAAAGTGGAGATATTGGGTAAAATAAAAACACATTCTGACTGATGTGTTGGTGGTTGAATTTGGATCTAGATCTCAAAGCGTCAAGTCCTCCTCCGTTTGTGTCCAGGTGAAGTCGTACCTGCGCAGCCACCACGTCAGTAAAGAGCTGAGGCAGAGGATCGACAACTGGTACCAGCATCTGCACATCAACAAGAAGATCATGAGGGAGCACGAGATCCTGCAGCAGCTGCCGCTCCACCTGCGCACCGAGATCGCCGTCAGTGTGCACCTGCCCACTCTGTCCAAGGTCACCATCTTCCAGAGCTGTGAGACCAGTCTGCTGGAGGAGCTGGTGCTGAAGCTCACCCCGCAGGTGAGAGGACTGAACATTCTATCAACACAAACATGAATAAACCACATGCCGTGCGCCGGAATTTATGATAAATACTGATTGTATTTAAACAGTGGGGGGTCCTGAGTTGTTGGTCTGGTGATTTTAGGGGTCACGGCCCTGAAAAGTTTGGGTTTGTTGGGAAACTTTGAATACTGACAAATAGATGCATCACTCCCCCTACTGGCACAAGGTGATAGAACAGCTGCAAGCCTCAATAAAATTAGATTTAACATGTTTATGTTCATTTGACAGGGTTAAAGTTGTTGATATGAGTTGGAAAATTGCAGATTTTAGGTTGTAAGTGGAGGTGGACAAAGTACTAGAGTAAAAGTACAAAAAACAACAAGAGTGAAAGTTCCTCAGACTATTTTTATTTTATTTTTTATACTAAAGTGAAAGTACTGAAGTATTTGCTGTAGAAAATACTCATTATTCAATCAATTTAGATGAGGAACTCAACAGCCCCCCTCCTGGAACCGCCACCTTATCGTGGTGGAGGGGTTTGAGCCTGAATGATCCTGGAGCTCTGTTGTCGGGGGCTTCGTGCCCCTGGTAGGGTCTCCCAGGGCAAACAGGTCCTAGGTGACGGGTCAGACAAAGAGCGGTTCAGAAGCCCCTCATGAGAGACCAACAGGCCCGGTTAGAACCATGAGGCCGTCTTTCTGTGGACCCACCACCTGCAGGGGGAGCCATAGGGGCTGGTGCAATGTGATTTGGGCTCCAACAGCTGCCCCCACAACCCGGCAACGGACAAGTGGAAGAAAATGGAAGAATGGATGAACTTAACAGCAATTAAAACAAGGAGCTACTGGTATCCAGTAAACAGACGGTGCTCATGGCAATAGAACGATTACAAAGATTAGGTCCAGGCACTCATCATTTGCAGAAATAGAAAATACTTTATTTCAGGGCCAGAAACAATAAAAAACAAACTGACTTGTGTTGGCTTGCACCTTCGTCAGGGTGGCGTTGGTGAAAATAAAGTATTTTATTTTATTATTCTTTATTTTTATTAAAGTATTCTATTTTTGCAAATGATAAGTGCCTGGAACTAATCTTTTTATGCAATTTAGATGAGTGTTACAAATAATGACTTCAGGATTTATACAGACAGAAGAAAATCAGATTTAATACGTTATAATGGAATTTGAATTCCCAAATACTGTATATTTTAAAGCCAAACGGCGCATATTTAATTTATTAAGATTTGCAAACATTTTGTCAAACAGAGGAAAGAGACTTGGACAAAACTCGGGCAACTTTTGAGCAAAGAAAATGAGGTCAATTTCAGCCAAATCTGCAACTGAATATGTTTTAATGACATTTAAGGGTTTTATTTTGCACAATTAATTTAATGACTTTTAATGCCCCGCGGGAATCCTGAACTTTGTTTCTTCAAAAACAACTCAACTCAACTGCACAACTTTTAAATGAGACCAATATGCTGTCAATTTTATTCTTTTTTCTTTGGAGCTTTTTAGAAATGTAGTGTAATTTAAAGTATTATGTTTATCTTTCGAATGTAGTCGAGTAAATGCAAGAAATTCTTAACAAACTACTATGGTTGTTTTGCCTACGTGGTCACTTTGCCAACAAGTTTGTAGTGAACCTATTCCGAAAGCAGTGGTTTGTCTTTCCTCGTCATTTCCTTGCCCTTGTGTTGTGCAGGTGTTCAGTCCGGGAGAGTACGTTTGCAGAAAGGGAGACGTGGGCCACGAAATGTACATCATCAAAGAGGGAAAGCTGGCTGTGGTGGCAGACGACGGAGTGACGGAGTTTGCGGTTCTGAGCGAAGGCAATTTCTTTGGAGAAATAAGCATCCTCAATATCAAAGGTGACGTGAGTATTTCCTCTCCAATAAATAGAGTCTTAAAGCAAGGTATCACCAATAACTTGATCAAAATCACTATGATTAAGAACTGAATGAGAGACGGACAGGCCCGGTTAGAATCATGAGGCCGCGGACCCACCACCTGCAGGAGGAGCCATAGGGGCTGGTGCAATGTGATTTAAGCAGCTCTAACAACTGCCCCCACAACCCGGCAACGGAAAAGTGGAAGAAAATGGATGGATGGATGGAAAATTGTACCAGGGTGGTACATAAAAGGCCGATATCTCCGGAACCAGAAGTGACCGAGTCTTCCCGTTGGGCTTTAAATGATGAACCCTCTCACATTGTCTCTGGCGTCAGGGCAGCTGAGAAAGACCGCTCGCTCAGAATTAATTTTATATATTTTATGTTGCAGAATTTTGCTTATAATTTCGGAACCATACGAGATAGAGACTGACAATTTTTGTTGATTTTTGTCTTTCACACAAGCTCCCTCTGAAGCATCTACTAAACATGAATGTACTGAGTAAATCAGCCCCATGTCCCTAATAAAGATCTCCCTGCTGTCACAGTTCAACACTGACACATTTTACAGTTTAGAAGCTTCATACACAGGATTATAGATTATATATAGCCAAAGATATCGGCCAAAAATATCGGCCTTAGAAAAACCCATATCGGTCGACCTCTAATTTTACGGCTAATGTACGACTTTTTATCCATTTGCGATACAGACTATATTTCAGACTTAAATTTGGCACTCCCACATCGCGTCTCATGGTGGCATCCCTTTTTTTCAGGAAACAAATCCGGAAACCGCAGAACCGCCAACATCCGCAGCAACGGCTACTCCGACCTCTTCAGCCTGTCCAAAGAGGACTTGACCAACGTGCTCTCCGAGTTCCCCGCCGCCAAGCGCCACCTGGAGGAGAAGGGCCGCCAGATCCTCATCAAGATGGGCATGTTGGAGGAGAGCGGCGAGGGCGAGGAGAACCAGGAAGAAAACGTGGAGACAAGGGTCAGCAGACTCCAGGAGAACCTCGAAGTGCTTCAGACCAAGCTGGCGAGGCTTATGGTAGAGATGGAGTCCAGCACTCGGAAGATGAAATCCAGGGTGGCGCAGCTGGAATGGGACGCCGCTGCGATGGAGATCCCGGACGATGCGTTGGACTTTGCGGAGGGCGATTTGGAACTGGGCAGGGGCGAGGGAGTGGGTGGGGAAGTTCAGTTGCAAAGAGAAGAAGCAGAGGGTGAGGAGGGAGTTGATGAAAGCGCTGTGATGCAACAAGGGCAAAACAATCCAGATGTTGTCGAGGAGGTGACCAAGGAAGGAGACGGAGAGAGCACCAAAAGTACCAAAGAGAGCGGGAAGAGCTTAATGGAAGGCGGGAAGGAGGGAGAAAGCAACGTGGAAGAGGAAGAAGAAGATGGGAAAGAGAAAGGAGACGCCAGGCCGGGGCAAGGCGACGGAGCGGAGATAGTGAAGGAGGACGACACGGGGAATACAGAGGAGCAGTGCAAAGACAGGGAGGCAGAGGAGAGAGAACGGAGGGGGAACAGTGATTAGGGCAGGAAAGATGGAGAGATCATTTCAGAACGTGTTTGTGCATTGTGCGTTGGTTTCATCCGGTTTCCCCTGCCACTAAAAACATGTCTAATAGGCCAGAATGAAGGATGTCTGTGTGTTTGTGTGAGTGGTTGGCTAGTGGTGCTGCAGATTGACAAGAAGTTTAGATTTAATGCCTGTTAGAATCTAATTTGCTGCTTTTTAATGACCTTATGAAACATTAAAAACATGAGAGAACTTGGTAACGCAGGCTTGTCTTGGCCCTTCTGCTGAGGGACTCCTTCGGCCCTGGGTCTCTATAGCCTGTCCGTCCATGGGAGTGGATCTCTCCTTCTGTGGTTCTCCTCAAGGTTTCTCGTTTCTCCCACCGGATTTTTGAGTTTTTCCTTTGCCGTGCTGGAGAGTCTAAGGACAGGGGCCCGAGCTGCTCGTCGCCACCCACTGCTGACGCTTATTTGGACTTTATGTTTGCCTGGATACTTGATTCACCGGAACTTTACACTGTCTTATTGCCTTAATGTTTGTTGCAGCCCTATGAGGCAACTCCTGTTGTGATATTGGGCTATACAAAACCATTGATTGATTGATTAAAGGGCAACACAAGTGTAAGCCATCAATTATTTAGGTGTAAACTACAGGGTTGTCAGGTTAGAGACACAGGATACAAAGTTTATGGTAAAAGATCTCAACTTATATAGCACTTTCCCACCTACAGTATATGAAGCACCCAAGGAACCACTCACCCGTTCACACTCGCATCAAACACCATTCTATGTTTGACAATGGAGGCGACGCCGATGAAGTCTAGCCCAAGGACACAATGACAGTGTGCACCTGCAGGAGCTGGAATTCCACCCCCTTAGTCCCTTTGTTCAACTTTGGGTTAATCAGTCCATTGAGTATTTGGGAGGAACACACAACGTCATGTGTGGAGGAAGAATGGAACAGCATCAACAACATCAAAACCCTCTCCTCACTGTGAAGTGCAGAGCAGGAGAATCATGGTGTGGGGCTGTTTTAATGCCTCAGGGCCTGGACAACGTGATATCATCAATAGAAAAATCAATTCACAAGTTTATTACGATATTTTGCAGAATGACCTGAGACATTCACAACGCGTGGAATAAATAAGTGATCACTTGTATTAAATATCTGGCTGACTCTTCTTTTACAGCAATGACAGCTCTTCTGTAGTTGCAAATTATACGCTCACAACGATCAGGAGGAATTTTGGACCATTCCTCTTTACAAAACTGTAGTGAGATTCAGGCGGTGTACTTACTTATTCCACGCTGTCCTGTGAATGTTTACATGTTATGGCCAATGTTTGGGTGGTATTAGTTTAATCATTCCTGAGATTTTGATGAAGCTCAGACCACATTTAGGGAACAAATGTGAGAAATTCCAAACGGTGTACTTACTTTTTCTCAATCTTCTGCAATGTTGATAAATGAGGGCCAGTAAATAGCTTCTGTATGTGCTTCGGTGCGTATAAAGGGAAACTAAGAGCTGGGCGTTTAATCCAGCCTTCAAAGTGATACAATAGAACTGGGAAGGCCTTTAGGACTAAAATAGCATGTGTCTGTCACAGTGATGGTTATAATTATCTGCCGCCACTGTGGTGCTTAAAGGTGCATTATGTAACTTTGTATGTAAAAAAAAAGAAAACTGTTCATTTCTAAGGTCTTGTTTTCCCACAGATTGAACTGGAATAAATCTGCAATGTGTAACAGCAGCTATGGAATTATGTATTTATTTATAGAATTATGTATTTAAATTGTTAAGGCTCAATTATGCCAGACTGTTAAGACTATGCTTTACTTTACTACTGCGCCACATACACTACAATCCCGACATGACACAACAGGGACATTCATTTGCAATTGTCAACTTGAGTGATGGCAGCATTAAAGCCACGACACAAAATACAATA
This sequence comes from Proterorhinus semilunaris, assembly GCA_021464625.1. Lineage (NCBI taxonomy): Eukaryota > Metazoa > Chordata > Actinopteri > Gobiiformes > Gobiidae > Proterorhinus > Proterorhinus semilunaris. The sequence continues at coordinate 6,226,835 of CM038353.1, read as the reverse complement.
TCAGAGACTCTTTGTCCTTAGCGTACTGTGGAAGTGACAATGTGCCGTGCTTTATGTCAGGAACTCGAGGCCTTCCTCCAGAAGTTCCAATCCACCCAGCGCCCTCCCCGACCGTATAGCGGCCGACACAGGACCAACCCAAGCCCGAAGGAGGCCCTCAGCGGACTTTAAAACTTGGAGCCCCCTGAGCCCCTCAGTACCTCAGAAGTTCCTCACCGTCTTCAGCCAGTTTTTGAGTTCCAATTGTAGAGACTTCAGTGAAAGAGTACAATGAGGGGGTCGTCCCACAGGAGTTTGTTCAATTTTAATGTGAGAGGTGCTTTTCCCTGTTGTTTAGTTCACTGTAGTATGATCTTAGAGGTTTTATTTAGGATTTATTTATGTATAATTAATTATTTCTTCTATTGATTTGGAAATGACCCTCTTTGCGTTACAAAATTGCAAGTTTCCTCAGGTTTAAATGTATTATAGTTGTTAAGATTTCTGTGTATTATTACAATATTACATTAAAAGCAAGTTAGCAATATTATGATTTTTGCCATTTCATTCATTTACACATCGACTTTAACACGTAGCCAAAAACTTAGAAAGGTATAAAAAGTATTTGTGGGGGTTTACCTTTTGTGACGCATGGGTGACGTACTTCCCGGAAGTGCAGTGGGGACACAGGCCCCATCGATTCAACACAACTGCAGAGACAAGCACTTACTAATATCAAAGCCGCGTTTGCATGTCATTTTCATGGATTACCAGCGCTAACACATATGGAGTGTCAAGAGGAAAAGCCGATCATATACACCATGGAGAACAAACCGATCGTGACATGTGAGTTGTGTTGCATTTTCTCCCCTGACAGCTAGCTCTGAGCGTTAGCTTCCTTTAGCTTCTGTTAGCTGTTTTAGCCGGGCGATAACGAGCTCGGGGGGTTCTTCTTTGGGTTCACGCTTCCCGTTCATTTGCACTTGCCAAGGCTAGTTCATTTACCGGCTTTTTTCTCCGTATGCCCGCGGACTACGGGTGATTGCGAGTGCTAGCCTGTTAGCATCTCCCCTGCATAGACTGGCAGGCCGTGGACTCGGCGTCAGACCCGGAGCGAGATGCTGCTGCAGTTTGGGGCGAATGAGCTCAACTTGTGCATCGACAAGCGCACCTTTCACTCATTTTACCCCAAATCGCGGTTCCCCGCTGGTATTTGGACATTTCGCAGCTAGCTTGCCATTCTTCTGGTGTCCTCCTAAGTGGTTTATTTTAGGACTTGGACGTGAGGGGGCCAGTGTCCACTTAGCGCCGGTTTCCATTTATAGGACGTGGACACACAGGTGCTTCTTTCAGCGGTGCGTTTTCGCCACAGCTCGAAGGGAATCGTCTAAATAGCCCTTGGACACGTGTGGCACGTCTCTGCAGGAGTTGACATGGGACTAATTGTTCCAAACGCGAAGAATATGCCGAGTGCGTAAAGTGCGAGAATGCCAGTGTCGACAACACGGCTGTCAACGTGAATACGGAGAGCGCGTGCCTTGTTTTCCTGCTTTACTGGGGCAAACAAGTGGGCCAACTTTCAAGTGTTTGTTGTTAAATGTTTCTGCAACCCACCCCCTTAACTATTGCTACTAAACCCATCATTGCTCTTTTGTTTTGTTTCCATTGAAGACTGCTGAACTTAAGCACTCACATGATTGGGATGGGGCAATGGAGTGACTGGCTTGTACTGTTGACTGTGAGTGTAATCGATTTGATCATGTAAACAATGTCACGTGAGCACAAATGGTGGTTTGGGGTGTTGGGGGAGAATGCTTTGAAATTGTGTTTAGTCACAAAATGCGCTTTTCTACCTTCATCGGGCCCAAAGCGCTTTTACAGTAAGGAGCCACTCTCTCTCATTCATACACCAATGTATGCAGATGCTGGAGGCAAGGTGGGTGAAGTGTACTGCCCAAGGACACGATGACAGTGTACACCTTCAGGAGGCAGGATTCAAACCCCGAGCCTTCCGATCATGAGACGACCCGCTCGCCCCAATACTGAATACTTACCTTTAAAATGTGTTCTGCTACTTAAATCAACCAAAACATTGCATTATATTCACGTTTGCGTTTTTATATTCGTGCTTAAACGTGGCATATACTTGACTACATGGGCTATTGGCTAAACTTGTTGGTGTTAAACCTCCCATTTCAAACTAGTGCTAAACTTGTATTAGTGCTACGATCCGTATCATTATAAAGAAACGTCCTGATGGTAACGGGGCGTAGTGAGGGTGCAGAGTGTGTGAGGGCTCTGGAGATCTGGGTTCCTTTCCTCAGAACTCCGGAGTCATGGATGCTGCCGAGTGGCCAGGAGTGTAAGGATGGATTCAATAAAACCATTTGTAGAACGCGGCGAGAATGGATTGGTGGACTTGGAATTTGCGGCGCTTACAGAGAAAAAAAGAGGCGGCGTTGACATTTGGAAAAGATGTGTTCGGCGTCGAGTTGGAATGTGAGGTTGTGGAGCCGAGGTAATTATAGTAAATTTCACATTTATTGCAGTGTTAAGATTGACAAGTGGAAAACAAAGGGAGTGAAGGATGAAAATGCCTCCAAAAAGAAGTCCTGCGATACTCGATACTTTATCGATACTATTGCAGCAAAAAGTATTGTGATACGATACAATAGTCCCAGCTCTTCTATTTACCGATAGTTGGGAATGTGAAAAAGCACTTTGCCAATGCACACATCCAGAGGTGAACCTTTCTGAGCGTTTCTTATTAATGTAATGAATATGACGTGTTCGCCCATAACCAGAGGTGGTCGATGACAAAGTAAAGTAAGTGCTTTTTTCAATGCTTAAGTACTGTAGAGTTTTTGAATATGTGCACTTTACTGGAGTTTACTTTGGTTGACTTCTTTCTGCTTTTACTCCACTACATTTGAAAGATAAGATGATGCAGTTAAAATCCACACTCCTGTACAGAGGATTAATTCAGGTGCAAAGTTACTTTACTTACCACTTATTTAAACGGATTTGTAATTTAAGCTGAAGTGTTTTCCACACCAAATAGTTCTGTTCTTTCACTTTGCCAGAGCAGCTTTTACTTGTACTGGAGTCGTGTTTAAAACATTAGTGTCATTACTTTTACTAAAGTAATGCAATCAAGAACTCTGACCACCACCTCTGTGACCTTTTAACAACAACAAAAAAGAGATGAAAATGTGTAAATTTGATCTATTCTAGACCCATTGATTTGAATAGGGATCCTGGGTCGTCAGCACCGACGGGAGGTTTCAGATTAAAGCGACGCTTTTGCACAGGAGCTCGGAAATAAAAGTGTTTACTGTTGTGTGATTACGCATTTCATAGGGATGGGACGAAATATCGTTTGGCGAAATATCGCGATACAAAACGTGACGAAACGCATCGAGTAAAAAAAAAATGGATCGCAAATTATTATTATTATTTTTTTTTATAATTTTGAGTGTCCAAAAAGCGCTATACAAGTTCGATGTATTATTATTATTAAATGAAAAAAAATATATATATATACATCCGGGGAATGGTGCAGTGCGTCGTCACAGGAATGATATGTTAGTTTTTTTGAAGAAGAACCCGTCCTGAGATACATTAACCTAGGGTTAGAGCAGCACTAAGGGAGTGTTCTTGTTGTGTTTCCCTGTGTTCAACTGAAACAAAAATAATTATACAGTAATATTTTTTTCTTTTTTGATATCGTTTCGTGACTCTGACATATCGAGGTGCATCGTATCGTGAGTTTAAGTGTATCGTCCCATCCCTAGCATTTCACAACTGGGACAATCGATGTGTGGATCTGTATATTAGGGCCGGGACGATCCACTTTAGTCACGAATCACGAGCCAATAGTCATTGCTATACAGTAAGTAATTATGATCAGTAATATGTTTACCATAAAAAGTCCTGTGTCCAAAGTTTATAAACCAAATGAGATTTATTTAAGTGTTGAGATTGAACACAAAATGTAACGAAGGGCTTTACTGGAAAACAAAGGAGTGCAGGATAAAAACGTCTCCAAACACGAGTATTAAAAGTAGTTTATAAAGTATCGCAATATCTGGTATTGCAGCGTAAAGTATTGCGATCCGATATTTTGTCCCAGAAAAACGAAATAATTTGAAAAGTGGAAAAAAAAATTGGGAAAAATTTAAATAAATGAATAAATAAAATGGGAGAAAAAATGCGAATTAAAAGTGGAAAGCCCCGCCCTACACTGAAAATAAGCTCTTGGCTCAGAACAATGTCAAGTAAAAAAAATAAACTATACTAAACTGCTTGTATTATGTTGAGTTTTACTGATTTAAAAAAAATGTTTTACTGTAAAATCTGCCTGTAAATGAATGTTACACTTTAGATCGGCGTCCCTCCTCGCACCAGCTCAAAGCCGCTCATTCAAACGGGACAGTTGCTGCTTCTCTGAGTGGTAACAGGCGGACATTGTTTATCTATAAATATAATGAGTGAACGGCTCGCCCAGTGGGAGAGACACAGACCGGGTTCATCCCAGGTCCAATTCACTTTTACAGCTGTAGTTTTATTATCGCTACAGTGAACAGAAATACGTCCACACGCTATTTTCTCACACTCCCTTTAACCGGGGCTTTTAACTGCTTGACAAGAACAAAGATTTACCCTCATTTAATCTGTGGCATCAAAAGGTCTTCAATAATCTTTATAGTGATATTGTTCTGTCTCAAAGTATTACATTTTAGATTTGATTGTGACCGGCCCACAGTGTTTTTCTAAGCCTTTTTAAAGTGTTGTCATAGAGACCTCTGTTCACTAAAGTCATGTAACTTTAATAGGATTAGAAGCTTTAAGGCAGTACTAAGTAACTTGTTTATCTTAATAAATCCTTTCCATAGTCCCTCTGGGGGTAATACAAGTGTTAAAGGTGTCTGGTGTCTCACTGGGCCGGAGTCACCAATACACAATAATGGAATCACGAAGAAGAAGCTAACAGGCTAAGCTAACTGGGCTAGCACCACTTAAACAGTATTTACAGCACAGTTTGAGTGAAAAAAAAAAAATTCCATTGTGTAATTGGATGAACAATATCCCTCTCTCCCTTTGTCTTTTCTTGTAGTATTTACTCTCACGGACAATTAATGAGTAAAAAACGCAACATGCTACGACACCTGCAGTGGCGCTTGTGGCCTCTAGGGGCATGAGTTACTTAGTACTGCTTTAAAAGGCATAGTTTCTTACAGTGATGGCTGCAGGTCAAATAATCCAATGTGCAGAGCAAATCTCATCTATTTTCATATTTTTTGCAAAAGGAAGAGTCCCAAAAGAACCATGTGCAGCTGCGTTTGTTATGTCTAGATAAAAACTAAAGTGAAACTGTGCGAGCTCATGGAAATCAGCTGATTCATTTGTTTAGGAACTCTTTATAATTATAGTGAATTCACAAGACAATAAATCAGATGGAATATTTTGTATAGCATGTCATTCATTGCACAGTAATTTGCTTCCTATTTGCTGGCCTATTTATTATTTTAAAATCTTTATTTAATCGTACACGAGGGCAAAAGCAGAAAGATAAAAGCAAACAGGCTGAATGTTCAATCTGTTTTGAATTAAAACAACCCTTAAATAATCTTAAAGTACAACATTTAGAAGAATTGCAATATTTTTCCTCCCGTTTATGTTCGAGTGAACTCTCATTCGTACAGGAGTTTTCCATTATAGACGAAAGTTCTTAAAGGACTAGGGCACGGTTTTCCATACTGAGATATAGGGATGTAACGATTCATCAAAAATCGATTTTAATATGCGTAAAATGTGAATCAATGTAAAAAAATTATAATCGATTTTAAAGTCACCCTCAGCTACTCCATTTTGCACGACCGAAATAGACCGGAACATACTAGCTCGTTGTTTCTAACATTAACTTTTTCTCAAGACAAGCTCCACACCTTCCCCGCCTCACCCCCAACACACGCCACACCATGTAAACACATACACGTGGACGCAGCTAAAGTTAGCGGCTATGAGATTAGCGTTAGCGGCTAACGCAGAGTTTAGCCTTTTGACAGAAGTTTACCAAAGATCGTAAACTGACAAACATCTGACCAACCTGCTCTGATTCTGCTGAAATCCTCATCAAATGTCCCTTTGTCAAATAATCCAACACCTACAGGAGCCGTCATGTCTTTTTCCTCCTTATGTTTACAAAGGCTGCACCGGAGGCAGTGAGGCTTCAAGTGGAAAAAACTGGACTGTAAAATTAGTTCTAAATGGTAGTATTATGTTAAACTGCAATTTTTTTGAAATTTCTTTTTAAATAAAGGTTTGGTAAAATAAATATAATCTCAAAATGTTTGCTTTGCTACATAGTTTATTTATGCTGAAAACATGTACATTTACAAGCACTCTGTCAAAATTATTATAGTTCATTTTAATGTCTTGTAATTTAAAGTTCTCTTACTGAGACAGTTGCAGTTTGTTACAAGGACAAAAATACAGATGTTAAAACGTTGGTATGAAGGAGAAAAAATCGAAAATCGGGAACTTCAAATCGGAAATCGAATCGAATCGGGGCTTGAGTGAATCGTTACATCCATACTGAGATATTTTCTTACCTGAGCGTAGACGAGTTGATGCGTACCTGTCTGGTCTTTACGCGTGCGCTCAGTCGCACAAAACAACCAAAGATGATGTTCGCATTTAGCCTCTCCTCTCCACTATGGGGCCAAAGGGGGTGAAGTTGCCTGCCCGCCTGTTTAAACCATATAAGCTGTCATCTGTACTGGGTATTTTCAGTATTGAGTGTAGTGGGTGTTTTGCCTCTAGACGTAGAAGCTTCATCAGCAACAAAGTCTCTCGTATCGAGCTGCAGGAACTCCCAGATTACTCTCGCTACAGTCGGAGAAAAAGGAAAATTGGATTTGGCCGTGACTCATTGGCCTGATTGTCCCTCTGTGCTTGCCGTCAGGTGCTGGAGACCAGGCTCTGTTTACGTCGCTCTACACCACACTCGCCCAGCAGCTTCCTCGAGAGCCCATGGAGTGGAGGAGGTGAGCGGAAATAGTTTACCTTTCCTTCACTTTTCTAAAAGACGAAATTGAGTTCTATGTGTAAAAATGATTCTTTTAAATGTTTTTCCCTGCAGGACTTACGGCCGCGCCCCGAAAATGATCCACCTCGAGGCGAACTTCGTGCAGTTTAAAGAGGAGCTGCTTCCGAAAGAGGGAAACAAGGCTCTGCTCACCTTCCCCTTCCTGCACATCTTCTGGACCGACTGCTGCGTAAGGACAAAGCCCTGCAATCCATATCATTCTGCAGGATTACCATAGGGACGTGTAGCTGTAAGATAGACACAGGTTTCATTCCTAGACCGGCTCACTCTTGAACATAATGAGCTCATTGTCCAGCGAGGGCGGCAGTCAGAAGATCACTAAGCTCTATGATATTCATGACCCTAAGATGGGGCTGGGCAGATGCTGCGGCAAAAACGAGCTCCGCACTTCTAGCCTCACAGGGCAAGGCAAGTTTATATGTAGAGCACAATTCATAGACAAGGCAATTCAAAGTGCTTCACAGTTGCATAAAATTACAAGAAAACAGATCAAATCAATCATTAAAACGTCAACATAAAAATTAATCAATTACAGTAAAAGGCAAGAGTGCAGATAAAATACTTTCAGTTTTCATATGCTCGGGTAAAAAGAGCAGTTTTCAGCCTGGATTTGAACATTGTCAGAGTTGAGGCCTGTCTCACATCCTCATGAAGACTGTTCCAGATTTTAGCTGCAGGAAACTGAAACGCAGCCTCACCGTGTTTAGTCCTGACTCTGGGACCCACCAGGGGACCCCTCCCTGAAGTTCTCAGGGCCCGAGATGGTTCATACGGCTCTAACATGTCAGAGATGGACTTTGGTGCTAAACCATGAAAAGACTTGTACACGAGCAGAGCTGTTTTAAATTCTATTCTCTGAGTGACAGGAAGCCAGTGCAGAGACCGGAGCACTGGACTAATATGGTGGTATTTCCTGGTTCTTGTCAGGACTCGAGCAGCGGCGTTCTGGATGTTCTGCAGCTCTAACAGCTCGTTTAGAAAGGCCAGTGAGCAGCCGTTACAGTCGTCTAACCTCCTGGAGACAAATGCATGGATGAGTGTCTCCAAGTCTGGTTTTGACACTATTCCTCTGATCTTAATGTTTTTCAGATGATAAAAAGCTGATGATGTTATTGCTTTAATGTGGCTGTTTAAGTTCACAACATTCCCTCACCTGCCCAGTGCCCACGCGACACACAAACCAACCACAAAAAGTGAAATGTTTGAAGAATGTCAGAAGTGAGAATTGGCTCATGGCTTTGTTTCAGATCCTCACAAAGCCATGACTTACAGAGTGAAGCGCCAACAGCGTAGTATGTACATAAAGAAATACTTGTCACATTTTTAAGTATATAAAAGAAGATCAAACATTCAATTCACTGGTTAAAGTCCAGCTAATCCACAGCTGCAGCCTCAAAAATAGTCCACATGGTCCAAATGGCGATCGGTAGTTTTCTCCTTTTTGAAACTTTTCCTCCCTGTGTTCCTCTGAGGCTCCTCGTGCGTTTCTGTTTTGCCCATTAGACGACTTTGTAGCTGATTTTACTCTTAAAATCACCAGGTCCTCTCCTCGTGCTGCCGTATGTATCCGTGCTTCCTGTTTGTTTGGGCCGAGCGATCCCTGGGATTGACCTGACAGGCGCTGCAGCATTGCGCCGGCCATTTTTTTTTTCCAGAATGTGACAGAATTGGCCAATTCTCCACGATTAAAACGCACCACGCCATAATCGTGATCGACCTTTTATTACATTTGCGATTCGATTAAATGCCCTACCCTAAGGTTACGTGATTGAAACGGGTCAACAGACCAGGGATTACGCTGGATCTGTCTTGTGGTTGTTTTAACATGGCTCTTTCCCTTTGCTGTTGAACTTTTGAGGGAACTAAATGTTTTGAAATTGTTATGTAACATATATAAGGCACTCGAGTTCACTTGGACTGAAGCCTTCTCCGCGCAGCAGGTCCCTGGAGGGTCCCCGTTGTTGGAGCTTCTCGAGGTGAATCTCCCAACAGGATGTTAAATAAATTAAATAAGCAGTGTTTTTATGAGGCTGAATATGGAGAAAGAGTGTGAGAGTAGGGCTGAACGATTAATTGCATTTGCAATTTTATCGCGATATTACACAACGCGATTTCGTAATCGCAGGGCACGCGATTTGGGAAGTAAATAGAGCAACGAGATATGGCAGCAAAGTCCGCTCCGTCGCGTGCTTTTGTTTACGTCTCAGTCTAGTTAAGGTGCGCGGTAGATTGTGGATGTACAGTGAAAATATCAGCGTTTATCATGCAGCCACCGCGAAGGAATATTGCTTTTCTCCGTTAGCATTGCGTTAGCCGCAGCGCTAATCACGCCATTCCGTCGCCGCTACTACACGCTCTGACGATCACAGAAACTCCCTCACCTCCGGATTCTACGCCTCTGCCTCCACAGACATATATAGGTGAGTCTGTGCTGATTGTAAAAAGTAAAGAGTCGTTTGTGGCTCAGTTTAGGGGGCTTATGTTTGGGAATGTTGTGGATAAAGAACTTATCTCAAAAGCATAATGACGTTTCATGACCATTAAGTATCCGCGGAGGCGATGTGCCTTTATTTACCTTTGCGTCTACCGCATATCCGCTCCGTAGGTCGTACAGACGCAAGATATAAACACTAAACTGCTGTATGAAAAGGGTTGGTAACTAGGATCCGAGGCAGGAGTCCGTGTCATGTCTTATTTTGCTTAAATGGCTGCGAGTCAAAGATAGCGTCTGTGTCTGGCACCTCATGTCCCGTCTCCTTGTGTCAGTGTTCTTTTCTTTCTTCATATTGTCCAAAGTTACATCCCAAAACCAAAATGCTGCTCTTAATTCCACTGTGTTTTGGCGTGTGCTCCATCTGGCCTCTCCGTGTCCTTCAATAACGCGCATCTGAAGCAACTCAGACAGGGATTTGATTGGCCGAAATAATAAAGTACTATTTAATAAATTAAATAGCTTATTTTGTATTAATTGGGAGTTTGATTTCCTAAAACTTTTCCAACTAGTTAAAGCAGACGTTTGTTCTTACTTTCCTGCACTTTAGTATGGGTGATGTTACTGACTGGATCAGTGAGTTATTTTTTTTTTAATATCTATATAATTTAGCATTTATTTATAGACTGTACTGTTAAGTTCAGACAGTTTAAGAAGTGCAGTCCACACACATTTTGAATAGGTCAAGCAACAATTTTGTTGCAATTTTCACTTCAAATATTGTTTATTATGAAACAGGCTGATTTATTGCTTGTGTTAGGTGAAAAATACATGAGAAGAGGACCTTGCAACAATAATCGCATATTTAATCGCAATCGCAATATTGAAGAAAAAAAATCGCAATTAGATTATTTCTCAAAATCGTTCAGCCCTATGTGAGAGCACCACGTTTTATTAGAGTATGATTTAAAACTAAGCATGTTCGTCTGACAACTCCATAACATGCCTCTTGTAGATTTGCATCTTGTTGCTGGATGAAGCTGAAATGTAATAACTAAGTACCGTGATGTTTAAAAGCAAAACAATGGGACATACCAGCACTGAGCAGATGCCCTTTTTTTTTGTACTGCTAACTACCAAAAACCCACCAGACAAAGAAGAAGAAGCAAAATAGTGAAGCGATCTGCCTATGGAGGATGTAAATCAGACACTAGGTACCACGAGAGTGTGTCTGGGGGACAAAGTTATTTCCCTTCCCAAAGCGAAAACACAACCTGAGCACTGCCTACAATGTGGACGGCCTACGCCCGGCTAAATGTCTCTAAAATAAACAAGCATATGTCGGCTGTAAGGTAAGGCTAGGGCCTGGCCGCTAGGCTAATCCCTTAGCATGCTAACATCTAGTTACCGACAGTCACATAACGTTACACAAACTGGAGCTGTAACTTTAACTGCGGCGGTGAACCTTTACAAGCCCTACAGTCACACGTGTTTTTGTCTCCCTTTATGATAAAAGTACTGTGTATTTTGTCACGGTCCTGATAACTGGCTGTAGCTGATTGTCATTGTAGGTTTAGCTAGCGTTAGCTAACTTTAGCGCACATGAGAAATGCACCGGAGAAATGTTCCTATTTTTAGAAATACCAAAAAAGTAAGAGGGTGCTTATTGGGCAGTGCACGAGTATGACTGGTCCACAAGGCTGTGCTGTTGCATTTAAGGAAGAGATCAGAAGGTTTCTCTGATATTTCTGGAGACTTGTCTGTAGCTTTAGTGCCAATAGTTGTTCTTTATCCTTCGTTGGATAGTTTAATATCTTGAATATATCCCTCCACTGCAGATTGTGAACCCTTTTGCCTCGATCTGGAGGATATTGCTCCAAAAAAGGTCACATGCACGGCAATCTGTTGCGCTGCCCGTGTTTTACCATTTGTTTGTCGGGCGTAGTAACAGTAACTAAGGGGGGGGCGGGTCTTGGCGAAAGGTCAATTGCACGAAAAATAACACATAGGCTATACATAAAATATTAAAATTGTGAAATATATATCTGTCAGAAAAATCGCAAATAGGTTTTTGTCAAAATCGTGCAGCCCTACTCCAGCTCCACATTTTTCATTACAAAGCATTAAATTGGATTCAAACTCCTCGACTCATTTTGCTGCATTAGTTTGAAGTTTTTTTTTTTCAGAGCACCAACTCCACTCTGTCACTCTGTGTGTGATGTTGCCTAATCTATAACGGCCTCGTTCATTTTGCTGATGGAGTTTATCAGGCGTTATTTGGGAAACGGAAGAACGAACAGGAAGCGCAGCTCTGGCAGCACGTGATGCATTTAAGGAAGTTCGCAAACATGAGTCATGAGTTTTCCAGGGACCAGGCGGCTCCATCTCTCTCTGTGTGCAGTACAAAAACAAGGCATTAAAAGTGCAGGTGAAACTCGGAAAATTAGAATATCGTTCAAAAGTTCATTTATTTCTATTATTCAACTTAAAATGTAAAAACTAAAATATGATATAGACTCATTACATGCAAAGTGACATGTCCAGCCTTTTATTATCATTTTGATGATTATGACTTGCAGTTCATTTTCAAAATATTCTAATTTTATCTTCAATGAAGGTACTTTACTGAGTACAGAAGATGACTCAAGTACCTTCATTGAAGATGGACAACTCCTGTACGACTGAGAACTTGCACAGAAATTCTAATTTTATGATGTTCAGGGAGTTCAGCTTCCCGATGGCCTTGTGTATGAAACTGTTTTTAAGTCGACTCGACCTAGGCCCATAGATGCCGCAGGACTTTCCGCCGACACGTACAGCCTGTGGTCTCCCCGTCAGAAAGTCCAGCAGCCAGTTGCACAGTGAGGTGTTGATCTCCAGGTGGAGCAGTTTGTGTATTAGCTGCTGTGGGATTATAGTGTTGAATGCTGAGCTAAAGTCTAAAAGCAGCATTCTAACGTAAGAGTCCTTTGTTTCAAGGTGCGTGAGGGCTGAATGAAGTGCAGTGGAGATGGCATCTTCAGTTGAGCGATTGGGCCGGTAAGCAAACTGGTCTGGGTCCAGGGTGGGAGGGAGAACAGACTTAATGTGTTTCCACGACGAGCCGCTCGAAGCACTTCATAAGAATTGGAGTGAGTGCTACTGGGCGGTAGTCATTAAAGCAGGAGGGTGGAGACTTCTTTGGCACCGGAATGATGGCGGTCGCTTTGAGGCACGTTGGGACCACAGCTGCAGAGATGTGTTAATGAACGAATGTGTTGATGAACGAATGTGCAGACGGTTCTCAAACAACACTGATTTTGCCCGAGTAGTTTTAAATGAAGTTGCTCTTATGAATGTTCTATGGATTTATGGCATAATGTTGGTTCCGCTTTGATATAACGAGTTTTAATTGACGACCTTTAGACAATGCTCCCATTGAAGGACTTTCCCCTCTGGAGTTTTACTGTCACAGAGATCTCTGTTCATACTTTGTCCGCGGTGTAACTGTAATTAACTTATTTATTACATGATGGTCACAAGTTCAATCTTCTGTTTTCAAACCAACGTCTAAACCCCCTCCTGAACCGAGCACATTATCTCCAGTTTGGCTTCACCCAAATCTAAAAGCGTCAAAACACAACAAAAAAAACCAAAAAAAAAAGCGTCAGAAAAAGTGTCAAAAAAAGCAACAAAATGTTTAAAAAAAAGCTACAAAAAAGTGTCAAAAAAGCAACAACAAAGCGTAAAAAAAAAGCAACAAAAGTGTCAAGTGGATTTTCTCTTCACTCATGAATGATTGTTGAAAGGCCGTCCTGTGGCAGACCGGCAGAGGTGTGGCTGTCGTTCTAAGCCGTCAGTCACTATCTGACCATCACCAATCCAAACTCCGATATCAACGTCACAAAAACTGCACGACATGAGGGAGAGCTGTGCGTTTCCAGCCACTCTCTCCCCAAAAGCTGCACATTCAAGACGTCCCAATAAGTTTTGTGAATCGGTTTTTGTGAGATGCCGTTTGTAAATGCTGAGCCACAGAGTCGCGATATTAATCTGATCGTGTAACGTTGGACTCCAGAGCTTGTGACGTAAGAACTCGTGTGAATCTCAGTTCCTGTTATTGGGACGGAACGCTGCAGGCTCTGGATAAATACACCTAACATTCAGTATCACTTTATTCACTTTATTGTAAATCTTTAAGTCTTCTCCAGTGGCCCCTCAGCAGCTCCAACAGTTAGATATGCCACAGGTCACATCAAACTGACTCCAACAGAGACGTACAGTAGAGCAGACAGTCTGCAGCTCGGATATAAACATCAGTGATACGCGAGTTCCAATGTTTCACTCTCGTTCCACAAATAGATTAAAAACGGCACTCGAGGCCCAGACGGAGTCGTTATCACCTGTCAGTCACGTAGCGTCTCAGCGCAGAGTAATGTCTGACGCTGCCTGAGGCTCGGCTTGTGCTCGTGTCATTTCCTAGTCACACCATTCAGAAAAGCTTCTGCACAGAAACTAGAGAACAGATTTTTGGCCAAATCATTCTCGTTATACAAATAATTTAATGTAGCTGTCCAAGAAATGTGATATGAGCACCATTATCCAAGAGGGTTTTGGTCTATAGGCCTGTGTCAGACCCCTAATAATGATATCGGGGATATATCAGAATGTGGAAGGTCTCCGGGTTCGATCCCCAGGCTCAACGGGGCCTTTCTATGTTTGCATGTTCTTTCTGTGTTTCTGTGCCTGCGTAGCTTTCCTCCCCAAAGTGAACAGCTTTAAAGCAGTACTAAGTAACTCGTGCCCCTAGAGGCCATAAGCGCCACTGCAGCTGTCATAGCATGTTGCGTTTTTTTTTGTTGCAAACTTGGCTGTAAATACTGTTTAAGTGGCGCTAGCCCGCAGTTAGCTTTGTCCGTTAGCCTGTTAGCTTCCGGTGGCAGTCAAGTTGCAAATGTGGTTTTCTGGCACCAGGGGGAGATGAAAGACCCCCCCCCCAATCATACCATTAACACTTGTATTACCCCCAGAGGGACTACGGAAAGGATTTATTAAGGTAAACGAGTTACTTAGTACTGCTTTAAGGCGAGACGCGTGAAAATGCAGTGCTCAAAATTAGCTTTTCATTTCACTCTTGTGACAGTATCTCCACTTTAGATGGTCCCATAAACTTTCCAGTCTTGGGCTGAGTGATTTTCATTATCTAATTCCCAGCCTGATTTATTGAGCTTTGAAGCAGAAGAAACAAGGCATTGTTCTTTATATTTATATCGGTAAACCGCAGCAGACGTTTCAAATTGATGTCTCCAAGTTTAGATTTTTCCCCTGCAGTGTCTCACAGATAGTTCTTATATTTCCGATCCCAGTCTGTAAATGTCACTGGTTGCAACATGGAGATCCCTCAACACAAAAGTGATAAGTATGGTGGTTCTTGTTGACAGTTTCTCTCTCCTCCTCTCAGGACACGGAGGCGTACAAAGGCTCGGTGAAGGAGGACATGCTGCGGTGGCAGAACAGTCTGCGGACGCACGGATCGGCCGATTGGGTCATCATCGTCGTGGAGAACAACGAAGCCAAGAAGAAGAACAAGCCCAACATCCTGCCGCGCTCCTCCATCGTCGACAAGATCCGCAGCGACTTCTGTAACAAGCAGAACGACAGGTGAAGGGTCCTATATTATATCAAGTCAATCAACGTTTTTGGCTCTTTTCTCTTGTATTCACAATATTGTTCTATTCCCATTAAGGGTGTCCATGATTAATCTGTCAATAGATGAAAACACAAACGTTGTGGTCCAAAGCAGATCCAGCTGCATTTGTGGATGAAATTGGACATAATAGTTTGCACCAAAGTTTCCGGTTGTGTCCAAATAGAAATGTCCCCTTTATCCTGTTTGCTCACAAATCTGAATGAAATGTGGGTTTGTGACTTTAAAGTTAGTTGTAGTAATGGTTCTTTCTGGAGAAAAGCTCTTGTTTGTATAAAATCTACTGTACAATGAGATACAGCCAGTGGTTATTGTTCGTAACTTAGGCAACCAGTTCCTAGGGCAGGGCGATATGGCCTAAAATCTATATCACGATATAAAAAAAGAAATATCACGATAACGATATATGTCACGATATAATTGACAATGGACAAATTACTTCAAAATCCCAGCCTTACGCCTATTGGGAAGTTTATCCATCCATCCATTTCCTTCCACTTGTCCGTTGCCGGGTCGTGGGGGCAGCTGTTGGAGCTGCACCAGCCCCTATGGCTCCTCCTGCAGGTGCTGGGTCCACAGAAGGACGGCCTCATGGTTCTAACCGGGCCTGTTGGTCTCTCATAAGGGGCTTCTGAACCGTTCTTTGTCTGACCCGTCACCTAGGACCTGTTTGCCCTGGGAGACCCTACCAGGGACACGAAGCTCCAGTATCATTCAGGTGCTCAAACGCCTCCACCACGTTAAGGTGAAGGTTCCAGGAGGGCATACTAATTTCCTCGCAAATATGATCTACTCAAGCAGTTTACATCCTTCATTTCATTTTACTTTTTAAGCACCTGTCCCCGTGTTCTACCGTCAGTGTTTATGCTGCTCTGATGGAGTGTAACGTGAATTATATCGTGTCCACGACGACATAAAACATTACAACGATATCAAAATTATATCGCGATAACGATATGCGATACGATATGGCCCACCCCTACCGATTTCTTCTAGGTCTGTTTTAACAGTGTCCTCTTGTATTCCAGGTGCGTGGTCCTGTCGGAGCCCCTGAAGGACTCGTCCCGCTCTCAGGAGTCCTGGAGCGCTCTGCTGCTGAAGCTGCGGACGCTGCTGCTCATGTCCTTCACCAAAAACCTGGGCCGCTTCGAAGACGACATGAGGACGCTGCGGGAGAAGAGGACTCAGCCGGGCTGGAGCTTCTGCGAATACTTCATGGTCCAGGTGAAATATATCACTAACTTTGAACTAACGTCTTAAATACTTTGCACATTCCTGTTTGAGCAACGTTGTTCTCTGGCGCTGATTTTTTGAGGCTCCATGAACTCTTTGGCCCTTTCCCAAACGCTCCCTTCTCCCTCTCCCTCCGCACGAACACTCGGTATGTGCGTGAACACAAAGGAAGCGTTCAAAAGATGTGAAATCCTGGCGTAAAGAAGCAATCTTCAGTTTAGAGACGCACTGATCCAGCTCTGTTGCTTTCGATACCGATACTGGGGGTTTAAGTATCTGCTGATATGAACCGATACAGGAGACTTTCTTAGAAGTGGTTGCTGTGAGTTAATAGTTGGTCTTTTCTCCAGTTCTATAGTTTCTTTTTCCTTGCAAGATGCTCCCAGTTATAAGCCATCCATTAGCTCATAGCTGATATTTGGCGAGTCTGCTCCTGAAGAAGAGTTTCAGACACAAAACCAGCGTCTGGACAAATTATATCGAGGCTTCTGAACGCATGTTATAGTAGCATTATCTCAAGAGCTAGGTATAAAAATGATTCGAATGATCCGCGACAAAGGACAGATGTTCTGCGGTAGGGCATCCTTAATCAGAGCCGTGGGAACATATTTTTTTAAGGGCGTGCTGAGGGACAAGATTTCCCCCAAAAAACGCCTTTTCTGTGCTTATTTCCTATTTAATAATATTGATTGCAATACACAAAATATCCACCAGGGGGTTCTGCAGCACCCTCAGCACCCTGGGTTCCCACGGCCTTGTCCTTAATAACCATTTTTCTGGATTATTTCGTAATCGTTACAATCGAAATCGTAATTGAATCAGATTGGTGCATTCCTACTTTGGTATTGTTAACTCCCAGTTTATTCCCGCTAATTTCCATGGAAAATTTCCCCACATTTCGCAACCCGACATCCCTCTCGTGCGCGCCTCGGTTTGGGACACGTGTGGACGCCTCAAGGCTGTACCGTTTGTATTTTAAAAACCGAACAAGCACAAACGCTGGAGTTCGATGAGGGGCCAGGTTCACGGTGGTAAGTTTTAAATGCGACTAATAGAAGTTTGAAAGTGATTCCAATCGTGAGAAAGCCTTTATGAACCTCCATGTTTGTGTCTCTGCAGGAGGAGCTGGCCTTCGTCTTTGAGATGCTGCAACAGTTTGAAGACGCTTTAGTTCAGTACGACGAACTCGACGCTCTGTTCACGCAATACGTCCTCAACTTCGGCGCCGGAGGTAAGCTTCATGCTCACTCCTAACCTCTGCATTGCCTCCATACCAGTACCTCCATATTCTAGCCCCACCGTCTCCCGTCCGTCTCCCCAGACACGGCGAACTGGCTGGGCTCGTTCTGCGCCCCCGTCCGCTGCTGGAACGGCCTCTTGCTGCGGCGGCCCATCGACATGGAGAAGCGGGACCTGATCCAGAAAGGAGAGGCCAGCCTGCTGGACCTGCGCAGCTACCTCTTCTCCCGGCAGTGCACTCTGCTCATCTTCCTGCAGAGGCCCTGGGAGGTCACGCAGAGGGCGCTGGAGCTGCTGCACAACTGCGTCCAGGAGCTGAGGCTTCTGGAGGTACGAGGTGTTGGACCTGGGGCTGGACGTTAGTGTGATCGAGTGTGAAATTCTTTGAAAATAATTCCATTGAATGTATGGCCCCAAAACAAACTCGACTGTATCTTTCGTAGATATGATTTGTTTTGCATTTTAATTTACACACATTTTCCTCAAAGAATCGTAATTTGTCTAAATACCTTGAGTGGTTATTACGCCCACGACAATCCCTCGTCGTGGGGAAAACCGTAGGTCGTGGCTCAATATCGCAGGTTGTCCAATAAGACGAGGACAACGATTTAAAATGGAACCGTCGAACGCCTCACCGCTGCCAGAGTCATAAGCACCAGAGGCCAGGCATGAGCGAGTCCGACACTGCATATTACAGTTCTTTCCCTGCACTTTTCCTGCAAAAACAAACTCTGCAAGCGTGCGTCTCTTTAAAACCATCACACATTGGAAACGAGAGCAGCAATCCCCACGTCGCTAATGGGACGTCTGAAAAAAATCACAGTGTAAAACTGCAAACACGAACTATCCAATAGTTTCACTTCCTGATTATTAAGCGATTTGCCCTTAAGCCACTCCCCCTCCTCTTCTTCCCTTTCGTTGTGCAGCTGTTTGAATAAAGAGAAGAAGAAAAGGAAAATGGCTGTGGTGAAGCTGTGACGAGAGGATGAAGCTCAATATTAAAATATCAACTTTTTACTCCGTCTAATATTTGCAAATCTTTCGAAATGAAAACAAGACGAGATCTGTAGCTGTTTTATCTTTTCTAAATAATAAAATAAAGCCGACTCGTCTCAAGAGTCCGTTAAAATGACGTGTTCCCCGTCGTGCAGGTGTCTGTCCTGGAGGGGGCGCTGGACTGCTGGGTGTTCCTGAGCTGTCTGGAGGTTTTGCACAGAATCGAAGGCTGCTGTGACCAAGCACAGCTGGCGGCCAACTGCTCCCACACTGTGGGGCTGTGGGCCTACGCCACCGACAAGGTGACGCCATCACCATTATCTACCATTGTTTTAGCTTCATAACCAACTGCCTAGACACATCTTTGGTTTCATTTCCATCAAAACATGGGTAAAGTTTGTGTGTTAAGAGCTTCATTCACACAGTTATAACCTGTAATGATCTGATCCCTGATTGCAGCTCAAACACGTTCAAACAGTGCCCCCTGCTGGCTGTAGTAGGGAGGCTGAACTGGATAAATGCCTGAAATATCATTAAAACACACTATTTTTTTCCAAGTATTTAAGATATCTTTAGCATGTCAAATAGTATTAAAGTTGTAGTTTAATACAGTGGTTCCCAACCTTTTTTTGTCTTTTGGATCATACTCTGCGTGTCCCCTGCCTGAAGGAAGTTGCAGATTTATTTCATGGGATTCATTTCTACTCTTTATTAGTAAAAAAAAAAAAATAACATGTGTGTTCAAATAAAGCTCACATTGTATTAATAGCATTTCCTTTCAAAATATTGTTCTTATTGCAGTCAGTTTCAACTTCCTTTTTAATCTGAAATAATTCCAAGTGCCCCAGGGGACCCGTACCGCTGGTTGGGAAACACTGGTTTACTGGACAGTACTCCTGTGTCAGTGTAGCGTTGAGGTGTGATGAGTTTAGCATATTTCTCACTTTTAAAAGGTCATTAATGAAAGTTGCTCCATGTTTGCAGTTGAAGTGTCTGGGGGAGCTGTGTGGGCTGGTCTCGGAGAAAGGCCCCACGTCTGAAGACCTGAACCGGACCGTGGACCTGCTGGCCGGGCTGGGAGACGAGAGGCCGGAGACCGGTACATTTTCACCTTTAACAAATATAATAGGATGATTAAGTGTAGTTTGTTTATTTTAGGGGCCTCTTCTACAGGGTCTATTATGCAAAATTTACTTTTTTAGAGCCTTTCACCATTTTAAAGTTTTTCTCATCAAAAAACAGACCTGGAGCTGAGGAATCTTTGTATCTTGACCTTTGTGTTCTTCTTTTCTCTTTATTGAAACAGCTGCACAGCAGAGGGGAAGGGGGGGGAGTGGGAGGGGCTTATAGGAGATAGATTAACTTCCTGATTTTTCACACTAACGAAGACCTGCAAAAACTAATACCCCTTCTAAAGAAAATCAGATTCAAACTGTAATTCTTTGGAAAATAATGACATTGCTCAGCTTCATATTTTAAAGGTGCTATATTTAAAATTAATCTTCTTTACTTCACAAGTCTTTTAAAAATACAAAGGCCTGAAACACAGGAATCTGCAGTTTTCACTTAAACTGTGCTTAGAAGCAACATTTTATTATTTATGTGTGTTTTTTTTATTGGGGCAGGACTGTTCATATTCAAACACTCGTCTGGGACCAGGGAACATGAATTGAATTGATCTAATAATCTGAACCTCCGTCTGTTCCTTGTTGTCGTTGCAGTCAACAGCCTGCAGAGTCCGTACAAGAAACTGAAAGAGGCTTTATCGTCGGTCGAAGCTTTCGAACGACACTATCTCGTAAGTCCTCCGTGTTGCGCCGCCAAAGCCCAGTGCAGGCGGTTCTCAAACGTTTCACATTTGATTCCCTGTTTTCTCGCAGGAACTTTCTCACGCTGCTATGGAGATGTACCGGGCGATCAGTCGGATGCGGTCGGCGAGGCTCGTGGGGAAAAGCCTGGCCGAGTTTTACATGTAAGACACATTTCTCTCTATAATGGGGATAATAATGATAAAACACTCCCACACTTTGGAGACGTCGACCTCTGCGATTATACTTACACTATCTGTGGTTTACGTGCTTCTGTCGTACGCACCATAGGGCTGAAGTTTAGGGTCAAAGCTGTTGCCGGGCGGAATAGAGTCGATACAGAACCGGATCGATGAAAAGAGAGAAATTAATGATCAATGGCATCGATACAGTGTTAATTTCGTCGACTAAAACTAAATTTAAAGTTTTTCATGCGACTAAAACTATGACTAAAATGTCCAGATATTTTAGTCGACTAAAATTGGACTAAATAAAAATGGAAAGGAGAGACTAAAATCATCCAAACTTCTATTGACCGTCTGAAAGAGCCTCATATCATGTAAATCCTCTGCCAAAGGAACAGCTCTGAGCTTTGTTCATGAGGAGCAGCTCCATGAAGCAGAGGACCTCGATTAAATATGATTATAATGAATATTATTAATACAAAGTCGACTAAATGTGTCTTAATTTTAGTCGACTAAATCTCGACTAAAATTGAAGATATTTTTTTTGACTAAAACTCGACTAAAATTGAATTACATTTTCGTCAAAAGACTAAGACTAAAACTAAATTAAAATATGTTGTCAAAATTAACACTGCGTCGATATAAAAACGTATCAATTCCTATCCCTTTATTGACACGTGTGCAAAATGGTTGAAAACATAACTCTGAATATGTTTTTAATGAGGGAACAGCATTGTAACATGGTGGAAAAGATGCTTTAGCATAATACCTGTTTAACCTCTTAACCCCTGCCTTAACCAAGAACATTTGCTCCAGTTCAGCTTTACCCAAATCTAACCTATGGGCCAGAGTAACGCCTCATTTGAAAGCTAAGACCTACAAAACTCATTTAAACTGATCTTTTTCTTTGCGTTTTTGTCGCATTGTAGTAACTTTTTTAACATTTTTTTTTTGGTTACTTTATTTGTCTAATTTTTCTCAAATTTTTGTCATTTTTTCGTAATTTTTTTTGTCTAATTTTGTGTCACACTTTCGTCTGATTTTTGTTGCTATTATGTTTCTCGTGTTTTGCAGAAGAGTTCAGATTTGGGTAAAACTGGAGAAAACGCTGTCTGTCCAGGTGGGGGTTAAGAGGTTAAACATCTCTATCGTGTTACAGGAGGAAAGGCGACCCTGAACGCGCAGAGTCCTTCCTGCAGGAGGCGCTGAAGTGCTACGTGTCTGAGGGCTGGAGTCTCCCGGTCACTCACACCCGGAAACAGATCGCCGAGTGTCAGAAGCTGCTGCACCGCACAGAGGAGTATCCTGCTTTAAAAACTCATGTCCCGGGTTTATTAATAACTCGAGTGCTTTGTAAGAGCTGAAATATTCTGTGAGCGTTTTCATGTTGAGGTTTCCTTAACCCTGGACCCCAGTTACTTACAGACCAGTGCCTTGTTGGCCGGAGACGTGAACCTCGGCGCCGAGGAGAGAAAGCACTTTTGTCAAGAAATACTGACCTTCGCCGGCAAGTCTGGAGACCAGGGTGAGTCCACGAGAAGTCCACGAATGCAGCTCCAGCAGTTTCCCAGCTGTTGATGAACCCATTAGTGAAGTTTAGACTTGGGCTGTTTTCACACATGTTGGAGCTTTGTAGGTCGAGACGCCTCCCTCGCGGTTAAATGCACTGAGCCTTACAGACGCGCAGCAGAGAAATTAACTTTATCAGCACATGGAGAAAGAAGTTTCACTGCAGCAGGAGGGAAAGGGAGGCGGACCTGATGATTTAAAGAGGGGGTATTATGCTTTTTTCAATCACATAGCACCAGTCCATAGCACTACAATGATGACGTAACCTTCTGTTGGTCTGTATATGCAGTAAATTAAAATAACTGCCTTGAATAAAATTGCTCTCTCAAAATGGCTGTACTAAACGTCTTGAAATAGGCCTCTGTCTCTTTAAGAAGCTTTCCGACACGCCCCCTTCAGCACACTACTGTGGCATTTAAACAACAACACTGTGCGGGGAGGGGGCTCTGCTGAGCTGAGGAGCAGTGGTTGGTGGCTTGGCTGGTGACGAAAGGTCCAGAGGCGTCTCCAGGAGGTGGGGGCATTCCTAGGAGGACTGAGGCATAGCTACACCTAAAATGGCCGCCGTCTAAGTTTTTACTGATTACTCAAAAATATGTGAATGAGCCAAGGCAACACTCCAGGCACGTGTTTAATGAGGGAATGACATAATAACATGATGTAAAGCTTGAAAAAGTCGATTTTACATAATACCCCCCCTTTAAAGTTAATCCAGTTTGCCTCAGTGTGATCCAAACGTCCTCATGCAGCGCAGAGTCATTCTTTCTTTGTGCAAAAAAGAAGCGTCAAAGCGAGAAAAGTTCACCAGAGGTCGGCCGCCTTCACACCACAACCGCTCCGACGCAGAGAGCGAGATGCGCCGCCTCGAGACCACCCGTTTAGACCGGCCTACAGTGTTAGAGTCACACTGACTCTGAAGTGCAGAAAGTCCCTTTAAGTCGTCCTAACTAGAGCCTGTGTGAAAACGCCCTGAATCTCTTTAGTAGAGATAATAAAGTGGTGCTTGTAGCAGTTTGTCTAGCTCTAGGTTTTCAGAGTTTGTCCCACTCGTTGTGGAGGACTGAAGGTGTAAAGCTCAGGGCACAATCATTGACAATTTTCGATCATTGACAGATAATAGCAATTTATTCCTTAATTCAAACTTTCATAACCTTACAATAAAATAACAATAATGAAATCTTAAGGCCCGTGACGCGGACGGGTCTCGCTTGTATTGCGCTGCACAAGCCTGTTTCTCAACTGTTGTCATTATTCATTCACTCCACCCTCGGTAGCGGTCAGCAACTATTGTAGCCACAGCTGCCCTGAAGTAGACTGATGGAAGAGAGGCTGCCGATCTGTGCCATCGGCCCCTTTCACCACCAACCGCTCACTCACTACATTGGTACCAAACAGCTTTGCCACGAGAAAGATTAAGACTTCTTTAGTAAATGTGATCTGAGACACAAGGACGGTCTCGAGCTTCATCAAGTTCATGCTGTGAAATGATTTTGCTTCTTGTTAAAAGTCACTGATTGAGGTAAAGCCGCCGTATCCTTTGACTCATCCCTAATATGTGTGTCCTCCTCCTCCTCCTCCAGCTCAGAGCGTGGCCTTGTCCATGGGCGTGTTTGCGCAGCTCACGCGGCTGCAGTTCCACCCGTCCACCCCCTCGGTGCACTCTGGCGCCGCCCTGCAGGTGGAGCTGGTGCTGCGCTGCCTCATGCCCGTGTCCGTGCACTTGCAGCAGCTGGTGGCGAGCGTCCACTTCGACGTCGAGCAGAACACGGGCGGCGGCAGCGGCGGGGGGACTTTGGGGCGCTCTAAAGGGGCTCACAGACTCGCCAACCCCAGCGGGACCGTGGAGTTCACACAGACCGGTAACTCGCCGCTGTCCTCGAACGGGACGCCCGCGCTGGAGCTGGACGAGATCCACGACCGGAGCCCGACGGACAACTGCCTGAACTCGACGGGGGTGATCTGCAAAAACACGCACCTGCTCATACGGCGGCACAACAGCACGTCGCCGTCGGAAACGTCCAACGGCGTGAGCCCCCTGGCCCTGAAGGAGGAGGCGCAGATGCTGAAGGCCCAGGACGTGACGCTGCAGCCGGGGGACAACAGCATCCGGCTAAAAGCACCGGTAAGACTGGGGTTTATCGAACAGGAACACCGTGAAGGAGGGGCTTTTGGAAGTAACGATTGAAGCTAGTTTTACTGCTCAAGAAAATACTACTTTATGTTTCAAAACACGTTTGAGTTAATCCTTGGGCAAAGCTGTTGAATTTCGCTGTTTCTTCTTCTACGGTGTCAGCGCCTCGTTCTGTACTTCCTGATTTACAATCGAGTCTTTGTTCAAACCCAAAAACTGTCCCCCACATTTTTAAAGCCCATAATCCAACATCATCGACTCTGAGCCGTTCTGCGCTTGAAGTGTTTTTATCACCCACTGCTGGAGCGGCTAATAACCCCCTATGTCCAACCTGGAAGTTATTTTTAAGAAATGTATTCCTATAGCTGCCAGTAGGAGGAGCCCCAGTCAATATCTTCACCAGCTCTTTCGTTACTATTAAATTCGTACAAAGACACATTTTCAAATTATAAAACATCAAAGCGGAGGCTCCAAAATAAGATTTTTAAGTGTATTTTTAGGCTCCATATGCGCGACATGTCCACTTTAAAAAGTAGAAATGTTTTGTTCACAAGCAGAGGTGGGAAATGCGTCGTCTACCAAATAATATTGAACTTGCAGTTTGGAAGATATTCACAAATATTGACAATATCGAGTTAATCTCCAATGTCAAGAAATTTGGGGAAGAAAAGGAGGAAAATTGGTAAAGAAATGAAAAAAAAAAAGTAAATAAAATGGAGGAAATGGGGGGGGGAAAGTGAGGAAAATTAGGCGAGAATTGGTTGACCATTAAAATGCGGAGGGAGGGGGGATGTTTGCCAGCACAGTTTTGCATATTTCTGATGTCTTGCAAAAATATCGCTGTGTCCAATTTGGTTGGTTTTTGTGAGTTCTTGTCAAAAATGTTTTAGTGACGACATAACCCTATAACTGCCTTCACCGTTGCTTCTTTCTGTGCATGAATCTCTAAATCCTCTTTTTCTTCCCGTCCAGAGCGGCGACCCAGGGACGTACACCCTGCGGCAGCTCTGTGCCACCGTGGGGCAGGTGCAGTTCATTCTGCCCCACATTTATCCCTCAGTTCAATACGAAGTCTACTCCCAGGAGCCGCAGCTCACTGTGGAGCCGCTCGCAGGTTTGGACTTTATTTACTTAATTACAGAATAGGGTTTCCACGGGAGAATAAAACGCATTAATATTCAAAATTGAGACCTTTTTAATGTTTTAACGCACACGTTTTTTCCACAAAGTTTCCCATTGTGTCCAATTAGCTTTAAAATCTGTTTAGTGCGTGTTTCTTTTCTTAAGATTTCCAATAATTTATGTTTGCGGCATTACAAATGTAGTCTTTGCATTAAAGCACATTAAATTTGACTTGCTGCTTCAGGGTTTCTACAGGGCATTATTAAGCATGAAAAGTCATTAAAGGAACTATGCCAAAATTAAGGCTTTAAAAGTGGTTAAAAAGCATTTAATTGGATTCGAACCGGCATTAAGTCTAAATTTAGAGACGGACAAACTCAAGGAATAGGATTGGTCTTTATTGTCATTGCAAAGTTGACCTCTTACCCTCCACCTGAACACAATGCATTTTCTCCAGTTTGGCTTTTAAAGCAGAACTAAGTAAGTCCTTTCCCTCGGGGGGTAATACAATGCAGTGGCGCTTACTTAGTACTGCTTTAAGACTTTCAAAAGTCAAGTTTTTGCCATTTTTGTTGCTTTTTCATTTCTTTTTTGTCGAGTTTTTGTCACATTTTGAGGCTTTTTTGTTGCTTTTTTTAAGCCCAGATTGTTTAGTTTTTTTATTATTTGTGGCTTTAAAAGTGTAGTATTCAGGCCTTAAAAAGCATTACATTTGCCTTACTGCTTTATGTATAAACGCTGTAATAATTATATACAAACATAGTCTCTGTAACTCATTCAAAATGTTTTCAAACCTAGAATCCTATATTTTTTAACGTAGTAATTGGAACAGATTTAATTTGTCAAAAAAAATCAGTGTTTGGAAGGATGTGTTGTAATAGATTTAAACCGTCTGGGAACTTAAACAATAGAGTAAAGCTGTTCGAGTCACTCGATAAAGTCCTGAGCTCCTGCTGTTGCTGAGGTGGTAAACACGCTCACTGTGTTTGTTCAGAGCCGCTGTTGGCCGGGCTGCCTCAGTTCGTTCAGTTCACGCTGCTGACGGGACACTACACTGTGAAGAAGGGCGACGCTCTGCAGCTCAGCAACACGGAGACGATGCCCATCCTGCCCTCGAGCAGCTGCACCGCCAAAGTCACCAGCTCCTCCGGAGGTACGGACACAATACGGACACAATATCTGTAGTTTGGCCAGTTTTTATTCCCTTAACATCTTTGTTTTAATGTCAAAGTGAAAAACTGACCAAACTTCCCCTTCGTGTTTTTGTTTTATGACGTTTTGTTGACTTGTCCGAAATCATTCCAACAAACATCATACATCATACAACATACAACATACAACATACAACATGCATCAGAGGGATTTTTTAATATCTCACTGATTTGTTGAGTTTTGAACCTCCAAATCAAGGAGAAATTAGTCATTAGTGAAAACATTCTGTAAAATTCTAACTCAATAAAAAATGTAAACAAGATCCGAAATCCTCTCTGAAAAATAAAACCATGAATATAAACCTGGCTCTATTCATTATTTACATTTCATCACAAAAACTTCAGGCAATTTTGTCAATTTTTACACATCTACGACCAAAAACTTGTAATACATGTTTTCCTCATAATTTTGAAACCTTTGCTGTAGTTTACTGACATAAATATATTTCTAAATGTATTATTTTACGCAGCAGTGTCTCACTACACTACAGGCAAGCTTTTTATTTATTTTCAGGTTTTAGGCCAAACAAGTCACTTGTATAAACTTTCACCGCGAAACAAGAAAACCCCTCATCTTCACATTAACATGTTTCATTATTGCACCGATTCAATGTTTCTCCATAGATTTATTTTGGATTCAAAATGCATTTCTCTCACATTGTTGCGACAGTATCTCCACATAAGAAGCTCTTACAGACTTTTTTCAGAGCGATTTTTTTTTTTAATATCTAATTCCTAGTCTCATTGATTAAGTTTTGTATTTCAAAAAACAAGGCAACTAATATTTCACAATATTTAAACCTGATCCATTATTGAGTTTTTGTCGGCGAAAATATGGGAAATTTTTTGGCATTTTTAGGCATAAAAGGCCCCTTTTTGCAATACATTTTGTTCTCATATTTATGCCAGTAATCTACAGCAAAAGTTTCAAATTGATATATCTAAATCTTAACAGTTTCCCTATTCACCTGCAGCGTCTCACCTTCATTTAATTTGTGGACATTATTCTATTCCTAAGAGCATAAAAATCCATGAATAACCAGAGACCTCCCCGGTGTCCTCAGAGTTGGTGGGCGAGCACGTCCTGTCCATCCAGTCGTCGGAGAAGGTGACCAGCATCAGCCTGCCCTCCGCCGCCCCCTACCACAGCCTGGCGTTCCAGCTGGAGGTGCTGTGCCTGATCCCGACCGGGGCGGAGCGTCCCAACAACGAGAGGCTGACGAACGGCGAGGTGCGACACTGGCCGCGGAGCTACAGCCACCCGGACACGCCCATGACCGCCATCGACCAGCGGGTGGGGTTTAATAGAATGATCTGATTGTGCCACGCCCCTAAAGCGATGAGGAGGCGTGTGTGTGTGACGGCGTGTTCGTTTCTTTGCAGATGTCCATCGACTGTCCGTGGTCGATTTACTCCACGCTGCTCGCCCTCACCTTCTACATCCCCTTCAAAACCAAGCACTCGCTGCTCTCCGCCGGAAACAGGTGCGACATCAGCCATTTTACTAAAAGATTCTTTTTAACACGTACCTTTGTTGATGTCAACGGCCTTTGCAATAAAAGTTGGAAAACTGGGAAAACTACAATGCTCTGTCTAAACACCAAGACACCACAACAGTGTTTCCTTAACTTTGCGAAAGGAGAGAAACAGCGCCCCCAATTTGACGCTGGTGGCCAAAATAGTGTACTGCATCCATATTTACCATTGACAATGAATGGGAGAGAGTTAGTATGCGGCGCAAAAGTAGGGTCACTCTCTGGCGGGCCAACTTAATTGCCTCACTTTGGCCACCCCTGCTGTAGAGTTTGCGAGTGTGGCTAACGTTAGCTTAGCGCCCCACTCATTCCTATGGCGTAGCTCCGTGAGTCCCAACCTTTTTTGTTCCCCTTGAGGCATTCATTCATACTCCGAGTATCCCCCACCTCAAAGACCCAGCCAAAATGTGTGCTATGTTCATTATACTAAAATACTCTCGAAGTCAAACCTTTTTACTACAAAAAAATAATTAAAACAAAGTAACATTGAAATTCTTCCGAGTTTCGGAGTGCATTTTCTCCAGTTCAGCTTTACCCAAATCTAAACGTTTACAGCCTATAGGCCAATGTAACGCCTCATTTGAAAGCTAAGACCTACTAACCTTATTTTGACATTTCTTTTCATTCCTTTTTTGTTGCTTTTTAAAAAAAAAATTAAGATTTTAGCCAAATCCAGTCCAGTAATTGTTTGAAGCCTAGCTGAAAATGCATAATGTTTAAATGGAGAGATCACATTAGATCTTTTGATGACGGTGAGTGTTCTGCAACGTGGATCATACAGTGCAGATGTAAAAACAGCAAATACAGTTTACATACCCTGGCAGGATTATTTTGACTATTCAAAGTATATGAAAGTTGACACAAGAAAGTTTTTTTTTTTCACTCATAGTTAGTGGTTTTGTGAAGCCATTTAGTGAAATAACTGAGTTTGCTATTTTTAAATCATAATGAAAAAAGAAAATACCAAAACAACCCTGATCAAAACTTCACATACCCCAGTTCTTAATACCGTATATCATCCCCTTTAACATCAATGACGGCTTGGAGTCTTTTGTGGTGATTGTGGATGAAGTTCTTTATTGTGTCTAATGGTAAAGCGGCTCATTCTTCTTGACAAAAAGCCTCCAGTTCCTGTAAGTTCCTGGGCTGTTTTGCATGAACTGCACGTTTGAGATCTCCCCACAGTGGCTCAATGATATGAGGTCCGGAGACTGAGATGGCACTAACGGGACCTTCACTTTATTCGGCTGGAGCCACTGGCATCACTGAAACCACCTTCATATTTCACAGTAGGTCTGGTGCCCCAGGTTCGCTGATGCCAGTGGCTCCAGCGCAATAAAGTGAAGGTGGGACTTTCCTGATTAAATAAAGGTAAACAAATATTTAAAAGGAGATTTTAGTTTTTGCCGTGGTATCGGAATCGGCGTCAAGTATCGAGTTTTTCTTTTCAGTATCGAGACACTTCTGCAATGTGGAAAAAGCATGAACAGGTGCGATGTGAACCCGTCTTGTGACTTTGTGGCGTGAGCAGGAAGTACGTGCAGGTGTGCGTGCAGAACGTGTCCGACGAGGACTTCAAACTGGAGGAGGTGAAGCTCTCGGAGAAGCAGCACTCGTCTCTGCAGCTGCTGTCGCTCAACACTAAAACGCAGCAGGTACGAACTGAGGATTTCCAAGTCTCGTCTGAGGACAAAGTTTCACGGCTCTCTGTCTCCCCCTGCAGGTGCTGTGCAGTAAACACAGCCTGTTCTGTCTGTGGGAGGTCCGGTGGAGCGAGGAGCTGCCCTCGTGTCTGCAATGTCTGTACTCCGCGCACTTCTCCCCCGTGAACCACCAGCTCGCCGCTTCCAAACCCTTCCACTACAGCTTCCAGCTCGAGCGCGTCACTGTGAGTGTGAAGCGCTCCTCGTGTTTGTAGAGATTAAACTACAGTTGGTGCAAACGAAACGAGGGCAGATTTAACATTTAGTCTGGATATTTTTCAGTAATTCTTTATGATTCAATTATAATGCTGACATTGTTTATCTGTTTTTGTTTCATTCATAATGAAGGCTTTTTCTCAAAATACTGTATGAATGTTTTCGCTTTGCCTGGAGAAATGGCGATATATATTATTTGAATAAGGTGATAGTTTGGGGTCTTTTATTCATTATTTCAGCAGGAGATTGAGGTAAAGCAGCTGCTTTTGCTGTGTTTAAGTTTTGCCCTGGAAGATAATATACTTTATTGATCTCATAATGGAGAAATTCACGTGTTCCATTTGCTCTCAAGAAACACTCAGTCAGCATCCATCCATCTTCTTCCACATTTCCGTTGCCGGGTCGTCCCAAGTCACATAACACCAGCCTCTATGGCGCCCCCTGCAGGTGGTGGGTCCACAGAAGGACGGCTTCATGGTTCTAACCGGGCCTGTTGGTCTCTCATAAGGGGCTTCTGAACCCCTCTTTGTCTGACCCGTCACCTAGGACCTGTTTGTCCTGGGAGACCCTACCAGGGGCACGAAGCCCCCGACAACAGAGCTCCCAGGATCATTCGGGCTCAAACCCCTCCACCACGTTAAGGTGGCGGCTCCGGGGGGGGGACTCAGTCAGCAGTTTGATTTAAATAAGTTCATGTCGCCTTAACTGTGTGAATAAACAAGTGAACCGTAAACTTGTTTGGCTTTACACGGTGTCCAGAAGCAACGTGTTGCAGGAAAAAGGAAACGGATAAACTGTGATTCATTTCAAATAATATTTTTAATCACATTAAACCTTTTATACAAGTAATTAATTGGAAAAAAGTCCCAGAACTTTTTCAAAAATAAATCAAAAGTCAACATTGACCGTGCGAGTTTACATTCCCTCGGTCATCGTGTGTGACGTCACACGGAACAACCCGAGAATGTTTGAAACGTTGGGCTGGGCGATAAATCGAATTAATTTCTATAAACCTGCTGTCACTTTGTTTCTGCCCAGGGACTACAGCGGAAAATCTAATTAATAGGAATTTTGAAAATGAAATGGAAAAGGGTATGAAATATCAAAATTCAGTATTGTCTTTCTAATCAAGCATAGACCTTAAGGCTGAACATCCAGAAAAGAGATGTATTCACTGCAATACACTAAACATCGTCCTGGGGCCTTCTTTTGGGTCCCAGCCCGCCAGTTGAGAACCACGTCCCAGGTTAACTGTGGCTTTGATTAATGTCACGGCTGAGGAATCTCTCCAAGCGCTTTCCGGACTCTTAACTCTAACGTTGTCCCTCCTGTTCCCAGACGTTGTACAGCGTGCGAGCGGAGATACTGCCCCCTGCTGGCGAGCCGCACTGTCGCTGTGGCCTGCTGTCTGCGCTGGAGGTGCACATCACGCGTCTCACCGAGGCGTCCGAGGGGGAGGTCATGGAGGAGAGTAAGAGCGAAACGGAGGGGCCTAAAACCACCAAGCTCATGTATGAAGGTACGGATCCTGCAAACACCACTTCTGGTCATTTTGCTGTGTATAGGAATTAAAGTTTGTGACGTTTATATACATTCATGCTGCGTGTTTTCTTCAGTTTTGCGTATTCCTCGTCCCTCTGTGCAGTGGCCGACAGCAGCAGTAACTGGGCCGTCTGTGGGCGCAGCTCCGGGATGGTCCTGATGCCGCTGACCCCAAACTCCACCCACAGAGTCCAGATCGAGGTCATGCCGCTGTTCGCCGGACACCTGCCTTTCCCCAAGATCAAAGTGCTCAAGTACCTGCCCCACACGGCGGCCGTCGGCCTCCAGTCCGACCCGGGTAAAGATCCAGCCAACCCACTTGTGTTTTAATGAAGAAATGTTTTGAATTTTTGTTATTTTATTAGAATGTTTAACCTCTTAACCCCCGCCTTTAAAGGGACTATATGGAGTTTAAAAATGTTAAAATTATGTATTTGCCTCCCCCTACATGTTCCAGCCATGTCCTAATGTGTAGAATGACCTGTTCACCACAACTGCCTCTAAAATCCTGCCCTGTCACTCACAAAGGTGTTGATTCGGGCTTAATATAGACTGCAGTTACACGTTAGACCTGAGGTGGCAGTAGTGAGCATAAAATGATCAACTTGCATCTAGTCCCTTTTAAGTATAAAAGAAACACGGATCTCTTGAAAATAGTTACTCAAATCGGCAAATGTGCATATTTCCATTGTACTTGTTGCTATATTACTTTTGGCAGAGCTAAAGGATCACGGTTTAAAGGAACAGGCCACAGTTTTTCCCACACTGAGATCTGTTCTTACCTGAGCTTAGACGAGTTGATGCGTACCTGTGTGGTCTTTGTGCCCGTGGAAGAGCGCGGTCGCTTCTAACTTCACCCCCGTTGGGAGCTATAGGAGTATATTGGGAGAGGCCAAATGCTAACGACATCTTTGGTCTTTTTGCGTGACTGAGCACACGCACAAAGACCAGACGGGTACGCATCAACTCGTCTAAGCTCCGGTAAGAACAGATCACTGTGGAAAACGGTGGCCTGTTCCTTTTTAATATAGACACTGCAGTTGAGCGTAAGACCTGAGGTGGCAGTATTGAGTATAAAAATGACCAACTTGCATCTAGTCCCTTTTAACCAAGAGCATTTTCCTCCAGTTCAGCTTTACCCAAATCTAAAATATTACAGAGCAAGCGAAGACCTACATAACTGATCTAGAAGGATCTTTCTCCTCACGTTGTTGCGTTTTACTTTATTGTTCTTTTGTGGCATTCTGCAGACAGCTGTGTGGAGAACGACACCCTCTCCCTCCTGGACAAGTCCCTGGACGACCAGGCGGACACGGCCAGCATCCGCAGCCGGGGCAGCGTGCACTCCGTGGGCAGCAGCAACGACCCCTCCTCCGCCTCTCACCAGCAGAGGGCGCTCAACATGCCGCGCCTCGAGCCCTTCAGTCCGGGCCAGGTCTTCAACAACAGCCTCACACAGCAGGTCCTGGTCCTGCCCGCCTCGGACGATCACATCATGGAGGTCAACGCCACATGACAGCGACACCACGCAGACTTTTGACCTTTCCCTCTCGGCCTCAAGGGGGCGCCGTGCTGGACTGACGAAGCATGCCCTCCTCAGACAGTCGGACTAAACTGCGACCACTGGAGCTGGTTTCCTTGCCATACATTGTACATAGCTCATTGACAAAAGATTTGTAGTTAATTATAAATATATATATATATATATTATATATATATAAAAAGATCTATATTATGGACTCAGCTGATTGTTCCGATTGCACCAAAGCCCCTGGAGAAAGTGTGACGCTTCGATCTGTGCGGTTCATGTCGACGGAGCCCGGGCCGTGTGGTGAAGGGAGAGAATCGGTGCACAAGGCCTTTAGGTGTGAAGGGTTTTATGCTTTTGCAGGTATTTGGTAATAATCTCAAACACTTTGTTGGTTAGAAAATGCAAAAAACTATCCAGTAGTTTTACTTCTTGATTTTCGAACGATCTCCCCATAAGCTCCTCCCAGCCCCTGCCTCTTGCTCCTCTTCGCTGCACAGTTGTTTCAATCAAAAGAAAAGCAAGTCTGTGCAGCTGTAGTGAAGCTATGGAGGGTTTTTACTCAGAGATGAAAGGATTAAGCTTAGCAAGAGTTGGAGGCAAAGGGACCATTTCCAGGCCGAGGGACATTAAACGTGATTTTGCCACAATCAAGGCCTTAAATGTCAAACGGACATTAAATCTAAATTTAATGGAAAATTATGACATTGTTCAACAATTTTTATTGTAAAAGTTCATAAAAAATACCAAAATGATGATTAAAGTGGACATGTCATGCATGAAAATAGACTTAAAAAACTGGGAGCCGTAGCTTTGATATTTTAGGTTTTATAATCTTTAAATATGTCTAATTCTTATGTGTAAGAATTAAATGGTAACAATGAAATACAGGTATCAACCTGGATACGCGCTTCATCACGGTATCCAACCGTGATGAACACTTCCAGCACAGAACGGCTCAAAATCGATAATGTTAGATTATTGGCTTTAAAAAATATTACTCCAGGTATAGAGTTAACGTTAAAACATGGTTTGAACCAAAAGAAAGTACATTTAGCATATGTCCAATTTAATTTTAAGTTTAGTCTCATTCAATCCATTTTTTTACTAAAAAGTTTCCCAATTCTGTTTCCTCTGTTTGATGAAATGTTTAAATCTTAAATTAAACACACGCGGACCTTTTCTCTTTCTCTTTAAAATATACTATTTGGGCATTAAAAGGCATTAAATTTGACTTGTATTAAAAACAGATTTCCAACGTCTGGCCCTCGGGACGACTTAAAGACGTATTACCACATAAACCAGGTCTGTTTCTGATGAGAGAACATTGTAACCTGGTAAAAAGCTTTGAAATGAAGTTGGTTTTTGCCCTTTCACGTTTGGCCCATTCGGTTTAATATATTAATCTCTGCTGATTTGCACTTGAAAACGCAAAGCACTGAACGATTTACTTCTGTTTGTACTGACACTTTTACCTTAAATATTTGGCCTTGTGTTCGTCTTAAAGGGATATTTCAGGGTTTTTGACATTGGGCGTCATTTCCTTGTTATCCAGAGTGTTGTTGATTTCTGGAGATATTTTTTTCTTAAATTCATGCAGTTCTTATATTTGAAGAGTCTAGTGGCGCTAGGCTAGTGCATTTCTATGGTATCAGTTAGCCTGCATTAAAAACAGTCTGACCCACTCCACAGTGCACCTGAGGCAAATCACTTATAACGCCAGACTAACAATATAAATGTCTGTGTCGATAGAATAATTGTAACCTTTTTGCATTTAAAATAACTTATATTTGCAGCGGCGGAGTGATCTGCGAGAAAATAGTCCCTCAAATTATATTTCAAAAATTATTCTGGGCTTGACTTGACAGGCGATTTTATTTATTTATACATATTTCTTTTTTTCCTAGAAGGCGACAGGACCGGCCAATTATCCTGTCGATTTAAAACGCACGTCACAATTGTTGAGGTCTGTGCTTCATCCATAGAAACTCTATGAAACGGTGCAATATGAATAGTTCGAAACACTATAATGAATATAAAGTGGACTAAGAGAATCGCAGAGTTTGACTAAATCTACAAAACTAAAAACTGTTTGACTAAAGCCAGACAGATGAGTTATCCCTCCAGCTTAGAGACTCCTGGGGATTCGTTTCATTGAAGCGAACCTTGCCTGGACTCTCGGCCTTTGCTCTGTGAAACTCCTCGACTCTCCCCGTTTAACCGTGCGCCCGGTTTCGACCTTTTGTCCTTTTTGTGTGAGACGTTTAGAAGGATCTGTGTCTCATACAAATGTAAGTATTTATTGTGCGAGTGTGTGACGAGTCTGTGTCCGAGCTATGCACACGCCCTCTGCTGGTCGCCCTGTAGAAACGCAACACTGGAGAAACTGCTGTACATAAAACAAACTGTAAATAATGATTCAGATCCATCTTTGTTGCCAACGATATTAAAAAAAGAAAAAAAAAAAATCAATGGAACTAAATTGTGTGTCGTCAAACCTTTTTAATTGTCTTTGCAAAAGGACCGCATTCTCTAAACTGTTTATGAAGAATTGGGATGTTACAAAAGTGATGGAGGAGTCAAAGTGATGCGTTTATAAACAAAGAATCTATAATTGTACTCAGGAACAGGCTTCACTAGCGCACAACATAACATCTGAACTTTTTAATTGTCTGCTGTTGCACCTTGGAGTACCCCCATCTTTAAGAGCTTTCATCGATCTTCAGGTCATTCCCCTCGATGAAGATGCCATCAACCGGTATAATGTCCCCTACACAAAGGACCAAATCACTCAAACATCAACAAAAGGAGATCGACGTGGACTGATATATTCCAGAGATGAAAACGAACTATAAATATGACCCGTTTCAGCCACCGGCCAAACTCGTCACGATGGGGCACAGAGCAAATTATCGGCTCGACAATAAAACGAGATCCCGATCCCTACTTTGGTCAATCTCATGGATCGTCGTGGGACTTGATAATTGTTGTGTTTATAGTCATTTCCGGAGTTCGGACGAGAAAATGGAAGATTTTTGTGTCGCGTGAAACTAAAGCAAAGCGTTGGTTTATACTTTGAGCTGAGGTTTGTACGAAAGATGTGTCCAAGTTCATGAATCGGCTGTTTATTTTTATTATGAAAAAAATAAAATCGAACGATATGAAAAATAAAATCGTGGATTCGTGGTTAATATTTTTCCATATAGTCCAGCCCTATGAATCAGAAACCAGATTTATCAAGACATTTAAGGTTTCTGGTAGGTTTTCTAAATGCGCAACCATGAAGACGGTGCTATCAGCAGAAACCCTAAAAAACTATTGATCCCGGAGCGTCCTAGAGGAGACTATGAAAGTGCCATAAAGCCGCTGAGTTACTGAAAGGTCAAATGCACACGGACTATAAGTCGCACTTTTTTCATAGTTTGGCTCAGGGTGCGACTTGTATATCAAAATATATAATTTCACATGTTTGTTATTCTCACACTGACAGCCGCTAGAGGGCGCTCTAGCGACTGTGTACTAGTACAGAAGTAGCAGATACTAAAGATTATTTGTAAATGATAATCGAGCAGCAGAAAGAAGGTTTGGAGCGAGCGAGAAACTTGTGAGGGACTGGCGAAAGGTGGAGGTTACTCTTACTGCTTGTACTGGTAGTTACGCCTCCATGCCCGGGTAGTAGCCACGGTGGGTGCGACTTATACTCCATATATGTTTTTTTCTTCGTTATTATGCATTTTTTGGCTGGTGCGACTTGTAGTCCGGAAAAAACGGTAATAGGGACCGTTGGCGCAGACGTGTGCAGTCGCGACAGCGCTTCTGTCAGTCTCCCCCAGGGGAAACTGAAGCTACTAACGTAGTTTACCATCGAGTACGGAGTTAATGTAAAGCGCTTTGTGAAAGGCACTATATAAATAAAGATCTTCTTCTAATGGCAACTTCCTTTTGTGGATAAACGGTTACCGTAATTTCCGGCCGCTACTTTTTTTCCACGCTTTGATCCCTGCGGCCGATATGACGGTGCGGCCAACAGTGTGGACCCTAGAGTTTTAGTAAGGTGCCCTTAATTGGCCAACATTTACGATACATAATGCACCTTAAATTGTGAGTGATATGTACATGAGAAAAGTGAGTAGAAAATGTGTATATTACACTGATGCTGATTCATTTTTGCACATGTTCCTCAATAATGTGAAGATGCGTTCAATGCAATTTCTCACCGGGTTTTAACAGGATGTCTCCAACCACAATCTCTGATTTTTTAACATCCACAACTTGTCCCGCACGTGGAACGTATGGTCCTGCTAAATGCGGCTTTGGAAGTCCATGAGTAGCTTCTCTTTCATCCAGTGACTAAATGCAGACACCAGCACCAAGCAGACCACAAACCGAAGGGTCCAGCGCGTTCTCCCTCGTCATGCTTGGCACTCACCGCTGTGCCACAACCTGCAAACACCAGAGCCACGTCTCAGTACAAGTGACAGAAGGCTGAGAATCCACAGGTGGTGATATGATCAAGTAATAACCACCTTGATCTGTCAAATCTGGATCTCCCAGTCTAAATTGGGAAAGTTGGAAGTGTAGAAGATACAGAGTACTTACTTAGGAGTGGCTTGCGCAGTATAGTATTATTATGAATTTTTACTTTCACCAGCTCTGATGTTAGATAATCATAATGTATATAAACTTACTCAGTTGCTCAGTTCCGGTTGGCTTGTAAAAAGGAAAGGCCAAAGGAGATTAAAGCTGCCACCACCAGAATAATAACTGTGTCATCGTGGAGTTTTTCAAATATCAGTTGCAGGAATGATTTTGGCTTCTTTGGAGGAAATGCAAACATCAGCTTCCTACGGTCAATATCCTCCACGTTTCCATTTATCCCTGTCACACAAAACACAACCTAGTCAGGGCTGGGTTTACAAAAACCTGCACTATTCAGATGTATTCTTCACATGGATTAACATAATTCACCCATGCGGAGATTTGAGAGTGCTTCAAAGTAAAGTAAAGTTCTATTGTACCTGCAGAAAGTGTATGGCGTCTGTTTTGTGTGAGCTGTTACCTTCTGTGGCTGATGTCTGCAGCCTGGCGAGCAGCCCATCCACACCCCCGTAGCGTCGATCGATCTCCTCTTTGGCCTCGATACCTCGGAGGGCCATGAGGGTGGACAGCTCCTCCTTGCTGCAGAGGATGCGCTTCAATTTAGGCTGTGAGGACTTGTGGTTCTTGCCCTTGGCGCTGCCACTGTTCCCGGGCATCTTCACTTCTGTCCTTTTCTGATTCTCAACACAGTGGTCGCTGATCTGCATAGAATCATCAGCAACAGGGGAAAGAATAAAATTGTGTCTACAAAACCAATATCCTCACATATTAAATCTTCTTTTAACAAACACATTAATCAAATCAAATCAAATCAAACTTTATTTATAGAGCGCTTTTCATACAAAATGTAACACAAAGTGCTTTACAGTGCTTAAAAATCATTAAAAATCATTAAAATCGTCCCCACCAGTAAATATACATAAATAACTACAACCCCACCGCCCACCACCCGCACACACAGACATTAGTGCTCGTTTTAGTCGGTACAAACTGTTTTGATCATTGATTTTGTTATGTCAATCAGTCTCAAGATTAATCTGAGAGAATCACAGCACACGATATTGTTGATTTAAAATACTCTCTTCCACCTTTCTCGCTTGGCAAAGGTCACCATTTTTCTACAATAACAATAGCGCTCAAAGTTGGTAATCCCCTGAGCAGGTGGTTACTTATAGAGCTCCAATTAAACACAAAGAGACAAGTCCTTCCTCCCCATTTCAGTGATATCTCCTGGACCTGGAGAGCAGACGGGTGACTGTATTCTGAAGGAGCTAAATTAACCGATACCGAGGTCCAGGCATTAATATCAAATATAAAGTCATCACTCGGCAAGTTTGATACATTTAGCAGTGTTACTTTTCAACTCATATTCATACTGCTTTTTGAAAGGTTTTGTCATGTTTTTAAGTTGATTGAAAGCCAAACAACTTGGCATATTGCAGGTGGTCAAACCGGTTTAAACTCATATAAATCGATCACTTTAGGAGAAGCTACTGCTCATTTAGCCGGCTACCGATGGTATAGTGTTCGGAAACGTGATATCAAATCGCAATGCATTATGGGATTAGCAGCAATTGGAAACTAATGGCAATTTTAAAAGTTAAAATACTGGAGTTATTGTTCACATTAAAACACTTGGACGCCACAGTGTGTTAGATGTATTTACCAGCAGTAACTAAGCAGCTAACGGAGTTGTCCCACGGCGTTTTTCCTCCACGTTTTATACTGTTTTTAAGCTAATGTTAGTCAATGGAAATGTATGCTAACGGCTGCAAAGATGGCCCATCTCCATGGTAACTGGGGACTTTCCCGAACTGACAAAACTACCTAGTTAATTAATCGTCTTGTTTCAATACGGCTAACGCTACGGGCCAAATTATTGTGAAATAGACATGTAACTTGCCAATATTCCTTATAACACCACGCACTTACCCCACAATTTAACTTTACCTGAATACGAAACAAATACGGTCTGATAAGAACCAAAAAAAAAGGAGACGCTTGAACCCCTGCGCAGTTGCCCGGGAAACCCCGTTCCTCGGTGTGTTTTAACCTCTTAACCTCCAGCTGAACGGAGCGCATTTTTTCTCCATTTCAGCTTTTTAAGATTTTCACCCAAATCTAAAAGTTTATCCACTAACGCCTACAAAAATTATCGTAATTTTTTTTGTCGTGTTTTGGTCACTATTCGTCACATCTGTGTCACCTTTTGTCGCTTTTTTATTGTTGCTTTTTCGGCACGTTTTTGTCGCTCTTTTGCCACTTTTTTTTTTTTTTTAGATTTGAGTAATGCCAAACTGGAGGAAATGTCCTCGGTAACAAAATGAAAATCAATTTAAAAGTGCAAACCAAAATAGTATGGAAACATTGGTGGGTAACTATTAAATATTCCTTTAAGTGCATTTAAGCCGTCTACAGCAGTGATTCTCAACTGGTGGGCCCACCTCCGTTTAATTTAGTTTTTTCTATTTTGCTTTTGGTTTGTTTATTGTTAAAATTTTGAAAGATCTTAATAAAGAGAATAATAATAATAAAGGTTGGTTCTATAGATAAACACTGTTCATTATTTCTTTTCTCAGCTGATAAACAGACCACCTGATATCACGTGCAGAGGCGGGGTTATCTTATCTGCGGGTCACGGGGTCAAACTCTCGCCTGTGGTTCATTTATCTTCTCCTAATCCGCCCCCGCGCTCACCCCTCACCATGGAGCCCGGGCTGGCGTGCGTCCTGCTGGCCTCCTGGCTCCTCTCCGCGCGCTCCGTGTCTCCCCCACACGAGGACCTGCGCGCCCAGGAGCGGCTCTTCCTCTCCTCCCTGGGGCTGAGCTCCAGACCGCGGCCCGCTGCCCCCGCGGCCGCAGGGGCTGCAGACCGTCAGTCCCGTCAGCCCGGGCGCCACGTCCCCGCTGCGCTGTGGAGGATGTTCCGGGGCGCGGAGCACGCGAGGGCGCAGCTGCAGGACAGAAACCCGTGCACCGTGGCGGAGTACGGCGTGAGGGGAAACATCATCCGCTACGTGCAGGACCAAGGTGAGAGGCGAGGGGGCCCGGGGCATGGACGGTCTTTACAGAGGAAATGAACTCCATTACACTAAGGCCTTCTCTTTGATTCTATGCAATTTCTACACAAATCCACAGTAGTTTTTCAGTCATTTAAAATAAACATGTG
Organism: Proterorhinus semilunaris; assembly: GCA_021464625.1. Lineage (NCBI taxonomy): Eukaryota > Metazoa > Chordata > Actinopteri > Gobiiformes > Gobiidae > Proterorhinus > Proterorhinus semilunaris. The sequence goes on along the minus strand of CM038353.1, from coordinate 6,185,842 downwards.
CCAATGAATAAAACGGTGTGAAGAGAGAGATGGCCAACCAACATGGTGGGAGTGAATGAGACTGAGTGAGTGTGAGATTAGAAATAAATCTGAGGGCTCCATGGATTAACTGTAAATTATGCTTTAAACAAAAAAAGTCAAAATAAATTATTCAAAATGGCCGCCTTTTGCTTTGATCACTGCTTTGCTCTTCTGACATTTCTCAATGAGCTTCACGATGTCACATAAATGTTTTTTAACTTCAGACTATTAAACCATTTCAGGGACAAGGACCGTGTGAAGCTCATTGAGGCGATGCCAAGAATAAAGGGGGGGCAGTTTTGAAGAATTAAAAATATAAAACACATGAGTTTGTTTTATTACATAATCCCGTGTGTTCATTCATAGTTTAACGTCTTCAGTGAGAATCACACAATGGGGTTGAAAATAAAGAAAAGGCTGTACTTAAAGTGTTTCCAAACTTTTGACGGGTATTTTTTAAACCACAATTTCCTCCGAGGTCCAAAACAATCCTGTTGTGCAGAGATCTATGTATCATTTTAAATAATAATTGAATCATCTTAAACTATTCCGTTTAAGTTGACTATGCTGCTATACTTTGAGCTGAGGTTTGTGTAAAAGATGTGTCTTAAGTTCAAGAATCATCCACATGTATTTATTTGTTTTATGAAAAACGTAAATTGACTCAACTAAAAATTGATCAATATGACCAAAAAAAATTTACACATTTTTTTTGCCATATCATCCATCCCTACAAGAACCCACAATATATCACAAAATAATTTTTTTTGCCCTCTTTCATTTGGTAACTTCTAAAGAGTGCAGACGTTTTAGCCGTTAATGTTGTCATTTACATCCATATGAGCCATGTTTTGTTTCTGAATTTGAACGTTTATTTTTATTTTTTATATATATATATTTAGAGAAACTTACTGCGTTTAAATAGTTGAGTAAAATGTTAAATATCAAAAGTGTAAGATTATTGTCCAATATCATGATTATTTTTTCTCATTAAGTGGTTTATTTGGTTGGGACAGTGCAAGTTAATGAACAAGCCACACCGGATTTTAGCCTTGGGTTAATTTCCATCCGTCGTCCCCCATGCGCACTCTCAAACTCACTCTCATTCATCCTGGCCTATTGTACATGTTTTTAGTGGTGGGGGAAACCAGAGTACACGGAGGAAACCTACGCAGACATGGGGAGCAGGGCTGGATTTAAGTAAAATGGGCCTCGGGGCTAAAGTTTTTTTCAGGCTCCCCATATACTGTATGTCTGATTTCTCTCTCTCTACAATGAAAGGATAAATGAATGACGTATATATTTGTACATGCAGAAGTAACTTTTTAAACATAATACTAGTTTAAAAATGCATTTTAACAGACCAATAGGTACATATTTTTTCCCAGTGTCAACTCAGTGAAAAATGGCTCAGACCTGGTTTAGTCTCAGGTACAAAGTCATCTGATTAAGCCTTACATGTGAGGGAGTCTTCAAAGAGAGAGGGAACGCTCTCCTTCTCTCCTTATGGCCATGGGCCCTTTAGCCTGCTGGGCCCCTGTAAGCCCCTGCATAAATCCGGCCTTGACGGGGAGAACATGCAAACTCCACACAGAAAGGTGGGAATTGAATCCGGGACCTTCTAGCTGTGAAAGCGAGGGCAATAACCGCTGCACTACCTTTAAAGGCCCAAGTTTGGCCCTCAACATATTTACAGTTTGTGGTTTCACTCTTTGGGACCAGTTGTGTAGATCACTTTCTCACGTGAATTCATTTGTTTTATTTTGCTACGACCACAGAAGTATCATCTTCATCCTTCTGGGCTCACGAAGGCCGCTGTAAAGTCTCATCGAAAACGCTGAACACTAATCCCCGTCATGCCCCTCCCTTCCTGCAGGCGGACCGGTGTCGGGCTGGAGTTCTCTGGAGAAGCAGCTGTTCTTTAACGTGTCGGTGCTTCAGTCCGAGGAGCAGCTGAGTTTGGCCCGACTCGAGATCCGCTTCCACCGGCGCCCCCTGCTGTCGGCCGAGCTCCTGGGCGCTGAGCGCGGCCTCAGCGTGTCCCTCTACAGAGTCTTACGGGCCACGCTCAAAGGTGAGGTCTGCGGGGAAGTGGACGATGTAATGTCCTCTAATGAAAATGTTTTAGTTTCCTTCATGACCTCAAAACGCTCTGCTCCACCTGCTGATGTCACGAGGTGGCGTCGTTCTTCTCCAGGAACTGCACCTCTGTATTTTCAAAGTTCTTTGCAGGTGGACATGGTTTAGCAAAGGGGACTTTCTGGTACCTTCATGATATTTGCAGTGATCATAAATATAACTCTAATTGTCTGTAAAGTTAGGAATGCTCTGCCGCTGGGAAGAAATGTCAATAATTTAGGGAGTCCTTATTAGGGCTGCACAATAAATCACTAAAGAAAGCACTTACTTACTTAAGCACTTACTTAAAGTCTTCATCTGACTGAGATCGACACATTTTTTTGGCAAACTCAGCCAAAAATAAATAATGTAATGAACTTATAAATACTATAACATTGAAAAATGATGCAATAACAATGCTAAGGTGAGCGAGGATACTTTTAAAAAGCCTAAATAATATCAATATATTGTTTTAATGTACGATCTCTAAAGCTAAGCAGGTCGGACTCGGGGCCAGTGAGCACAACATTGCCTTCCCTCCTCTTCTACAAATTCCTCTGTCTCTGTCTGTAAGGTGTGGACCAGCAGCCGAACAGGCGCCTGCTCCTGTCCCAGTCGGTGCAGCTGCAGCCCGAGTCCACAGAGGTCACCATAGACCTGACCTCAGTGGCCGAGTCCTGGAGGAAGCCGGGCAGGAACCTCGGACTGGTTTTAGAGATGATCCCGCTCAGCGCTCACTCGGAGGACCTGCTGGCGTTTCACTCGGGTGGGTAAACTACCGCTAGGATCACAGAACAGAACCCGAAACGCGTTCAACTGCAGTTTTGACTGAAATGTGCTGCTCAAAGGTGTCCCGTTTGAATATACCAATATCCCCTCATTCCTCTGACTGATGGAATGCCCAGATTTAATTTATTTATGAACCCTGACCTCCCCCCCCCCCCCTCTCCTCCCCAGGCTCGGTTCACTCAGACCGGTCCCTCCCGCCGCCGCTGGTCCACTCCTCGCTGGTCATGGTGTCTCTGAACCCGGATCAGTGCAGGTCCCGTCAGAGGAGGAGCACCGTGCACCTCCCCGTCTCCCCGTCCAACGTCTGCAAGGCCCGGAGGCTCTTCATCGACTTCAAGGACGTGGGCTGGCAGGACTGGATCATCGCGCCGCAGGTCTGGATGAGAATGACTGTCAGTGTCAGTCTGTGGTTTATCAGTAATCGGAGTTATTATGTTATTAATATTTTACTTGCAGCTTTAAAGAATAAGCTTTGTCGGGTCAGTCGGGCCTGACCGATACATCTGGCCGATATTTGAGTATTTTACAGTATCGGCGATTGGCAGATATCGGGTGATTAAAATGGAGATATTCCCGGAACTGAACGTGATAACTTCCCGTTGAAGGAGCTTTAAAATGTAGTAGGCCTTAGTGAAGTGGAGAAACATTGCGCTGAAAATTAGCCACAAGTTTATTTTATATATATTTTATGTTATGAATTTCGGAAAGATAAGAGATGTTTTGTTTTGGAATCTGCTGTTTTTTGTCTTAAAAATGAGCTCCCTCTGAAGTACCTACTAAACTTGAATATACAGCATTAGTAAAACCCACATTAGTCGACCTTTATTAGATATAGATTTCTATTATTTGAAACCTTTACTATAATAATACATGTTTAACTATTGGCTATTTGAGAGAGATAAAAAAAAAAAATACATCCATTCAAATGACTTTATTTTTCCATATTGAGACATGTTCTTACCTGAGCTTAGACGAGTTGATGCGTACCTGTCTGGTCTTTACGCGTGTGCTCAGTCACACAAAAAGACCAAAGATGTTGTTAGAATTTGGCCTCTCCCAGTATATTCCTATGGCTCCAAACGGGGGTGAAGTTAGAAGCGACCAAGCTCTTCCACGGACACAAAGACCAGACAGGTACGAATCAACTCGTCTAAGCTCAGGTAAGAACATATCACAGTGTGGAAAAACATTTTTTTCAGTGTTTGTAAATCTTAAATGAGTTTTTCTCCGTTTGTTGTATTAAAATATAGTGTGTTAGGATTAAATGTGAGACTCTTCTGCCTGTAAATGATGATGGTTTTATTTGTGACTCCTCAGGGCTACATGGCGAACTACTGCCACGGCGACTGCCCGTTCCCCCTCAGCGAGACCCTGAACGGGACGAACCACGCCATCCTGCAGACGCTGGTGCACTCGCTGGACCCCCAGGGCACGCCCCAGCCCTGCTGCGTCCCCATTCGCCTGTCGCCCGTCTCCATGCTCTACTACGACAACAACGACAACGTGGTGCTGCGGCACTACCAGGACATGGTGGTGGACGAGTGCGGCTGCAGATGAGCGTCATGAAGGCCGACCTTTTAAACAGTTTACATGTTTTAGATGATGATGATGATGATGATGATGCCGCCTAATAAAAACGATTAAAGATGTTTTTGTTCAGTCAGATTGTATTCCTTGAGGTGGTCAGTAACAAACTACATATACTTGACCCCTTAACTTTTGGAAAGTAACTGTATTCTAAATACTCTCAAATGTAAGTGTAACTTTACCAGAATACAGTTACTTAAAATCCATCCATTTTCTTCCACTTGTCCGTTGCCGGGTCCTGGGGGCTGTTGGAGCTGCCCAAATCACATTGCACCAGCCCCTATGGCTCCTCCTGCAGGTGGTGGGTCCACAGAAGGACGGCCTCATGGTTCTAACCGGGCCTGTTGGTCTCTCATAAGGGGCTTCTGAACCGCTCTTTGTCTGACCCGTCACCTAGGACCTGTTTGCCCTGGGAGACCCTACCAGGGGCACGAAGCCCCCGACAACAGAGCTCCAGGATCATTCAGGCTCTCAAACCCTCCACCACGGTAAGGTGGCGGTTCCTGGAGGGGCAGTTGCTTAAAATGAGTATTCTAAATGCATGTATTTAGTTACTCCCCAACACTGCTGACTTGAAAGTGCCAGTCAGAGTCTGGCAGCTACTCATCCATTTATGACCAACTGCAAGGTTTTCCAGAAATGTTGAATTGTCAAAATGAAACTTGAAGCTGAACATTTTGCAGAGGGCAGGCTCGCAGTTGGGGAAATAAAAACCACAGCAGCAGCACCAGCCTGCATCACGTCAGCGTAGGACGTCCTGACTCCCGCTACAACACTAAGCAGAGGAAAGGAGACAGCGAGACCCTTCAGGATGACTTCCCTCCTCGGGATGTTTGTGATTTGTCTGGCTCTGCTCTGACCCGTCTCTATAACACTGAAGTGCAGTTTGCAGAGTGGGTCACCCGCCCCAAACAGGGCCTGCCCACATGGGCAGGCCCTGTGAGATGGTGCGTTTTCACCCACAGCGGAGTCCCGGGGACGCTGGTCGATGGGCAGAAGTTCCTGATCCACAAAGGATCACTGACGCCGCTCACATGTCCGACAGTTGGGAGGTGAAGGAGACCCGGTACTTCGCCGGGACTAAAACCGTGGGGGACTTTGTGCAAACTGGAGAAAACCACAGCATCCTGAAGGGGCAGCACTGCCACACCGCGGACATGACGAACCAGGGCAAAAAATAATCCAGAACAATCTCCCAATATCATGATTAATCTCATGTGATTGACGTCTTCCACATGTCACTGTTAAATTTGAAAATAAAGCCTCTTTAAAAGTCATTCTTCACATAAAAACTGAAATGCCCTAGAACTTGTAGTTTTTACAGCAAATCATAATTTAACCTCTTACTACCCGCCTAAACCGAATACATCCTCTCCGCTTTGGCTATAGTCCGGTGTAACGTCTCATTTGAAAGCTAAGACCTACAAAAAAGATCCTTGCGTTGTTGAAAAACATTCTTGACGTTTTTTCATCTCTTTTTTTTTGTTACGTTTAAATCCTCGTTTTCTTTTTCTTTTTTTCTTGTCGCTTTTTTTTCTTTTCTTTTTTTTCAAGAAGGTTTTAGATTTGGGTAAAGCTGAACTGGAGAAACTGTGATCGGTTCAGGTGGGGGTTAAGGGGTTGTAAGCCTCTTCTTTGCGAAACAATATTGATGTTATTCAGTTTCGCCTTCCCCTGTCACTTTTTCAGAGTTCTTCTTGTACTCGAGGTCTCCAGCAGAGGGCACTGTGGCTCCAGGGAACGCCGCGCTCTGCGGAAGCCTTTCCCACTCTGTGCGGGTTATTGAGTTCATCTGTGATTTCATTCTGTAAACGCAGCAATAAAACCGATCTTATGCCTCTGATCGATTACATTTGGCGTCTTATTTTTTAGTTTTGTGCGCGTTTGAATCGCCAAAGTGGAGCTGCAGTCTGCCAGCGGGGACACAAACTACAGTAAAACCATCTGCTTTTGCATCTTTTAGCTTTTTTATTTGAGGACGTGTAAAATATCAGCGTGGGATTAAGGAAAACTAAGCATTATGAGGTCTTTTAGAGTTTGGAGTGACGTCACGCTTGATGCTGAGGGCTTTTTGGTCGGTCAGTGAATTCTCAAACAGGCTGCACTTAAGTAATTACTGGATTTCTCAACACCGATGGGAATAAAACATTAGGGGGTCTTTGGAAATTAAACTCGAGTAAAAAAAAAAAAAATGAAACTGTACAGTATTGCTCTATTATCTTGAATTCTAATGATAATTCGCTGTGAAAGGTTGGCATTTAGTCGATCATTTTCTGAAGAATTGGCGTTCTTTGAGTTGAAATGAAAGGCTTATGGGGCGAGACGGAAAAAAAGTGGATGTAGAGAAGTGTGGACATTCCTCATTTGAAAGCTAAGGACTAAGGCTAAGTAGAGGCTGCACTAGCACTAATAAGGACTGGAGCTGGGGGTCATGATGCATATTTAAACATAAACACAGCATAAAGAAATCCACAATCTAGACAAATTAAACAGATAATGGAAAAAGCGGCGTCCGGCTCAATTTGAACCCAAGGCCAGGGGTAAAAAAGTGCTTTGGCTCGTGGTTCACGGCTAGAAGGTCCTGGGTTCGATCCCCTGGCAGACGTATGTGTATGTAAGAGTGAGTTGTTGGTGGTGGTCGGAGGGGCCCATGGTGCAGATTGGCAGCCTCGCTTTCTGTGGTGATGGTGGATCCTAACACCACATCAGTTGAGAGCCATGTGGCCACACCGCCTCTGCTCTGCCCGATCTCGCCCAACCTTGGAAGCTAAGCAGGGAAGGGCCTGGTCGGTACTTGGATGGGAGACCGTTTGGTAACACCAGGAAGCAGTGAGTGAGTTGCCTCGCTTCCGTCAGTCTACCCCAGGGTAGCTGTGGCTACAATAGTAGCTTACCACCACTGAGCATAGAGTGAATGAATAGTGCAATGTAAAGCGTCTTTGAGTGTCCAGGGAGGCGCTATATAAAACCGATGCATTATTATTATTATTATTATGAATGATCTAAAGAAGTGGTTAATCTGATGTTTGGAGAGAGATTTCCACAGTCCCTTTGCTTTTGAATGGATAATTGTCTTTGAAACGTCTAAACCAATATATTTTAAATACGTTTCTATCTGAGTCATGTATGTATCATTTTCCAAGAAATCTTACAAACCTTTATTGTCTTGCTGCCGCAATAGGGTTTTGTGACCAGCTCTGATGTCACTGAATCAGTCCCTTCCTTCACAGCTGATTACTATTGTATCTCTGAACATTTTTGCATATCAGACAGTAAACTTTGTCCCCGCGGCTGAGTAATAGAAATCATCTGCATAATGACTTCAGACGACGTCTTTGTTTCAAGTTTTCCCATCAACGGTAAAAGCTGGTTTTGCATAAGTTTGTGCATGACTTGAATGTCTCTACACTCAGTAAATTGCTCTCTCTCTCTCTCGTTCTCTTCCTCCCGTCGCTCATTTGGCTCCTCTCTTAGAAGAGTCCTAATCAATGGTAATGGTCGCTGAGTGTTTTCTGCCCGGTAACAACAGAGCATTGACATTTACAAGCTCTTCTCTTTCATGTAAGGGATGAACACGCAGGTCCCCGTCTATACCTTCATGCTAGTTTTGACGGAATTCAAAATCAAGCTGTAATGGAAGTCCATTCTCTATCTCGGATCACACGGCCTCTGGATTCTCTCTAAAGCAGATACAGCTATGCCTCGATCTGGAGGATTTAGCCGATTCTGCTACATGGGCATATTCAATGATCCTCTTCCCATCACGGTGAAGCAGAATTCACCAAGCGTTGGATTGTTCACCCACTAATAGGGAACGTGAGCCGGGTTTAGACCGTCGTGAGACAGGTTAGTTTTACCCTATGATGTGTCGTTGCAATCGTAATTAAAATCAACAGTAATCTGTGGGGATATGCAACATTAATTAACACTGGGCTGGAAAATGTTTTAATATTATCCGTGGCTTGTCCCAACGCCACACCAGTGGAGAACCATTGCTCTAAAGCAGTGGTTCCTAATCTATACTCTGAGTACCCCCTAACTCTAGCATCCTGGCAACATCTTAAGCAACTATAGACTCAGTAGCCTATTTACTAGAGTGCTATGTTCAAAATGTAGCTAAAATACTCTAAAACTAACTTTTCTTTGAAAAGTAATGAAATTCTATTCGGTTACACCTTTTTTTTTAACCTGTGGGAGAGTCGCATTGTTTTTCATACTAAATACAGTCATTAAATCTGGCAACCCTGAACCTGGAGCTCCTTCTGCTTTTTTAATGGATAATTGTCTTTGAACCAAAACAAACGATCAATTTAATTTGAAAATGTTTTAATCGGGGTTAAAAAGTTAAAATCAATCCAGCTGTAAACATGTACAGACCCCTGGGCATAGAAATAGAAAGAAGAGGCGTTCAATCCTAACGTATCCGGGAGACTTTTCAGGGTCCGTTAGCCTGCTTAATGTATTTTTCCTATAGCCGTTAGCATTAGCAACCAAACATCAACGATCCAGATGTTTTCAGCTGTTGTCAACCACCACCTATACATGCCTTTCAGTCACGTGACTTTTGTTGTTAGGGCGGCCATTTTGAATACCGAAGTAGAATTATGCAGTACTACAACATGTAACAATATCTCTACTCAGGATATAAAGGAAAGACAACTGATCGACAGTGGCATTTTGATGTCCTCGTAATCATTGCTCAAGAAGATAACAGTAAAAAACACGGTCCCAGACGCACGTTTATGTGAAGAAACCAGTGAGTCAGTGTTTGAGCTGGTCAAGACGTTAGCATGCTACCGGGTAGCATTTACCTTCAACAGTCCAGCTCTGACCCCTTCAAGAGAAAGCCCTGAACCACACACATCTAGCCTTGGATACAACATATATTTGGGCCACACATGTGTTTACCTTGTGTTGACAGTTGGTTGACAGTTGCTAACCGGTAGCATGCTAACGTCTTGAGCAGCTTAAACACTGACTCAGACTGAGACCGTGTCTCTGGGGCCATGTTTTTTCTGTTATCTTCATGAGAAATAATTACGAGTAAATAAAAATGCCACTGTCATCAGTTGTCTTTCATTTTCATCCTGAGTAGCGATATTGTTACATGTTGTAGTACTGCATAATTCTACTCCAGTATTCAAAATGGCTGCCGGAACTATGTGATGCCATTGGAAACGCATGTATATATGGTTGTCGACAAATTGTCTGTGGTTTACCTCAAGGTTCTATTCTGGGCCCAAAATTGTTTAATATGTATATTAATGATATTTGTAACACATCTGAAGTACTTAAATTTATCTTGTTTGCTGACGATACAAATATTTTTGCATCAGGAGACGACTTGCAACAGCTGTGTCGGATTGTTAACTTGGAACTCAAAAGTGTCAACAAGTGGTTCAAACAAAATAAATTATCTCTAAACCTGAGTAAAAGCAAAATGATGATATTTGGCAACTGTAACTCCAATGCTCAGGAAGCAATTCAGATAGAAGGTGTTGTTATCGAGCGAGTCCATGAAATCAAATTCCTTGGGGTGATTATTGATGACAGAATTACTTGGAAATCTCACATTAAATATATATCTACGAAAATTTCTAGAAGCATTTCAGTAATTGCAAAAGCAAAGCACATTTTAAACATCAAAGCTCTACATACCTTATACTGTTCTCTGATTTTGCCCTACTTATATTATTGTACTGTGGTTTGGGGTAGTACTTATAAAAACACAGTTAAACCAATAATATTGTTGCAAAAAAGAGCTATCCGAGTAATTCATAAAGTTGGGTTTTTGGACCACACAAACTCATTATTTTTAAAATCAAAGATCATGAAGTTTTGTGACATTGTTGAGTTCCAAACTGTACAAATGTTATTCAAAGCAAGGTATAAATTGTTACCAAACCAAATACAAAGAAGGTTCCAAGAACGTACTGGTTGTTATGAATTACGTGATGAATTAAACTTTAGGATTCAGAAACATAGCACAACTTTGAAAAGTTTTAGTCCAACAGTTAATGGTGTACAATTGTGGAATAAACTGGAGATGGAATTGAAACGATGTCCAAACATCAACCTGTTCAAATATAAATACAAACAAAAGACTTTTGAAATATACAGACAAGAAGAAATGCGTTGCCACTAAGGGGAGCAGTGGGATCAATTATGTGTATTTTTCCTCTATATTCAAGGAAGAGTGTTGCTGCTTGGAACGGTTGTCATTCTATTGCTCAAATTCACAATCGGAGAATTAGGGTTGGCAGGTTATGGATCTGTTGAGAGGAATCCTCCCAACGGGCTCTAAACCTTGTCTTTTAATGCACCACTCAGCATAGGAACATATTCTACAAAATCAGCTGTTAGGGCAGCTGTGTGGGGGTTTGTTGAAGGGGAGTTACTGCCCTCTTCAACTGGCTCACTCTCTGGCTTTTTAATGCACCACACTGTGCAGGGCTTTCATCATACTTCACATATAAATCAATTAAATAAATTATATAATAATGATGATGATAATTAAACCCAAATTAAAATTATACTGAGAATGGTAATGACAACTGGAAAGTATCAAGATCTCAGATTATAATATCTATGAATGTACCTTTATACCATAAAAGTAACTCTGTAATCACGGGTAAAAATATGCAAGCAATATATTAAGTAACACATTTTTTTGACTTGCTTTGTATTAGACATCGTATATGAAACTAGATTGTTGTTGTAGCTGTGCGTTGTTTCAATTAATTATATAAACAGTTAATATATTTTTTGTTGTTTGATGTAAGTTGGTCTGTACGAATGTAGCTGCTTGAAATGTTTTGAAATGTTCTTTTTTTATTTATTGCACTTGGGGGTGGGGGCTCATAAGCTTTTTGCTTCAGCCCACTCCTTTTGAGCACAATGTGTATTGCTCAAATAAACAAATAAACTAAACTATGTCAAAGTCACGTTAGAAATCATTATTGAATGTACAGACCTTTTGACATTTTACTTTAGATACAAATTAGCATCTAAAAGTGTCCTCTGAGCTAAATGCTAACCCAGATTACCCAGTTACGTGTTTGCTTTCTGTGGGTTCAGATACACATCCAGTGGCCACTAAATGGATTTACTAAGCTGCGTGAATCGCAACTCCATGCAGTATAAATCAGTGCCATTATTATACTCATTTGCCCCGACACCCTGAAATGAAAAAAAGTTTCAGCTAATGGTCATTTCTATTTCATGTTGTTTCCCGTCACTGACTCACCACATGCTACTACGTTTAAATAGGGCTTTATTATCTCCATCCTCCACAGCCCAAACCGACCGGAGTGACCTTTCTGTCCCAAACCCCGCGGAGAAGACGCACCGCGGGAGCTTCACTCTCTCTCCTCTCGCTCTTCTATCTAAACTGCAGCCGGGCGTACGGAGGCATTAACCCGTCTCAGGTCAGTGAACGCCACACGAGGCAGGTGCGGCTGATCATTAAAATCATATTTGTTTAAGAGCGCTGGCGGAGGCGAGCAGAGAAATTAACCCAGACTCGAAACGTGGACTAAATATAGATCGCAGGCGAGAAACTTTTAATATATTTACTTTTCTCTATTGAATTTTAAAGGAACCTGAGAGTTCCAAGGCCATTTCCTAACTATTCTCACATAACGTCTTCACTTAAAGTTGCACCAAGACGACAAATGCTCACCAAATTGTACTTAGCTTTATTTGGAAGGGATTTTGTTCTGAAGGATTCTACTTTCTAGCCTGATTTATTTAGATCCAGGAACAAGGCAAAATCAAGATTTCTACAATAATTACATCAATCCTGGCTGGATCCAAGTTCATGTCAAAATATATTCAATTTTGTTTATTTTTACATAAAATGTCTTTTTTTCCTCTGCATAAAAATAACAACAAACCAAATGTATGAAGCAAAACTGTTCAGATTTAAAGAGTTACATATTTTACCTGATCAAGATCAACAGTCTATTGTTAAACATCACATTTAGCTCAATGTTTATACTACCACCCCATACGCCCCACGGGACATCCCATATGTAGATATATATATATACACACGTGTCGTTAGTCAGTTAAAAATGTTTAACTCTAACATCCTCACCAAGTAGAAAGTGGAACTCTCACTCAGCTGCTGCTGCTGGCACTTTGTCGAATAGAGTCTTCATCACTCTGGTGTGATCACTAGAGGTGACAATGATTTTGTAATTATGACTCGGTTCATATCTGTGGTGAGTGATAATCATAGTTTTGCTTCAGAGAAGTTTGGGGGGAAAAAGCTATTTTTAATTACATTTTATGTTAGTGATAAACTGAATTCTGACTCTGACTCTACGGTTTCTCATTGGTATAAGGCAAGGCAAGTTCATTTGTAGAGCACAATTCATACACAAGGCACCTCAAAGTGCTTCACAGTTGCATAAAATTACAAGAAAGCAGATAAAATCATTAAAACATCAACATAAAAATTAATCAATTACAGTAAAAGGCAAGAGTGCAGATAAAATACTTTCAGTTTTCATCTGCTCGGGTAAAAAGAGCTGTTTTCAGCCTGGATTTGAACATTGTCAGAGTTGAGGCCTGTCTCACATCCTCATGAAGACTGTTCCAGATTTTAGCTGCATGAAACTGAAACGCAGCCTCACCGTGTTTAGTCCTGACTCTGGGAACCACCAGGAGGCCCCTCCCTGAAGTTCTCAGGGCCCGAGATGGTTCATACGTCTCTAACATGTCAGAGATGGACTTTGGTCACGTGGTTTTCCAACAAGATGGCCGACCGGACAGGCCTCTTTCTCTGAGCTCCTGAGTGAGGTCCGGAACATAAAGACCAACATGGACATCAGAACAAATTCCCCATCTTGTTTCATTATTTAGGCCGTTGCCAGGACGTGATGTTGCTCTGACAGAAAGTAGTGCCTTCAGCAAACAATGATATAAGTTAATCCTCAGTAACTTGGCATGGAGCGGGACACCAGCTCGTCCCCACAGAAACGTTGCTGCTGTGCTTTTCCTACAGCTAGCCAAACGTAGGGTTAAATGCATGAGGCACTTCTGTGATTTATGTTTTAAGCGCCCGAATGATCAGGAGTTACTGTATGCTGTCAGTGGCTGGCCTGGGTCTTTAAGGGTGTAACAGTATAACATCCCTCCAAACAACAAAATGGTCAGTCTCCGTTGTGTCTTGTGCTTAAACCTGCTAACCCTATTGCTTACACTGAAAATGGCTGTATTGGAATTGCCATTACTCTCCACTAAAGCAGAGTAATTATGTTTATGCGCCGGTCAATGCGTCCCATATGTCTCCCTCTAAACCGTGGGAATCTTTATGTATTTACTCACTGACAGCTCATAAGTATAACGCAGACCGAGGGCGCTGTAAACTGACTAACCCCATTAAAAAACCTACATAAATACTAGTCCTTAACGCAGTCCAGTCAACGAAACCTGGACTATGGTGGAGAATTTTTGATTTATTCTTTATTTTACCAGATCGGAAGTCGACTGAGAACTGATTCTCATTTACTGTACAATCGAGACCTGGTGAAAAGAATTCCTGGACGACTGAGAGCCAGCACAAACATAAAGTTTTTCAGCTGATAAACTGTATTATATTCTCAGAGTCTCAAACAAAATGGCACATGGGCCAGATCCGGCCTGCAAGATGATTTAATCTGGCCCCTGACTTGTAGAGCATAAATTCCTTAATTCCATAAAAACATTTTAAAGAAATAACCAGAATGCTCACTCCAGCCACTAGGGGGCAGCCAAAATCAAAAAGGAAAGAATTCCACGCGTGTCCAGCAGAGGGCACTGACATAATAAGAGATCAGGATGTAAACAACACATTATAACCATGTGGTAAATGGTCAGTCTGCCCCAGGGCGGCTGTGGCTACAATAACAGCTTACCACCACCAAGTGTGGAGTGAATGACATGGTGTCACAGCGGTTAGTGCTTCACAGCAAGAAGGTCCCAGGTTCGATTCCCACCTGGACGGGGCCTTTCTGTGCGGAGTTTGCATGTTCTCCCCGTGTCTGCGTAGGAGACACCCTACCACTAAAAACATGTACAATAGGTTCCCCTCTGGGGCCAGGACTCCCCTGATAAAGAGATTCTTAATCTCAGTGGGACTTTTCTGGTTAAATAAAGTTTAAAAAAAATAAATAATAATGACATTGTAGCACTTTGAGAAACTTGTGACACAGGTTTGTAAGGAACAATACTAATGATAAGTATTGTGATTGCGATTATGGATTAGGCTGTGGTCCTGTTGGGCTTTTGTTTGAAAAATAACAGGTATTCATTTATTGAAAATTGTTAAATGTATTTTTTTACATTATATGTGGCCCACAACCCGCCGTTTTTTAGTTTAGTTTAGTTTATTTGTTTATTTGAGCAGTTCGTCGGCTCAAAAGGAGTGGCCGAAGCAAAAGGCTTATAAGCTCCACCCCTAAAATAAAAACAATAACATTTTCATTTAACAATCAAAGCACAAAACATCTGTCCCATTTCTTGTACAATGTCTACTACAGAGCGAGTAACAAATGATGATCATTAATATATTTCTTACAAATTGTTACCAATGCCAAACATTAGTACATTAATAGAATCACTAGTGTAACATTACCGGAAGTCACTATTTTAATGTTATAAAACGTTACTATGCAGCAGTTTATATTATACTTCGTGATCCTGCTACTTCCCAGTTGTCATTACCATCCCCAGTATAATATCAATTTGTACAATTTCCTCTCTTTTTTTTTCATGTATAATGTATTATGAAAGCCCTACATAGTGTAATGCATTAAAAAGCATTAATACTTATTATACTCCGAGATCTTGCTACTTCCCAGCTGTCATTACCATCCTCAGTATCATTTTAATTTAAGTTGAATTATTATTGTTATTTATTTTTTTTGAGTTATGTGAGAGGTATGATGCAAGCCCTGCACAGTGTGGTGCATTAAAAAGCCAGGGTGTAGAGCGGGCCAGTTGAAGAGGGCAATAAGCTCCCCACCAACAAACCCCCATCCAGCTGCCCTAACAGCTGATTTTATAGATGATGTTCCTATGCTGAGTGGTGCATTAACAGACAAGGTTTTGAGTCCGTTGGGAGGATTCCTCTCAACAGATCCACAACCTGCCCACCCTAATTCTCCATTTGTAAATTTGAGCGATAGAATGACAACCGTCCCAAGCAGCAACAGTCTTCCTCGATTAAGGAGCTGAATTTCGGCTCCTGACCTGCAGGATATACTATAACAATAAAGCTGCAACATACTGTTAAAAGTGTACATTTTAATGTCCGCGCGCTAAACTGTAGTAGTTGTGAAATTAGGAATCTAATTTCCAGGGCAAGAAAACTGGGAAAACTGGGAAACCGGTTGAACCTCCGATTTGCCGCTGTGCAAATACTGCGAGTTTCATCTTCCAGCCCTTATGCAAATTCAGACCCCCCCCCCCCTCTCCGCTGCAGAGGCATTACGTTCATATTGATCAGTCTGTCAGCACAAACACTACGGAGGAAGCCCTTAATTACAGAGAGCAGGCCGAGGTGAGTTTACCAGGCGGGGCATCAGGGACAAATCGTTACGGACTGGATCACTAACACTCACCAGAGTCCGTCCCGTTCCAGTCGAAAAGCACACATTCTGGTTTAAATTCAAGTCCCGCCGTTTCGTTTTTTAACGTGAGAAGATCGAATGAGCCCCCTGGATGACGGATAGCAGTGTTTTCCACACACTGACCGACGCGCCCCGACTTTAGGGACCAGGAAATTGCTCCTATATTGTGTCCATTCCCAAAGTGAATCCTCCCCCCGTAAAGCCGGACAGATATATTGTCTATCAAAGCGGCTCTATATTGTTCCTTCCTAAACTTTCCTCCACCCAGACGACCAATTACTCCCAAAGTGTCCCGTAAAAAAGGCTGGAATCGCGGGGGCCCGAGCCGGAGGGGACGCGGGGGGGTGGAGTGATGCATCGTGGGTATTGTAGGAGAGATGGGGAGAGGAAGGGAACGGCCCGAGGCACAAAGGACGGCAGTAAAGGACAGAGGGCTGCACTCTTGGATCTATCGTATGGATTTATGTAGCCATTAGAAGTCGACATAACAGGTATTGATTGAAACAGGCTGAGATTTTCATTGTGACATTAAAGGGTCCGACCATTTCGGTGATATTTTTAAGATTTGGCTAATGTTACGCTAATGTTTCAATTGTTTGTGTAATGGTTTATTTGACTTGGTTTGTTACATTCACTACTTGTTAAGGTTAAAGACACTGTTACATGTTTCAATGGAGGGGCAAACTTGAGAGGAGGATCTTGTGTGTGGCCTTTGTTGTATTTTCAGCTACGAAATTAAATATCTTCAATGTGAAAGAGGGTTTTCACTGGAGGTGTATTTTTTTTCTTTACATCACCTCAACGGAAGTCTTAGCTTTATAGGTTTAGAGATAGAGTTTTATCATGGAGCAAAACAAGATGGCTGCCGATACTGAACTGGCTGGTATTCAGTGATATCGTAATATCTTTAAAAAGTTATTTTTATCAGCCTTTAGTCAATGTCTCCATGGAAACAAGCTGGAGACGCCCCGCTTGAACATACAAATGCATCAGTAATCAAGTCTTATTGCACTTAAAAAGTATAAATTAAACTCTGTGCCTTTATTATTAGCACTGTTAGCTCATGATTAGCAGCTATAGCTGAAAAGCATATTTGTATGACTTTAACTTAATGCACTATATATATATATATATATATATATATATATACACACACACTTATTTTATGTATAAGACTCTTGATCTTGAGCATGTTTTGGACTTATATTTAAGTGGACTTAAAGTTCCAAGACTGAAAAATACTATAAATAAGAGACTTTTAGCACACAATTCTGCGGTGTTTTCTATGTGAAGAGCATCTGTTTTGTAAATTAAACCATTAGCATGTTGTGCGGAGCGCTGACGTTGTGTTTTTGCGTTTATAGTATTTCCTGGAACAGTTCCAACTCCAAACCCGATGAGGTTTATTGTATCGTGTCACCTGTAAATCGACCTCTTTTACCCCAAAGTGAGTTTTGACTTTACTTACTCTCCTTCCCTCGCCCCGTATAAACTTGTGCGGAACAAACACAATTGAAAAATATCAAACCGAGACACTGCGAGGTCAGAGGTCCGACATGAGGTCCCGTATCATTTACTGCGCGCCCATAAATCAATAGTGTTCGGGTTATCATTGTGCCTTTGGGGCATACACGGACGCTCGGTGTGTTTGTGCGCGCGTTGTTGTGAGATACAGGACTCGTGATGCCTTCAGGGTCCCTCTGAGTAAATGGATTTTTATTTTTTTATTTTTTTGTTCTATTCTGGTTTCGCCCTGGACCCCATTTCCCTTCAATTCGGCTCCAGCTCCAATCTGAGACTCCATCTGTCTCCAGCAGGAGCCTCTGGGACAAACGCTGCCATATCGAAGCGCGAGATCTAATGCGGCTTTATTAAGACGCTTTTGTGGAGACTTCGAATAATATTGGCTCCCGAGACAAATATAAGCAAACAAGGGTGTAAAAAGGCAACAGGACAGTTTTAAAGTGGACATATCCTGCTCTATTGTGTTTTAAAAATATTCTTATTTGTGATATTACACGTTTGTAAAAAAAAAGGACAGATTTGCCATGAAGCAAAACATCTGAATTACGAGTATAGCCAGGTTTCATGCATTAGCTTTGTTGAAATTGAGATATCTTATTTGGTCTTCATTTAATAGGCTAAACTAGTCAGGGGTGTTTGAAGCTTGTAAGTAAAGCTGGGAATTAAAACACCAACAACTTTTGTGTAAATTGCCTACTTGTGATGACAAAATCCGAATAATGGATGGAGCCGGGTTGAAATGTATGATTATCTTTTGATGACATACTTGAACCAAAGATATTTTCTATCTTTAATTGAGAAAAAAATAAGCATAAAAATGTATATTTTGCTGTGTTTTTGTGATTCAAGGCTTGATGATTCAGGCCATAGGAATTAAGCCGGTAGAATCTTGTTAACGTGACACGTGAGACAATTATATTTAAGATTTTGCTAAACACGTTCCCCAGATTTCTTTAGTTTGACCATTTTTGTGACGTTTAGTTTCACTTCCTTATTGGAGACTGACAGGAAGTGACATAGATAGAGGCAAACATTTTAGGTTTTGCCGTGCCAACCATGTTATATCAATGGAGGCATCAGAAAAGGGCCAAACGAGGCGGTATCCGGGCAAGCCTCACAGCTACGCCACACATGCCTTCTGTTTTTCTGGCTAATGGACGCTCACTGGAGAATAAAACAGATGAATTGCTAAGCTCTTCCCAGAAGATGGTGAAAGACTGCTGTGGAGCAGAGGGAGCTGCGCAGGAAAAAGAGGAAGGAGGAGCTGACCAGTGCAGGACACCACGCTCTGTAACAGGGACAAACCCAGGGGGCGTTGCACCGTTTCAGCGGATCACTGAAGGCAGCGCTCCGGTTTCCTCTACCTCCAAAAACATGCTGGTCAGGTTGACCACAGTGGCAGCGCGGCTCAGTAACAGCGGCTCAGGACAAACACGTGAACACAATGTTGTTGTACGGTTGTACAATGACAAATAAAGCGCTTACTTACTATATCTGATCTTATTTCTAGCAATGCAACACATTTAGTTTAGTGTATTGCAAACTCAAACATATGTGGTTTGTGGCCATATCGCCTTTGCTCTGCCCGATCCGTCAGACCTACAATAGTAGCTTACCACCACTAGGTATGGAGTGAATGAATAATGCAATGTAAAGCGTCTTTGAGTGTCCAGAAAAGCGCTAGATAAAACCGATGCATCATTATTATTATTATTAATAAACATTTATATCAATCTAATCTTTAACACCACACAACCCGATGCCCGTACATTTTGAAATATTCCATGAAGGTCATCATCCGACTATTTTCCCAACACTTCATCTTTTGGCTCATGTCTTGAAGCAATAATGCTCATTGACCCTCATGTATCTGATTTTGTGCAGTGCATGTCTCTTGCCCTTTTTGATATTCCAGTCTCGGAGCTGATGCTAATTTAATCAATATTGACTGTGAATCCGGCCGGTTACTGACTCTCACTGCTCATGTACCAGCGAGGCCCTGGAATCATGCAGGACCCACACAAACCGCTCGCCGGCACATCACAGGAACACCTCAAAGTGCATGTTTACGACTAACAGTGACATTTGTATATTTAACACACACAAAATTGGGTCACGATTTGTTCATTTATCGTTTAATGTGAGCTTTTTAGTCAAACACTTACAGTTTAGTGTGAGCTGTCGATGTCCTCTGAGTTGCATTTGTGAGAGAAATGCCCGATATTAATGCAAACAAAAAGAAAATTTACGTGATATTTTATAAAACCAACAAACCAAAGTTAAGCTTCCGAAATGCTAATAACAAACGGTTACGGTTAGCTTAGTAAATGCTAATCACATTTAGCCTAGTTAGAAATCTTTAATGAATGTACAGACCTTTGACATTTTACTTTATTTACAAATTACCATATACAAGTGGCCTCTGAGCAAAAATGCTAAGTCAAATTCAGGTGAGCTTTTGCTTTTTGTGGTGTCAGACACACATCCTGTGGCCACTCAACATCACCTTATAAGATGTCAATGATAAAAAAACCACAGACATTTGTTTTGTCCCCGGATGAAGGCCTGTGGGCTGTAACGCATAATAAAGGCATTTTAATTGATTTCTAAGAGCGTGCCTTGGCTCTTTATGCATTTGTATACCGTGCCATACTTTAGTATTGCGTCCGGCTCCCCCATTCATTTGTATGGAGATAACGCTCTATTGAAACATGTCCGGGATTTCATGGCTGACAAAATGTACGCATTTGTAACAACAGTCTCAGATAGCTAAAGCAAAGGTATTCAATAAAACTCTAGATCGGACATGATGCTCGTTGACGTGGCAAATGTGGCGGCCATTTTGTGACTGGCCGACGAGGCTAACCCCAATAGCAACCAATGCAAAAGCAGGAGCTGCATTTTCATTGATTCAACGGCAGAATGTGAGATACACTCATTGTTTGTGAGGGGTTGTGTTACTTCCCAGTCAATGTATCTCAGTCGGGAAGTGGCCGTACTACTGACGGATTAAGGAAATGTTTTGCGGGTTTGGGGGCGCGATTCCCCCTCACGTTTTGTGTATTTGTGTTATTGCGCTCGGCATCCTATTGTCTTTAATACACATATTTTCTTGTTGCATAAGCACAGACATAAACAAAGTGACACAAGCACATTTTACATCACAACTAGCTAACAGGCTAATAGCTGTTAGCATGTAGCATGAAGCTCGTGTAGGAATTATGGTTAGCATTCCCTGTTATGTACTAATTTGGGCAGTTGAACCACTTCGTCCTTCTCTGTGCCTTTCTATCTTCATTTGGTAGAAAACACATCCATAATTCAGCATTTGTTGAAGTAGTGGAAGAGTAGGCTAGCTATTTCCCCCTCTGTTAGCTTCGAACGTGACCATTTGTAGGCGTTCCCTGAGATGCCGTCTCGTGCCACAGAGGTTTGATTGACGTGCGTTTCCTCGTGGCGTTCACAGGGGGCAGTATGTACAACAACAACAACAAAACCATACCTAACATTTGAAGACAGGCAGACATTATTTTTCCTTTTTCTTAGACCCTGTAACAGACGAAACGGGCGGAGAAATGCGCCGCGTGTTGAAACAAGAGTGATGCGCGCAGACAGGAGCAGACACAGACGGAGAGGCAAAATCAATACAAGCATGTGGTCCATTATCATAAGTGCGCGCGCGAGAGAGGGGGGGGCTACAGATGGCGGGATGGAGAGAGGAGCCGGAGAGGGAGAGCGAGAGAGTGGGCATCTGCTCTCACCCGATCAATACAAATGTGTGTTTATTTATAAAGTGATGGAGGGGCTCGAGCTGAAGAGGAGCGGGCCGCGGACACTGCTGGATTATGGGGGAGTTTATTATGTGGACTCACAGATGTGTTTGGAGGTAATAATAACAGATGGAGAACACTTGTGTGCCGAGGAGGAACGGTGGAATATAATGGGTAGAAGGATGAAATATTTAAAATGTAAGTAAAAAAGTGGCCCAAATACCCTAAAATGGTCGGGGGAAAGATTACGCCATACCTATTATAAGAGTTAGAATAAATAAAATAAATGAATGGCTCAGCATCACAGGAAAAACAGCAGTGGTCCACAGTTGGCCAGGCGTCTCCATCTAAAGACATGTACAATAGGTTCCCCTCTGGGGCCAAGACTCCCCAATATATTCTTAATCTCAGTGGGACTTTCCTGGTTAAATGAAGGTAAACAACAAAAGGCACTTACCAAACTTTTGAGGATAAAGCATAGACTGTAAACATATTATAGGCAGCTCCTCCTCACGACCACGTTCGAGGGGGAAATCATGGCGGATTTACAGACTCCCGCTGTGACGGAGCATGTTCCTAAAAAAGGGCATAAGGGCGGGATCTTCACTGTAGACTCGGCCCTCGCGGGGCATGCAGTTCGGTCGTCGCCGCGCCCGCGCCATTAGCTCTAATGCTAACGGCCTGTCAATCAAAGTCCGGCCCTTATTAATATACGAGATTTCTAAAATGTACCTTACGAAAACCAGTTTGCTTTCTTTAATTGTAACTAACCCAGCGAAATCACAGGAGGAATATCTATTGGTATATAGTTTAGGAAAGTCAGAAACCAGGCTTTAAAGTTGTTTTTAATGTGTCTAAAGTGCAATGCTTTCTAATGGGAGACTTGCGGCTATATGGAGGTACTACAGCAATGGCGGACCCTTGTGTCGCGGTCTGGAAGCAGAGCAGCTAGCGGCCATTGATAAAGAGGTATTTAGCTTGGGTTTAGTGTCACATTCTGACACAAGAGCTAAGAAGACGCTTCAACCACCTCAGTCCCGTCGACCATTTCAGCGTCACTATGACGATGAATACTTCCTGAATGATTGAGTGTCTGCACGAACAGTTTGAAAGAGGCTCATGACATTTAAATTCCATGCACAACAAACAAGTCTGCAAGTGTTTATGTGGGAGATGCTCTGTGAAAAAGGGGACCTTGATTAAATATGTTTGAATACAATCATACGAATGGATTTGTGATTCAGTTCACTAAAACCAGGCAAAAACAAATGAGTGGAATAGGAATTGTTCCATTAAATCTAGACTAGAACTACACAATAGAACAGAAGCGTTTGCTCATGTGCAAACTGAATAGCAAGTGCAATAGTGGAGTAGCAGCACAGTCATTCGTCCATTACTCACATAGCATTCTCTTATTTGCATATCAGAATTTGTAGCTTTTATACTAATGTAATACACACAATTTCAATCAGCCACAAAGTTATATTATATTTTTCAGCTTGCACTCAGAATGACCACATACACAAACACATTGCTCACATTTTAGCCTCATGACCTAATGCCCAATGGTTTTACCAGCAGCTTCCTCATAATGACTGAGTGACTGTGCGTTTGATCTTGACTCATATCGGACATTATTTGCTTTTGTTTTGTACTAGAAATGTAACAAGACTGTTGTTTTAGTTGTGCTTCGTTTCTGTTAAAGGGGGGGTATTATGTAAAATCGATCATTCCCTCATTAAACACATGCCTGGAGTGTTGCCTCGGCTCATTCACATATTTTTGAGTAATCAGTAAAAACTTAGACGGCGGCCATTTTAGGTGTAGCTATGCCTCAGTCCTCCTAGGAACGCCCCCACCTCCTGGAGACGCCTCTGGACCTTTCGTCACCAGCCGAGCTCAGCAGAGCCCCCTCCCCGCACAGTGTTGTTGTTTCAATGCCACAGTAGTGTGCTGAAGGGGGCGTGTCGGAAAGCTTCTTAAAGAGACAGAGGCCTATTTCAAGACGTTCAGTACGGCCATTTTGAGAGAGCACTTTTATTCAAGGCAGTTATTTTAATTTACTGCATATACAGAACAACAGAAGGTTACGTCATCATTGTAGTGTGCTATAGACTGGTGCTATGTGATTGAAAAAAGCATAATACCCCATTGTTTTGTACATGTTATTATTGTATATGATTGTATTGTATTGATTTCGGGGGTAGGCGCTCATAAGCTTTTGCTTCAGCCCACTCCTTTTGTGCAGACTATTGACTTCTCAAATAAACACATAAACTAAACTTTTCCAGTAAACAAGGTCAAACTGAATCTGAATTTAAATCACAAAGCTATACTGCTCGTTTATCCTGCTTTTCTCACTTCTGTACCGACAGAGAGGCGACGAAACGTGTCTGTGTGCCATAAACTTGTGTGACTCTGCGTCTTCACCAAATTGTTTGCAGATTGTGTTCCACGTTCTCAGAGCCTCGTCGGTCGAGCGTGCGCAGAAAGTCTCCGGGGAGCTGGAGATCCCTGGGTTAGGGTTGTAAAAAAAAAGAAAAGAAAAGAAAGGGAAAACCATCTTTGCGTCCTGTTCGGGAGAGTATGGAGATGAATGGGCCCAATGGCTTCGCGTTGGAGAGAGCGCGGCGGCGAGGGGGAGGTCACAGACGGCAAACAGCGAGGAACACGAGTCTATTTTTACTACGGCGCACAGGGGGAGGAGAGGGAGCGAGGGGAGCGAGGAGGTATAAAAATGTGAGGTGTGCATTATTCATGAGGAGTGGAGGGAGCCCGCTGATGGAGGATGGTGCGGTGACATCGTGCCTCCCAGTCGCAGGACGGTGGTGGATGGCACGGTTCACTTTGAGCTTTTCTCTTTAGACGGCGACTATGCTAACGAATCAGCGTTACTGTGATGGGGTCCGGTGATGATTTAATAACAATAAAGATGGCGTACACTTGCACCGCGCTTTACAGGCCTCGAGTTTCTCAAAGCGCTAACACCGTAGTCATTATTCATTCACGCGAGACTCGTGTCATCAACCACTCACTCGCACACCAAGTAACCTAGAATGAAAAAATGTATATCCACAAATGTAAATATTCCAAGCAGAAACCCAACTTTACACATTTTTATAGTGATACTCTCTCTTATATGAAGATTCTGGAAAGTTCTGATAACAAAAAGGCTCTGAAAACAGCATCAGCATTTGTTCAAATTACAAGATATTTGTAAATGTATAATTGTACTATTATGTTTGTTTGCATTTTGTTTGAAAAACTCAACTGGCTGCAACCAAAGAATAGACGCCATTATCACTGGATTATTTTTATTTTTAAATGTATTTACTTTAGCTGTCCGCAGTGTCTTGAACATTTTCTTATTCCATTTACATCCATATATTCACTCAGAAGCACTCACTCTCTTACTTTTACTGTCCCACGTATTAATAAAGAAATAGGACGCAGAGCATTTCAGTTCAAAGCCCCCTCTGATTGGAACAGTTTACCTTTATCCATTCGTTCTTTAACATTGTTTGGTTTATTTAAATCCTCCTTATTTTCACACCTTAAAACTCCTTGTTTGTGTCTTTAAGTGGACCTTTAATTTGTGGAATATGTATAATTCTGTTCTGTTACTTGTCTCAAAGTTTTTGTTGTTGTTGTTTTTTTGTTTGTTTCTTTTTTTACTATTTCTGTTGTAAATCTTGTCTGGGTATCTTGGGGGGGGGGGGGGGGGGGTTGGGGGGAGCAGGTTTGTTTTGTCTGTTTGACTGTCTTGATGTGTACTCTGTCCTGTCTGTATACTGTCTTGTACTGTGTCTTGTTAATTGTTATTTGTGTCTTGTGTTTATGGACCCCCTCGAAAACGAGATGGCACATCTCAAGGGGCATTCCATCAATAAACCAACTTTCAATTTTCAATGTTATACCACCTGGCATACTACTTGTATACTTGATATACTAATTGCAGCAATAAATGCCTCAAAATGAGTAATTTACCTGAAAAAAGATTGTTGTTGATGTTTTTTCCCCCCTCCTCAATTTAACCTGTTAACTCCCACCTGAACTGCGCACATTTTCTCCAGTTTGGCTTTACCCAAATCTGAAAGCTTCTTGAAAAAGGCATCAAAATAATGCAACAGGAGAGCGGCGAAAATCGGACTAAAAAGCGATGAAAGAATGAGAAACATTTGACAAAAACGCAAGTGAGTTTTGTAGGTCTTAGCTTTCAAATGCGGCGTTACTCTGGCCTATAGGCTGTAAACGTATGGATATGCCGGATGATACTGTTGTGTAACTGTGTATTGAATTGAATATGGGGTTGGCACATACAGTGTAAGTATTCTGGCTTCAGCCGACTCCGTTCTGAGGTGTGAGATTTGGAAGAAAAAAATAATGTAAACGGCTCAAAATAAACGAACTAACTAAACGGGGGTATGAATCGCAAAAGTCACCTGCTGTCGATGTGTTCTCGCTCATTACCCGGGGTCGGAAAAGAGCGCTCTCTCACGTGACGCAAATAAACAAATCTGATGCACGGATCCGTTTGACGAAGGCGTCCTGCCCAGGCTGATGTCCCAGTGTGTAAAACTACAGAGGGGTATCACTCTGGACGGGCTAACCCTGCCAGGGACCGCAGGTGTAAATTAACCTCAGGCTAACGCTGGTGCAAAGCAAAACAAGGGCAACTTCACTCGTTTCTAGATAGCCTTTTGCAGTGTGAACCCAGGGTGCTGAGGGGGCTGCAGCACGCCCTAGTGGAGAGTTTAAAAACTGCAGGCAATATTGTTAAATAGGAAATATGCACAGAAAAAGTAGTTTTGGGGTAAACTTTATCCCTCAGCAATCCCCTAACTAAAATGCCTTCCCACGGCTCTGGTGTTAAGTGTCTTGCCCAAGAACACGGCAGGAGACATGTTGCCGACCATTTCTCTACCATTTATGAAAAAGAAAACATCTGCAAGGCCTGGTTTGTATCTATCATGCAATAAAGTGCAGAAAGTCCAAATCAGAGCATTCCCAAAGACAAAGGAGCATAAAGAAGACCCTTTTGCCAGTGTCTCCTTTTAAAAGTGACTCTGTTAGCGTTGAGTGCTATACTTCCTTTCATATCGCGGTGGGTTATTGTAGCATTGTGCATTATGCATGTGCACGGCGCTGCATATAACCATAAACATGTTGTGGGTGATCTCCAGTTTCATATATCTCCCATTCGAGGATATTACATTTAACCCCGTGTTCTCCCCGTGCGTCCTCTGGGGGCTCTGCTTATATTAGTTACAGCGATGGGTCACCTTCAGACGCCGCTGTCGGGAGCAAATACCACTCTCCCAAATATGAAATCTCCTATTCCCATCGGAGACCTGCAAAAGTCAATTCCTCTTCAAACGTCGGAGAGTCTCGGTCTGGAAGTGTCCTCTTGTGTTGATCGAGTTTATTCATCCCTTATCAAACATATTTTACATTAAGCTACAGTTAAAGGGCCGATCGGGCTCGAAAACATCTACATCATCTACAGACAAGTTTTGCTTTTGTAATTGCAGTTTGGGGCTAATGTGCAGTTACAGAAATATATGACTTTTATCAGTAACTGAGGGATATAACATATTACTCACAAAATATGGGAATAGTCATTACAATTTAAGTAACTCCAATTACAAGTGCATTTAAATCAAGTTGGACACCGGTGAGATCTGCAGTTGTGTGACGTCATCAAAACAAAACACGAGAGACTGGGGGGAAGAGAAGGAAAATCTTTGACTGCACTTTTGCTCGGTGGCATTATTACTATTTTCAGCTTATATTTGCCAAAAGTAACTCAAAGTAGTGTTACTCAGTTACATTTTTGAAACAATAATATGTAATACAAACATATGACATTTTTAAAGTTGGAACCATTAATATAGAATATATGAAAATTTAAAGTAACTTGCCCAACTCATGTTTTAAAGGAACAGGCCACCATTTTTCCACACTGAGATATGTTCCTACCTGAGCTTAGACGAGTTGAGGCGTACCCGTCTGGTCTTTGTGCGTGCGCTCAGTCACGCAAAAAAGACCAAAGATGTTGTTAGCATTTGTCCTCTCCCAGTGTATTCCTATGGCTCCAAACGGGGGTGAAGTTGGAAGCTACCAAGCTCTTCCACGAGCACAAAGACCAGACAGGTGCGCATCAACTCGCCTAAGCTCAGGTAAGAACAGATCCCAGTGTGGAAAAACGGCGTGCCCTCAGTCACGCAAAAAGACCAAAGATGTTGTTAGCATTTAACCTCTCCTCCTCTCCTCTATGGGGCCAAACGGGGGTGAAGTCAGAAGCGACAGAGCTCTTCCACGTTTCCCCTATTTAGATACAGTTACATGATCCAAGTCTAGTTACACAAAATTAAACATGTGGATTTTCTAAGTGGATAAAAAGGGGGACTATATTGTGAGGCGTAATAACACCTTAGGAGCACTTCGATGTCCGTGCAGTAATATCGTCACTTTACAGCCGACTAGTGACACAATAAATGTCAAGAAATATAAAAATTCGACAATAATCATTGGTTAAAAACATTGTTTACCTCCACAGACGAACTGCGCTGAATACTTATCGGGTGTTGAATTCTTTACCACCGGGGAAACATTTGCTCCATTGTTCTCTACGACAACACTCGCCCTTTTTGTGTAAATTCCCATTATAACCAGCCCGCGCCTCCTTTGTTCCGCCTCTGTCCCGCAGGACCTCACACAAACACAGGCTCCCAGCGGGACGCTCCTCCCGGCACGCTCCAGCAGGAGGAGGCGGGGCGAGCGGTGACACGGGCTTGGACTGCAGGTAATTATGTGAGTAAACAACAACAGAAAGAGTGACAATGACCTTTGGCTTCGGGGTCACGGCACGGACACGCCTCGGTGGTTATCCCGTCTCCCGCCTCTGGGGAAGGCGGGTAACGTCCACTTTGAGGAAATGGGCTTTGAAGTTACAGTGTCCCATAAACGTCTACGGTCTGTTCCTCAGAGCAATGTTTAAACACGTGTTATTAATGTTACAAACAGGCAGCAAAGTAAGCAGTTACAATACAAACACACTGGTGCTGTGCTGTCAAGGTCTATTTAACTATTTAACCCAAATGTATTTAATTATAGATCCTATTATTAATGAATGTAGCTCACAATATTATTTTCTCAATGTTTTATATATTGTCAACTAATCATATTTGTTTTGCTCTCTTTTTTCCCCTTTTTTTTCTTTTTTTACATAATAAAATAAGACAAACTTTAAACCCAACCCCAGCCACTCCTCCTTGCATTCATACCACAATCACAACCACAATCATCCACACACTCATAGTATTTTGACAGGACTACAGACTATAAACAGAAAGGAAGCACAAAGCAGACACAAATAAAATCATGTAAAAAAAGAAAAGAAAAATAAGGTGAAATCACTAATACCAATCAAAAGCAAAACGCCATATAATTGGCAAAACGTTTATAACATAACAAGTGGCCTAGCAAGTACAACCAATATTTATATCTCTAATTCAAGTAAGCAGACGTTCCATTTCCATTTCATGCTCAATTATTCTGTTGTTATTTGTTGCTATAATTGTTTCCAACATATACTGACGATAAACTCTATTCTTAAAGTGTTTCATAGGCAAGGCCAGGCAAGTTTATTTGTAGAGCACAATTCATACACAAGGCAATTCAAAGTGCTTCACAGTTGTATAAAATTACAAGAAAACAGATCAAATCAATCATTAAAACATCAACATAAAAATGAATCAATTTCAGTAAAAGGCAAGAGTGCAGATGAAAACTGAAAGTATTTTATATGTATTTTTTGATGATGTTATTGCTTTGATGTGGCTGTTTGAGTTCAGGTCTGAGTCCATGATTACTCCTAGATTTCTAACCTGATTTTGTGGTTTTAGAGAGAGAGACTCAAGGTGACTGATAACACTTTGTCTTTGTGTCTGTCGCCAAAAACAATGATCTCAGTTTTGTCTGAGTTTAGTTGGAGAAAGTTGTTTTGCATCCACAAACTGATCTGTTCGATGCAGTGACAGAGAGTATCTACAGGCCCGTGTTCACCTGCCGTCAGTTATACATACATTTGATAACGTTTTGGCTTTAAAAATAAACATTTTACCCATCAGAATAATCATATTCAAAAGGTATGTGCATTTACCCTCAAAAACACATAACACGATATTCTGAGGTGTAATTCTCAAAACAATATCCATAGACCGTTGTTTTGCTCTCTTTGCCTTCAGATGCATTTCTCAAAGTTAGGGTGAACTTTATTGCCCCCGTAGGGAAACTTGTTCTCTGTATCTGACCCGACCTTCGATGTCGTTGGGGCGACCCGTCAGGAGCAGTGGGCGACTCGTCAGGAGCAGTGTAGCGCCCGGGTCCCCTCTCCAGATGTGGAGCCAGGCTGATGGTCAGTGTCACCTGCGTGGAGGATTCACTTATTGTACATGTTTTTAGTGGAAGGGGAAACCGGAGGAAACCTACACTGACACTGTGGGACACGCTCCTCACAGAAAGGCCCCGTCCAGGTGGGAATCGAACCTGGGACCTTCTAGCTGTGAAGTACAAGTGCCATCGTGGTGACCGATCCAATAGTCCAAACGAGATGAAATAAAAGCGTGTCGAATAGTTTCTAGAAGATAAAACCGATTTGCAATATTTCTAAAGATGATACAAACATGAGTGGTATTGAAATGTACGACGTCTACCAAACCAAATAACAAAGTAAGGGAACCTACAAGTGACAAAAGAGTTTATGTTAAAGGCCCTGTACTGGATTTTTCTTTTCGATTACAAACAATGACAGAGGAAGTCACTAAATGAATCTGTGAGTTGTGTCCAAACTCACTCCTAACTTTTTTGACATAATATTTGTAATATCCCGATCCTTCACAGGGAGGAGTTTATTTCACAACTTGCAGAGTCATAGTGGCAGAAATGCAAGAAAACCCGCCCGAAACTTGATACAAATGCTTTGAATTAGATGGACAGTGTCATAGTTTATAGTAAATAGGGGGATGAAAGCACTCGTGTTCCACTACAAGAAAGAAAATCAGGTATAGAGCCTTTAAAGGGATATTTCAGGATTTTTGACATAGGGCCTCATTTCCTCGTTATCCAGAGTGTTGTTGATGTCTGGAGATATTTTGTTTCTTAAATTCATGCAGTTCTTATATTTGAAGAGTTTCGTGGCGCTAGGCTAACGCTAGGCTAAAGCATTTCTATGGTATCGGTTAGCCTGCATTAAAAACAGTCTGACCCGCTCCACAGAGTACCTGAGGCAAATCACTTATAACGCCGGACTAACGATATAAATGTCTGTGTCGATTTTTTGAAATTTAACGGACCTTGTATCACCAGAATTACCGCATTTTGAGGGACTATTTTCTCGCAGATCACTCCGCCGCTGCGTTAGCTTACAGCCACGACGCTGATGCTGATCAAATATAAGTTATTTTAAATGCAAAATAGTTATAATTACTCTATCGACACAGACATTTATATGGTTAGTCTGGTGTTATAAGTGATTTACCTCAGGTGCCCTGTGGAGTGGGTCAGACTGTTTTTAATGCAGGCTAGCTGTTACCATAGAAATGTGTTAGCCTAGCATTAGCCTAGCGCCACTAAGCTCTTCAAACATAAGAACTGCATGAATTTAAGAAAAAAAATATCTCCAGACATCAACAACACTCTGGATAACGAGGAAATGACGCCCAACGTCAAAAATCCTGAAATATCCCTTTAAGCTTAGCAAACATGGCCCAAAAGCGGGGGGGGGGGGGGGGGGGGGGGATGTGAATAGTGTCCCGGCACAGTGTCAGACTCAGCTTAATGTAAATTGACATCACTGTGTTACGTACGAGACCGGGTGACGGTGACAGCGAGTGACAGTCTCCCATCTGATATTTCCTCGATCTACGCCCCCCGTCCCCCCCGCGGAAGGAACTGGGACAGCAGGTGATCGTTTAGGGTCATCTCTCGTTCCCCACGTCGGCAGCGGATTCGTTCCCGTCCTACAGTAGCATGTGTCCAGATTTGAGCGGCTAATCATGTGTGGCCTTCGCCGTGCATCCGAAAACACCCCCTCCTCCTCCTCCTCCTCCTCCTCCTCGCCGCCTCCCCCCCCCCTCGCCTCTCCGCTGCTCTGCCCCGCCATCTGCGCCCGGAGAGGGGTGTCTGCTCCGCACCTGTCCCCTGTCATTACCAGGACGTGGTGGAGGGGAACGGAGGGAGCAGGTGGAGCCAGATAAACACGAGGAGAAGAAGAAGAAAGAAAAGAAGAAACAGAGGGAGAGAAAGATGGTGACTGTACATTTTTTGGGGCCGGTGCGATTAATTGGATTCTGATTGCAAGTTTAATTTGAGCTCAAATCAATTACAAGGACGAGATTAAACGCTTTACAGGAAGTGTTTTCGCTCGGCCGGTCACTCTGAGCGACAGCACGAACCGACTGGTGTTTCCGTTATGTGTTTCGTTCGTCTTATAAAACGGCCTCTGGACACGTTGGACTTCATGTGTTCTGTTGTCTGGAGTAATGGAAGACATTCGCTTGTTACAGGAGTGCTTAACCCCGTAACCCCCACCTCCAGTTTGGCTTTACCCAAATCTAAAAGCATCGAAATAGCAACGAAAACGAGGATGAAAACACGACAAGAAAGTGACAAAACCCGGACGAAAAAGCAACAAAAATATGACAAAAATTTTACAAAAACACACAAAAAGCAATGAAAAAGCAACAAAAACGAGAGGAAAACACAACAAAAAGGTGACAAAAAACACGACAAAAAAGCGACAAAAATAAGAAAACAAATGTGACTCAAATTTGACAAAAATACAACTCAAATGCAACACAAAGGTGACAAAAAACACGACAAAAATAAAGAAAATAAAAAATATGACAATAATACGACAAAAATGCACCAAAATACAACAAAAATATGACAAAAAATTTACAAAAACACACAAAAAAGCTATGAAAAAGCAACAAAAACGAGAGGAAAACACAACAGAAAGGTGACAAAAATAAGAAAGAAAATGTGACTAAAATTTGATAAAAATACAACTCAAATGCAACAAAAAAGTCACACAAAAAATAAAATACAAACAAAATTTGACAAAAATACGACAAAAATGCAACACAAATACAACAAAAAAGCGTAAAATGAGACAAAAACGCTTCAAACATGTGACAAAAATCACTTTTGTTGGCCTTCGCTTTCAAATGAGGCGTCGCACTGTTGCTCTCCAGTCGAGAAGCTTTTAGATTTGGGAAAAGCCAAACTGGAGAAAATGCACTTGGTTGCAGAAGTTAGGAGCACACGCACACAGTCAGAAAATAAGCAAAGAAGAACAAGTGCAACCACGTAATGATAGAATAGAACAGGAAGCAACGCGTACAGATAAATCCAATGTTAGATCAAATTATAGATGGATTTGGAAGTTTGCAAAGAAATGGTTATGAATGTTTACAGTCATACACTGCAAAAAGGTAATCTTGAAATAAGTAAATTTGTCCTTGATTTGAGAGAAATCTGTCCACGAGGCAAGATGTTTACACTTACATTCAGAAAATTCCACCACGTATGGAGTGAATGCACCAAACTGTAAATCGTCTTTGAGCGCCTGGCGTGTCCGCTGTGCCGGATGGCTCCGTCTTACATCATCTTATTATTTATACATTAATCACGAGCTAATTGCGACGCTGATTCGATTTAGATTTTTCCACCGCTGGCCTTTTGGAAGCGTCTTATTCCGGCCCCGGCCCCGGCCCCGCGCGGCTGTAAACTGATTTCTGTTCCTCCTTGGTTTTTAAAGGGCAGTGTCACCGTGACCTCGAGGCTCCTTTCCAATGAATATTTTTCCTGTAAAACTCAATTACTTTTGGCTGCGCTCCACATCCACTCACAGCCACACAGAAGGTAAGAGAGCGAGAGCGAGAGAGCGAGGTCGTCCCGTTTCCCGGTCACTCTGCCCTTATTCCAGACGTTGCATTTGGACCGAGTTCGGAAATGTTCCGGATTGTTCGCGTCTCGATTAAATGGTCAATCTGTGTTACTCGCGCCGATGGTCTCGCTCAAATGTTTAGCTTTGGGAGTAAAAATGATGCAGTTCTTGCCGTCCCCTTATATTAGAATTATAAGGTTCTATCAGATTAAACGTTTTTCTTATTCTTGTCCCTGGACAGACAGAGCCGTACGATTCATTTTTGTTCATTCCCTTTTCATGGCCGTGCAGCAAGGAAATCCATCAAACACCAAAGTGATGATACATTCCACGGCAAGAAGAACAGGAGGAGGAAGAAGAGTATTCTCATGAACTCCTGCCCCATTTCAAAATAGAAATATCCTCCAACAGACCAGATGTAAGTTTTCTTTGTGGAACAATTTTCACATTTCTCTTTCATTCCTCTTCAAGGATTTTCTGTGCGTAATTACATCTAAATTGAAGAATATTTGAACAGCATTTGAGATCATTTCCCACATAGTTTCATTCTTTCACACCAGATATAAAACAGATATAAAGTCATTTAAAACAGTTAAATCCATTACGGCATGACGAGTTGTTAAAATGTATAGCAAAGTGGGACAGAGGAGGGAAATTGATATTAAAGCTGGAGATAAACAGAAAGGAGTTTCCCTATCAGCGTGAACGTTGTCCCGTAGCACCACCGAGAGGTCTAGACCAGTGATTCTCAACTGGTGGGTCGGGACCAGATGTTACACTAACCGAAAAATATTCTGCACTGCAACTAAACAGCCTTTACTGCTGCAATGTTTCAGCACCATCCACGTCGGAGCTGAGAGCCCACGGAGGTGGATAATCAAGGAACCAAGGAAATGCTAATAAGAAGCCACAATTTGCACTTGTAATAAAGAAATATACGCCTTCGTTTGGACGAGCAGACGCTGAATAAATCGTCCTCCTTTGAGACTTTTACGCACAGGTTTGAACACATTTCTGTCGCAACATTCGTGTTCCGTGATGTGGATGTTTTTCACAGCAAATTGTTCAGTAGAAGCGGGAAAAAAAAATCCCGGCATATTTAGCGAACATTAGCACATGTAGCATGAAGCTAGTGTAGCCTCCTGGTTAGCATTGTCCGTTTTTTAAAGCGTTTATGGGCTCCTCTCCGCGTCTCTGAGGGCCAGATCTTCCGCCTGGCGCAGTCCGTGCTCGGCTCTAGACGCAACGTGGTAAAGGCGCCATCTTGCATGTGTTATTTCAGAAAAAGGTCCCGACTGAGGCGAGGTTCATTACAAGGTTCTTCTGTGGCAACCTTCACATTATTTTTTCCTCTGTATTCTTCCTTAGAATCCATGTCAAATTGAAAACAAAAGCGAAATGACCTTGAAAAGTCTGCTTGACTTTGGGGTTACTTTGGTACAGTAGATCACCACACACACACACGCACACACACACACACACACACACACACACACACACACACACCCCTAACACCGAAACAACAGTTTTCTATAAACAAACCACACATGCCTGCAAGTGCTACGACACCACGTCTAATCTTTTAAGGTGACGTTTACATCGAGTGTCAGTGTTTACCTCCTGATGAATGTCGTTGTCATAAGCCTCATGTTTCCTTTTTACATTGTTGCTCCTCGGCTACAGCTCAGTCCGAAAGAAAGAAGCGCATTTCGACACCACAACATCACAATGCGAGTCGGTCCACCCCCCGTGTCCTGCCCACTGCTTGCGCCAGCTATGACACTGAAGATTGTAGGGTGACCAAATTTTTCCAACATTACAAATCGGGACACAATGGGGGTTTTGAGGGCTAGCCAAATTGTGACTTTTTTCACCCACGTTGAGTGGTCAAACTTCCTGTTTATAAAAGTCTAATCTCAATTAAATGGACTAATCAGCAACGAGATGATAGACCTTTTGTCGTTTAATTGCTTCAGTCAATGAGCAAACTTTGTATTTGACGCACACGTGGCAAGAAGTCATTACATTTCAAGTAAAATAGCTGCTTTAGGCGTAGTACTAGTGAAAAAGCGGGACACCTGGGACAGAGCTTCAGAAAAGCTGGGACAAATCAATAGTTTTGGAGAAATCCACTGGGACATGGGACAGAGGGCTCAAAACTGGGACTGTCCCGGGTAAACTGGGACATCTGGTCACCCTAACGGAGCGCCACCCGTCTGCTCTACAGCCTGCGCTCTGGCCCTGAATCTTCATGTAGTGAAAAAATATGAAAAAATATTCAGCATTTGTTAAAGTAACGGAGAAACTGGAGGATGTTAAGTTTTCCCTCCGCTTTGAACATGACAGACATTTGGCCAGTTCCAAAGATATAACGTCTGTGTTCACGTTGAGTCCTATTGACCTGTATCACTTGATCTCACATTTCGACTCGCACTGAAGTGACTTTAACGCAGCCAAAGGTTTGTTAATGTTCGTGACCGGCCTGCGCTGTGAGAACAGGCTCCTCAGCCTCTCGTTCCCCGCTCCGAGCTCACTCTGAGTGGGTTCGATTGCTGTCGCCGCCGCCTCTTGTGTGGAGACTGCCGCTCTGACCTTTCACCTTTCTATTAGCGCGCCGCGGCTAACGTTTACACTCGATTTAACCCAGAGGAGTGAGCGAGGGACCGACGGGGGCAGAGGGAATCGATCAGGGACATGACGAGAATGGGGAGCGGAGGATTACGACATGTTTGCGTTATTCAGAGTGGGACACGAATGGAGTTACATGAAGTACAATGGCGGGTGATGAAGGCGGGTCGATAGGGCGCTGACCTCCAGGCAAAGGATATTGTTATGCTTCAATTTGTTCAATAGCTGTGAGGTAAAGATCAGCGCGCGAATGAAGAGATTTTGTCTTTCCATGTGTTGGTTTGCATTATTTCGTCCCTCCGGCTGCCTGCCCTCAGCGCGTGTGGATGTTGTGAAGTGTTAGGATTTGCTGTAGGTGGGAGCCAGGTGCTGCCACGGCCCAGCGCACAGATGGCACAGTCTCCAGGGGCAGACGCTGAACGGGAGAGATTTTGCTCCGAGGAACTGCCCTGAAATTGGGAGAAAATGGGGAGAACATAATGAAATGCTGGGGACATGCTATAAGCTTTATAAAGGTGTGCAGTCACTCAAAAACAGCTGGATTCAATTGTTTTTAAAGGAGACATGTTACACACGGACGACTCTTTGGAGCTTTTTACCATGTAATATGCTGCAAAAATTCATTCTTTATTCCCGAGATGATTCATAACATTCAACGGGTAAAAACTGAAATTTAAACATGAGAATATTCTACAAAATCAGCTGTTAGGGCAGCTGTGTGGGGGTTTGTTGATGGGGAGTTACCGCCCTCTTCAACTGGCCCGCTCCACACTCTGGCTTTTTAATGCACCACACTATGCATGGCTACGTCATACTTCACATATAACTCAATTAAATAAACATATAATAATGATAATGATAATAATAATGATTATGATAATTAAACCCAAATTAAAATAATACTGAGAATGGTAATGACAACTGGGAAGTATCAAGATCTCGGAGTATAATATCTATTAAAGTACCTTTATAACATAAATAATATATAACGTAACTCTCGGTTATCAAGGGTAAAGATCAAATTTTTTTTTTTACTGCTTTGTACTAGACATTGTACATGATACAAGATCGTTGTTGTAGTTGTGCGTTGTTTCAATTAATTATATAAACAGTTCATTTTTGTTTGTTTGTTAGTTGGTCTGTACGAATGTAGCTGCTTGAAATGTTTTGAAATGTTCTTTTTTTATTTTATTGCACTTGGGGGTGGGCGCTCATAGGCTTTTTGCTTCAGCCCACTCCTTTTGAGCAGAATGTGTACTGCTCGAATAAACAAATAAACTAAAAACTAAACTAAACTAGAATAGAGGGACACAAACCCGCCTAAAGTGCTCAAAAACCCGTGTGCCTTTCTGGGTTCAGATCTCTGGCTGCCATCTGATTAAAACGCCGAAATGTTTACGGCGACTAGAGGTAAAAAACAACGGGCGAGGAAGGCCCTTCTCTTTGGTCCTCATGGACCCTGGTGGCCAGAGGCGACTCCACAAGACACTTTGGAAGCAGCGTTCCTCTGTAGCTTTTGTCCTCGTTTGCACTGTTTAAAAGCCTGGCTCCAAAGAGGTTTTTATTTTTATTTTTTTATTGCTATGACCCATGTGACAACGCAGTACCATAGGTGTAAAAACTGGACGTCTAAGTCTATGATTGTCAGGCTCTGGAGCTCGGTGGAGGCTCGTAGTCGGGCTTCCCGCCTTTTTGCCTTTTTAAGGAACAGGCTTCGTAGGCGGAGACTCGGCAGCCATGTTAATTTCACAGACCACTCGGGCTGAATGGAACACCGGTGATCTAAAAAACAACAAAAGACAACTATTCATATACTGTAAGTGACTCCTATAGGAATAGCTGAGGGCACATTGGATGGAGAGACTGTTTGTATGATCTATGGACTAACTGTCTCATTTTGTTTTTGTTTTAATGCTATATGGACCTTTACCCGTGTCTGTACTAAATAAAGAATGAAGGGGCGGTTCAAAATCTTTATTAGCATACCTAAATGGGATTGTTTTTTTACTGTTTTACTACGTGTCATTCCCACTACAGCCTAATGAGGGAGCTCCATGCCAATTTTAAATCCTGACCACTCCTCACTATCTTTTCTCTACATTAACATCCCTTATTATGCAAAATCATCTTTTTAGGGCTTTTCACTATGTTACAAAGTAGTTTTCTCATCCAAAACATCTCCGGAGCTGTGTTTTGAGCCGTATCCTCAGGGCGCACCCTTCGGTCGTCGGGCCAGTGTTTCCTCATTTCCAAACCCGGGGAGATCTGGTGGGTCCGGCTGTTTGGGAATGACTGTCCCTCCGTGGGCCCGACTCTGTGGACTCTTTGATCAAATACCTGCAAAAATAACCTCTCTTTACAATTTTAAAACACCAAACTGATGGATGCTGGTATGTTTTAAACCTCATAATACACTCCAATTATGAGTCGACTCATCTGAACCTTCGTGCCTTCATTGGCCGCCGTAACGAGTTGTTCATAATGAAGTCATCCCGTCGGTGTCTACGCCGTGTGCCGGCACCGTTTAATCCCGTAATATCCGTGACCTCCCTTTGATAATTCAAAACCACATTAAACACAGTTTGCGCGGAGCCGGAGGCGGCGGGGGGCACCAAATATAGAGATAACCTCCTCCGCAGACGTGTTTTTTTATGACAGCATCGTTTTCGGCAGGTTTACGACGACCCTGCAGGGGCGACGGGCAGAAAATAGACGCTCGGGATTTGGCGCCCGCGACGACGGCGGCGCCTTAGCTCGGAGACGAATCACGCTGTAATGAGGGGGATGAATTAACTGACATGTCAATTAGAAAGGAAAAGCCGCACGAGTCGGTCCGTGGTTCACATAGTAATCTATTAACTTCTAGCCAGAGCTGCTGACAGAATAAAGCAACAAATCTCACCTAATAACCAAATCATTTTCAGAGCCCAATGCAAACATATACAGCACGTCAGAGTCAATACGTGAATATTCGATGCTCTTTTACGACTGCTTTACGTTCATTTTTCAAGTAAAAGCTGCCGATCCATGGGTGTTTGTGGGAATGCCTTCTTCTCTCTGTTCGCAGTGGTTCAGACGTCCTGTTCACGAGTTACAAAGGCAGGAAGAGCCAGGGGCGAAATACTTCACTGCATCTGGAAACGCACATCTGAGCGAACCTGAAAGACAACATCATAGACTCACACACTGAGACGTTCCCTCTTCAACTTCTAAGTTTGTTTTAAAGGTGCAAACGCATAAGGAGCCGTGGACAGTGTCAGACCAGGGCTTGAAATGACAGCCAGACACTGTTTTATACAACCAACACGAGGTTTATTATATTCAAAACGTATTAAATAGACAGAGTGTGATAAGTCGAGACAGCTGGACAGTTCTCAGTTTGTGGTAAACCAGATCATCTCCCACAGAATGCAAGTTCTTTTACTGATGATGTGGGTGATGTCCGATGATTTTGTGGTTAAAAACACCCAAATGTTTGATCAGTTGTTCGTGTAAAGGAAGAGGAGCTGCCTCGAGCCTCCGCTGTCTCACACACACTGACCTGGGCTCATTCATTCAGTGCACTCCCTCCCATTCTGCACCCTTTTCATCACAATAAAATAAAATAGTTTAAGTTTAAGCTGTTTATTTGACTTCATATCGCGTTCTGGCCAGAAAACCACATTTGCAACTTGCCTGCCACCGGTTCGGAGCAGCAATACACACTAATGGAATCACGAAGAAGAAGCTAACAGGCTAACGGGCAAAGCTAACTGCGGAGTAGCGCCACTTAAACAGTATTTACAGCCAAGTTTGAGTGAAAAAAATGATCTCCATTGTGTAATTGGATGAACAATATCCCCCATATTTGACACTGGGGATGGTGCACTCAGGACGAGGAGCAGTGTTAGGTTTGCTCCATACATAACGTTTTGCATTTGGGCCAAAAAGTTAAATATTTGTCTCATCTGACCAAAGCACCTTCTTCCACATGGTAGCTGTGTCCTCCATATGACTTCTAGCAAACTTCAAACGGGATTTCTTATGGCCTCCTTTCAATAATGTCTTTCTTCTTGCCACTCGTCCATGAAGGCCAGATTTGTGTAGAGTACGACTTATAGTTGTCCCATGTACAGATTCCCCCAGCTCAGCGGCAGGACGTCGCAGCTCCTCCAGAGTTATCTGGGGGCACTTGGTTGCATTTCTGACCAGTGCTCTCCTTGTTCGGTCTGTTAGTTTAGGTGGACGGGTCGGCCGTGTCTTGGTGAGTTCGCAGTGGTGCTATACTCTTTCCATTTCCGAATGATGGATTGATGGATTAACCTAACGCTGCTTTAAACTTCTCCACAGCTTTATCCCTGACCTCTCTGGTGAGCTCCTTGGCCTTCATGATGTTGCTTAGTGACCAATACACTCTGACCATAGCTCTGAGGCCCTCACAGAACAGCTGGAATTATACTGAGAGTGGATTACACACAGGTGGCCTCTATTTAATGGTTAGGGCAAGGTGTGAACTTTCTGCAGTCATTAGGAATGTTATAAAGGAAAGTAATGCACTCAGAAAATGCTGCCACTTTTCACTTTACGTTTATGGTTGTAAACATGACAAAATGTGCAAAAGTTCAAGGTGTATTAGTACTTTCGCAAGGCACTGTCTTCATCTATGTGTGTTTTAAATGCTGCTGCCCACATCCAGGTTGCAGCAGCAGTTCGGAGCATATTGTTTGGACAGTGCGGCCACAATGAGCTGACACAGGCCTCGTGGATATAAATAAAACAGCAGCGCTCTCCTCTCGATGCCGGCGCAAAAGGCTGTGGGAGGAGATTCTGTGAGCGCGAGGCCATAAAGCTGCTGAGTAAGTCTCCGCATCTCCTCCGACGAGAAACAGGGAGAAATAGAAAGTTTAAAAAGCGGAGCGTAATCAGGATGAGGAGAACAACGAAAGGTAATACTGAGGAGTGCTAATGTGGTTTCTGTTATGAGCAGAGTTAGCACAATTAAACCTACAGTATTTCTTTAAAGGGGTAAAGTACATTTATTTCCCTCTAATGTCCTTTTGGTTGCGTTCCTAATATTCCACAATATCATGTCATATATTCCGTTGGAGCAGAGGCCGATACAAGTCAATGGGAGAGACAGAGTTTAGGAAAGGAATCTCCGAATGTTTTCCCTGATCGTTATTTGGAAGTGACTGGATTCACAAACCTGCAGCATTCATCTGATGGTTGAAAGTCCTTTGATAGGCCAGGTCATTTGTCTTTTTGTGCCTACATAACATGTCCACCTTTGAAGAACCACACTCTCACCCTCTCAGTCTGCTCCTGTTCACAAGGCTATATGTGACTGTCCTCTGCAAGACAGTCCCATGTAGACCTGAAGTGGATGTGCAGGAGAGATTGGCTTACTGTCCACTGATGTAATGTGTGGCAAAGTTTATGGGAGAGTAAAGGCCTATTCATACTTCATAAGACCCGAGAGCTTTATTCTCGCACCACCGAGCTATGAGAACAAAACTCCTGTCCGACATTCTTCTGCTGCTTGTTCTGAGCACCTCAGCTGTGCAGAACTTGTTCGCCAGGGCTGTGAGAACATCTCCCTGAGCTGTGTTGCGATTGGTCCACCCATAGTATTGTGACCGATACATGCTGTATCCCGGGCAATCCCTCCCCAAAACACTCGCAATTAACCTGCGGCCCACGTATATTTTTATTTTTGCAAACATTCACGTAGCTTGGCTATCGCTAAACATTGTAAGCATGAGACGGATATAGCCTAGAACTATTTTTTTGCAAACCACCAAAACGAATTCAACCTGAAAAGACTCACAGGAACAAAGTGGCATTAAAAGAGTTTTATTGGACATGAATCATGTTTGGGTGCTCAGATCCCAGGAGCAGGGATGAGGCCAGGAGGGGCGGAGGAGGGTCACAGCACGCTGGGAAAAGGTTGAGGCACTGAAAGAGGGGCTGTCATGGGGGTGCAGCTTGAGATGAAGTGATGATTGGATATTTGGTGAGGTGTAGTCGGAGATGAGGCGTTGAATGGAGTGCTGCAGGTAGGTCTTCCAGGTGGAATTCACGCTTAAGCTGTATTAACCTCTTAATCCCCACCTGAACCGAGCACATTTTCTCCAATTTGGCTTTACCCATATCTAAAAGCTTAAAAAAAATTAAAAAAAATAAAGGAAAATGAGGATGAAAACAAACAAGAAAGTGAGAAAAGAGCAACAAAAAAAATGGTAGGAAAAGCAACAAAAAAGCTACAAAGACATCGCGAAAACATGACAGAAAAGCAACAGAAAATGACCAAAAAGTGCAGGAAAAAACAAAGATGAAAAAAAAGCGCTACCAAAAACATGTTAATCCTTGGTCCATGAGGAAAAGTGTGTCAGCTGCTTCACACGGATCAATGGCTGCGTCTGGG
Source organism: Proterorhinus semilunaris (assembly GCA_021464625.1). NCBI lineage: Eukaryota > Metazoa > Chordata > Actinopteri > Gobiiformes > Gobiidae > Proterorhinus > Proterorhinus semilunaris. Next base: position 6,143,431 of record CM038353.1, on the reverse strand, counting down.
GCCAGGATTTGGTTTTATTTGGTAGAGAAACAGCGCGGTTTGGTCCAGAACAGCTCCGGTCCCGGTGATACTGACACACAACAACAGTAGTTGAAACTGGTCAAAAAAGCACCGCTCTGTCCAAGCTGCCCTCCGCCCCTCCTTCTGTAACACGACTCATTAGCAGCTACATCAGTATTTGCATTTCCAATCAATTAATTTCTCCAGTTAATTAGCCATTTTACATGTCCCTGTTCTCCTCTTATTCATTCGTAATCTTATTTTCGGCTCAATTGCTCCCTGCTCTACCGTTAAAAAAAAATTGATTAACTCCTCATTTCTATTTATGTTTTAACTCCCAGAGACGTAGATATTTATAGTTTGTAATAAGGTGAAATTGGGGGATAGGGGGCGGCCGGTTCAGTCGTTTTGCTTATGGGCGGACAGCGGGAGGACGGGTTTTGACCGGCTAAATGAAATAAGTGGGAGTGTAGGAGGTAATAAAGTTATCCATCTGAGGGCTTTTAGTCTTTTATAACGAGGATTAATGCGGTGATCTTTGCAATAAAACCAGGACAATGTAATAAAGGAGATAACATTAGACAAAGCGGCGAAGTTCAGTTTGGGACAGCCATGCCTCACATGTATTTTAAATTATGGGCTATGATTAAGCTTGAGTTTCCTGCCTTGCATCGTTTTTGGAAAGTGGATGCAATTACAGTCAATATATTTTTATATCATATAAACTGGACTGTCTTCTCGTAAATCACCCGCAGTGACACGATCTCCCCAGTTCCAACTGTCACCTTCACAAGTTTCTGTGTTTCTGATTGGTGACAGACAGAGAGCACTTAGAACCAGCGATGCCATATCTTACACACTTCTCCAAGACGCCATGTAGAACATCGTCATAATCCTCGTGCCGACTCCAACGACATCAAATAAAAGCTAGAGTTTTCACAGAAAAAGTCCACATGGTCACTCCACTTGAAGTTGTTTTCAAAGACCAAGCCGAGATCCTTCAAAAGAGTTCATCTGTTCTATTTTCCTTTCATCACTTTAAACAAAGTCATTGCTCTCTTGGGGCCTCAGATAATTTCCTTCCATTTTATCTTCTGATTCGCACCAACCATGTTTATTTTCTTGTCTAAACAAAAAAGAGCTGTCTCGTCTTCAGCAAGTACAAAACTCAAAACGAAAGGGCTCATATTACTCCCCTTCGCCGTTTCTATTTTAAAATCCTGGTGCTGACCTTCAGAGCCTTGCATGGTCAGCTCCCTCCTTTATGCCCCTAAACCCGCTCTCGGAGGCTGAGGTCTTTGTATCCGAACCTTCTCATGGTCCCTCGTACTCATTTCAGGACCAGTCGCGCGTCCAATAATGATTTGTGGGGAAAATACTGTATTTTGGGTCGTCGCTTTCCACCTTAGGGTAATGGTGGGTCCCGGAGCCATACCAGCTGGGAACCACTGCTCTAAACTTTCCCCTGCATTAAACCCCACTAAGACCCCTTTTCCACTGGTGCTTCCTGCCCAGCCCAATGCCAGGTCTACCTGTGTAGTCGAGTGTTTCCACCAGGCAGACCAGGGTCAACCATGTTCACGTTTTGGGACTGTACTCAACCCTGGGCCAAACTGATACTAATGTGACGTGAAGAGATTCAAGATTTTTTATTTGTCAAACCATGTGAATGATTTTAAATTATATTTCTCTCATCCAACAGACTGCTGGCTTCTGACTGGCCAGAGGAGAGAGGACTACCCTCACTAAAACAGACAGGTCGTACGAGATTTAACATTTCACAACATGATACCGCTGTTAAAAAGGGGGATTTTTCAAATGGTAGCATTTAGCTGGTGTTAGCATACCATTAGCACCTAGCTTACCTTCATAGTTTGTTTTCTAGCTGCTTCTTTCCTCTAGTATATGCCTTGGCACCTCTAAATAATTCCACAAACCCCTCGAAAAGGCAGCATTTGTCCACAGTGTTCTCATCGCGGTTCACACAAGTTTAATAGCGGTTCATTTGTTCCCTCAGTATGTGTATTTATCTTCAGATCAGTCCTTTCATATTCCCTTATTTCATATTTCATGCAGCCCTCTAAAGGCCACAGGAATGGTACTAGAAAACTAGATGCTGTTTTTGTGTTGACTGCTCTTAAAATCAATGGTGTGCAGTGCAAATAACACAGGGGCGATCACTGTCCCCTGTGGCACTCCCGTGTTACATGTATCGTAGCCCCAAAGCGCCCCACAAAGAAAGACACACGACCCACAGGCAGATTCTACCATTTATTATTACACTTATTACATTCTTAAATAAAAATGCTCCACTTAACGTTTTCTTGCATAGATATCTTACAATACCAATTTAGAAAAAGAATTATCAAACGGACCGTAACAAAAATAAATCCTCTGCTTCCTTATAATAAACAACATTACCGTACTAACTGCGTATTGTACAAATCATATCTCAACACTTTGTACATATATGGAAAAATTGCAAAGTTACAAGCTAAAAATTCAGTGACAGTGCAGGGGGCGGGGAGACAGGGAGTCCCTCAGAGATCAGCATTTCTATATAATCATGTCCATACTTACTTACTTAAAGGTGCTAATATACAGGCTTAGATTGGACGCTATCAGAGACGGGAGCGGTCAAAGGGGATATAATTGGATGGCTTTAAGAGTTGGATTTTTGAAGTATGGCTGCGCATGGGCTTCACTTTTACACAATTTGGGTAATTTTTTGGAGCAGAAATGCATTGTCTTTATAAAGTCTTCTGTCCTCGTGCCTGTGTATCCGCAATTACTGGGAGACTGGGGTTGATTGGAACATAATTTTGCATTTGTGCATATACTTTGGTACGCAGAATCTTATTTAAAATGAAAATACTAAAATAAAGCAACCCCCAATATACAAATGTATCTGGTTTGGTGGGAAATCGATTTAAGCGGAGACACTGCAGGCAAAACCTTTTTTAAATTTTTATGTATTGTTTTTAGATTTTGGGCCTGTTTGGTCTGTTAACGTATAAACTTTCACCTGGAAACAAAATATACCAAATCTTCATACTAACGTGTTTAATTATTGCACTGGTTTCTCTATAGATTCATTTGGGAAATTGTAATTTCAAGGGCCGCCATTTTCTCAAAATGCCTTTTTATCTCATTTTAGTAGTTAAACTTACCAACTTACCAATATTTTGAAGTTCTTTTTTTTACAGAAGGATTTTTAAATATCTGATTCCCAGCCTGATTTATTGAGGTTTGAATTTTTCCACTAATAAACAACTTATTTTAAAACTAGACAAGAGGAAAAAGTCGTAAAACCATACATTTAAATCTGGCTCAATCCATTATTCGGATTTTGTTGCCAAAAATATGGGACATTTTGGGAATTTTTCTTTATATTTTATTCTTTATATGAAAACATAAAATGACAGAAAACTTTTAATACGTTTTCCCCCCATCATATCTATGTCAGTGATCAGCGCCATTTTGCGACAGCCATACTTCGAAGCACCAACCTCACATTTCAGCATGTTACTCTGCATTTCAGATAATTCCCGCACCAAACATCGCAACGACAACGTTCATCGGGACGAGGAAAGCAACATCTTTAATAGATATTTACCAAAAATCGGCGCAAAATGTCTAAAAACGCCAAATCAAAATGGTCGTCCTCTCCTGTTGTTTACATAGCGGGCCATTACGAGTGGGTAACATGCTAAAGCTGCTATTGCGAAGGATAAATCGGGGGTGAATTTTTAATATCTCTAACTTCACAAAGGATTTTGATGGTACAAAAATATAATTATCAGTTTCTCAAAGTTACGTATAGCAAAGGAATTGGGTTACAAGCGTTGTTTTGAGTGCAAATTAAAACTTCTATTTTCTATATTAGACAAGGATTCTCAAATAGTTGTTCTTCTGTAAATCACTATTGACTTTATGGACTTGAAATGGCAACGACGCTGTTTTGTTTATGGTGAAACGGATCGGAAAAGGCTGATTTTTTTTCATGGACGCGAGGAGGCTCTGACTGCGAGTTCGGACGGTAAATGTAGTAAATGTGGAAAATGTTAAGTATTTGGTGTTGTATTAGAAGAAGTATAAACAGTACTGAAGTGAGTAGTGAGTCTATAATGCACAGATACCAAGACGACACGGCACGGAAAGACACTCGCACTGGGAAGTCTACGGGGCCACGGATGACCAAAGAGCCTTCGAAAAGGGTAAAGGGTACGGGGTAATGTTTAGGGCCCTGAGCAGGAAGGGGCCCCCGGAAAAAAGACTCTTCAGTGTTTAGAATTATATAGAAAGTGGTCATTTTTGTTGAGAACTTATTACTTTTGCCTCACTACATTTGAAAGATAAATATAATACTTTCTACACTTCTACAAAAAGCTCTAAAGTAAAGTTTGCCCCATGTTTTGGCCCATTCAATTTAAGGCTTATTATAATGCACACTCCAGAACAGTAGGTGGCGCTGTGTTGATGTACAGTCAATGCCAATGACTCATAACAAGTAAGAAGTTTTGTCCCCACTGCTGTTTAGATGGTTAACTTGGGCACAATCTTTAAGTGTTTGAATCCTACTTCACTTTCACTTAAGTAACAATTTGACAGAGAAACTTTTACTTTTATTGGAGTAATATTTGAGCCGTAGTATCCGGACTTTTTCTGAAGTAACAAAGTGCATTTTGCAACTCTCTTGATTGGGTTATGTCCTTGCTTGGCCCTGTTTTATGAAACCTGTTTTATAGCCTCTGTTTAATAATCTTACGTTTAGAGCAGAGGTTCCCAAAGAGAGGATTGGGAACCCTTGGGGGTCCCAAGATGTCAAGATATTAAAGAGACAAAATATTGATAGTATGTTCAATATAATGATTCTTTAAAAAAGAAAAGCAACGTCAAAGTATATTATTAAACCAGATTTTAAATGTATTCAGCTTGATACTATCTATGTCAGCACATTTTAAGCCAAAATACAAACATACAGGATCCAAACGTACTTAAATTATTATAATTGCTAATTTCATTTTGATGAGTTGATTGAGTGATTTTGGGGGTTGTGGCCTGAAAGGTTTGGGAACCCCTGATCTATGTTATGAATTCCTGGATTGTTCGCCTGGTAATTTTGCGGAGACCACCTAAAAGGTTTGGGAAATCCTAGTTTTGAGTATGCATGTGAATAGATAAAGCATTTATCCTTTAAAGTGGACACACGTATCATGCAAAATACACTTTTTGAGCTTTAAACCATGATATAACGTTGTTTCCTGGTCACTACATTCACGCAGTTTTGAGTCATTTTGAGTTTAATTGACCTGTTTTTTCTACTACTGTGTCAGCGCTCATATTTTTAAAGTCCATAATCCAACATTATATCGGTTCTTAGCTGTTATACCCTCAAAATGTGTTTATCAGGATGCGCTGAAGCTGTAAACCACGCCGTAAATCGAAACCGGAAGTTCGTTTTTTAATAAATTATTCCTACAGCTGCCAGCAGGAGGAGCCCCAGTCAACGTCTTCACCAGCTCTATAGCCTGTATTTCATTGTTACCATTTAGAGACATTATTTCAAATGATAAAGCGTGAAATATCAAAGCTGAGGCCACAGAATAATGTGTTTAATCTGTATATGCATGATATGTCCACTTTCGCCATATTTCGGGTTTTGTTTTAGTCCTGTTGTTTGATAATTATACGTTTAATCCCAGGGGACGGATCATTTACCCTTCAACTCAAATGCAGAGTTCCCTTTTTAAACCCACATACTGAAGGCATTCGTCTCGCAGCCCGTTTTCATCAATGCCAAAAAGCAACTTCTCGTCCAGCCATTACGCTTCGCAGACTTCCCCGCGCGAGTACCTCTTTGTTAAGTGGATTCTGAAAAGTCGAGTGCTCCGTTCGGACTAACCTCTAAAGCGGTGCGTATGGACAGACAGTGCAAAAGCTAAGTATTCATCGTAATGTCGTATAGTGCAATGTTCGGCAATAAACTATATCTACGCAGATCGCGAGCTATTTACAAAAAAAAAACACGAACAAAAAAAAGCTGCCAAAACAAAAACGAGAACGACGAGTTATGCGGCGGGATAAAATGTATGTGGAGTATGGTTTTAGCGGATGTCCAAGCAGGAAGCAGGAAGATCGCGAGGAAAACGGCCCCAAAGAGCAGTGTGATTCCCCACGAGCTTCGTAAATGTTTGCGGAGTGTGTTCGTAACGCAATTATATTTTGTGCGCAAAGAGAAAATGTATCTGTAAATGTGGCGTGAGAGGTTTCGCCGAGACAGTGATCGAACTTGACTCATGAAGGTTATGTATAAATGTAGAAAGCCTTTGGGGAGATCTGGAGCGACAGCTTGGAGACCCTCGCAGTATATATTTACTGTAACATGATTTCCAGGGAAAAAAATGACCATCTTAAATGAGATAAATGAGTTAGGATCGCCGGAATTAAGAGAATTCATCTTGAACTTGAGTCTGTTTGGTTTAAGATGAATAAAAACTATAATATTACCAATGGAACAAGCTTTCTTACTCGGGCTGTCACGATAATTACTATATCAATAAATGAAAGGTAAATACATTTTTGGGCTCAGTATTTATTGTCTGTACATTCATTTGCATGTCTTCCCATTTTTCTAATATAGTACTTTGGTTTTACCTGAAGTAAGTTGTGGTTCATTGTAGGATATTTAAAGAGAATGTTAAGCTTTTTGTGACACTTTTAAGCTGTAGAGCAGTGGTTCCCAACCTGGGGGGCGGGCCTGGGATTGCAGGGGGGGGGGGGGGGGCTTTGGCTGCTCAGAGGGTCAGGTCATAAATGATACTATTTGAGCAAAATAAATGGTCTAAAATCAACAGATATGACTCAGTAAGGACTACAGGTGAATTAAACACTCCCATTTCATTAGTACATTTTTCTTTTGAAAACCTGTCTGGTTTCTTTAATTGTGACTAACCCAGCGCTATCTCAGGAGGAATATGAAGCCGTAGAAAGTGTTTAAAAAATAGAAACCAGGCGTTAAAGTTGTTTTAATGTGTCTAAAGTCCAATGCTTTTCAATGGGAGACTAGCGGCTATATGGAGGCCTCCAGTGTTGTGGTCATGAACCAGAGCAACCAGCGGCCATTCACTACAACACGTGCACGGGGGGCTTCAAGGAAAAGAGATTGGGAACCACTGCTTTAGAGTGGAATAAAAAGGGATTCGATAATATTGTTTATCGTGATATTTTCCTGCTGAACGTCAGATTATGTGATTTGGCCTATTTCTTACTTTTTCAATTCATCATTTTTGTCTCATCTCAAGTGTGCAAGTTTATTTATTTTTTACACTGCCGGGTTCAGCGACACTGTGAGCCCAAAGAATGACACCAGGTTAATCCATCAGGGGGATTTCTTCTTCCCTGATGGCACGGGCGTATTCCAAGATGACCAGGATTCATCGGGCTCACATTGGGAAATAGAGCAAGAGATGGATCGGCCGCCGCAGAGTCCAGATCTTAACCCCATTGAGAATCTTTTGGTTTTGTGCTGGAGAAGGCTTTGCACAGCGGTCACACTCTCCCATCATCAATACAAGATCTTGGTGAAAATTGAACCCAACATATTAGAGCGTGATCTTTTGTTTGTGGTGACTGTTTTTTCTGGCCGGGCGGTGTATTAAAGGCACCATACCTGATGTTCTTTCTAGTAATTTGTTTTTGTCCTCCTTGCAGGTTAGTTTTCTAGCATTTCTGTGAAAGTGACCCTGAATAGTGACCCTGCAAGTTGTGAAATGTGCCTTTAACGTCGTCCCTGTGAAGAAACGGGATGCTACAAATATGTTAAGAAAGTTAGGAATGAGTTAGGACTTAGAAGAAACATTTTAATGTAGTGGATTTCTCTTTCATTGTGTGTAATAACTAGTATAACAGGAAATTTGAATTCAAGATAATCCTAACCTTTGAGTATCAACATGATTTCTCCTAATTCTATCAACTTAAAGTCATTGATCTCATTTACGACGGTCATCTTTGCAGTAACTTAAGACCCAATCCATGCACTTTAATAAACCAAGTGGGCTGTCGGTGCGTTCTAGCGGAGTGTTTTGCTCGAGGGCACAGCGGCAGGGAGCGTGAACCGAGCGCTTTGAGGCGAGATTGCGATAGACGGTGCGGCAATCGAGTCTGCAAAACTGACATGTTTCCGGGAATTCAATTTATCTGCCGCTACAGACGAGGGTTTTCCAAGTCGGCATTTCACTCGCCCAAAATGGATTGCATTTTTTTTTTTTTTTTTTTTTTTTTTTTTGTGCCAGTTCTCGCTTCTTTGTGAGCACCTGCGCTTTCTCTGCCGGGTTTTTACGCCAATTTCCCTAAAACCAAAGCGACTCGCTGCCAAATTTCCAACGCACTCTCCTTATACTGTAACCATTTGCAGATATTCTATCGTTGGAGGTTATGCGGATGACATTACAGACGCCAAATGGAGTTCTGCCCGTGTTTTCGTGCCTTGAAAGAACTAACGCTAATCTTTCCCCATTATTCGATTCGTCTTTGCTTTCAGACATAATGGCACGTCGTAGGCAAAGACGGGGTTTGAGCGTCACTGCGGCGTTTCTCTTCTTTTAAAGCCGTGAAAGGAGGAGGTAGAGGAGGAGAGCAAAAGAGAGTGTTTTTTTTTTCACAAAACACAGTCAGATTTAGTTGTATAATGCTTTATACTGACAATTTAGAGTCCGAATACTATACTTTTAAAGCCACAAATGCAAAACAATTATGTGTTAAGAGTTGTAGGCTTTCAACCACGCAGAGAAACGAGAGGGAATATCAATGTTCAAAAGCAAAACGGATCCAACAGGTAACTTTTTAGCAAAGAAATGTTGCTTTATAATGCGATTTAGACCCGATTTTTGTATTTTAGACAAAGTGCGTTAAAAACAGAAGAGCAATGTCATTATTTTCCAAGAAGTTTAGATCTAATGCCAGTGTGAATCCAAATTAATGCTTTTTGATAACATTTAAGGTCTTGCTCATTTAAGATTTTGCTCAATTCATTGCCTTCAACCTTGTCTATAAGGGCAAACAGAATTGATTCTACTCCAAGAAAATACCGTAAGACTCTATGATAACTACACCTTATTTAGCCTTAATATTTGAACAATTCATTAGTTAAGTGTGACTTACACTTAATAACTACTTAACTACAACTGTACTGCCCCCGTGTGCGAAAACTTTGTTGTGTTAGTTCAGTAATGCTCGTAACAGTCCCAAAGCTAGTCAGTCTCTGGACAGTTGAAGCCTGCATGGTTTTATTTAGGCCCTACAAAAATAACTGCTTGTAAGTATTTTGTTGAAAGTGATTTTTGTTGAAAGCTTGCATTAGACGTCAAATTTCGTGGTTTCAGGATATTTCCAATTTGTAATTTGTTAGAAAATAGTCTGCGCTGATAATGTTAGCATCCCTATGGTATTTTCCATGCAAATTAGCATCGTGCTAACCGCTCACTAATGTGATTTTTATTTTTGGGAGGATTTCAGCTTGCTTTAATTTTGGCCCTACAAAAATATCTCCCTATGAATATGTTATTGAAAGTGATCTTAGCTTGCATTAGACACCGAATTTTGTGGTTTCAGGATATTTCCAATTCGCAATTTGTTAGAAAATAGTCTGCGCTAATAACGTTAGCATCCCCATGGTATTTTTCATGTAAATTAGCATTGTGCTAACCACTCGCTAATGTGATCTTTTTCTTTTAGGTTTTCAGCTATCTTTAAGGTAGTTATTTTATGTTTGCATTGTATAAGATTGTAATATGGACTTTGTGACAATCTGCTTTACTAAAAATCTCCAAATGTCCATATATCTTGGCTACATTTGTCTCTCTGTCCCTTTGCCGTCGCACCCTCTCTCTCACGATCTCGCTCGTCTCCAGGCTCCGCTAAACGCTCGTTAAACTCGAGGCACGCGCCGCAACCATCGAGCGCGGGTGAAGATTTTAGGTAAAGAGAAAAATAAAAGGCGATTTCTCACTCCAAGGCGTTTCCATCACCGCCAGCTCGTCCCCCGCTGAGGAGAGATTTGAGCAGAACGCGGCATTCGAGCGTTTAAGAGTCACGCGGTTTCCAACTGCGATAAGAAGGCTGCAGAAATGAAAATCTACAGGAGTTAAATACCTTGAATTCTGAAGTTTTATCTTCATTTCGAACTACTTTTCAACGCTATTTATTTAAAATGATCTGTGTCATTAGATTTAGATTACAATTTTCCTGCTTTATATCACCTAAAGAATTGCAGATTTTTGGGATCTAACGGGAATGAATCTCTTAAATCCAAGTTATATCAACCCATGTCGACTTCCAGGTAGTTTTCACTGTATAAACGATGATTTATTTCACATTTCTTAAATATAAAACCCACAGAAAATCCAAGCGAAGTGACGGCATTTGTGTCAAGCGAAAGACATTTTTTAAAATATTTTTTGCTAGATTTTTATACTTTTTTTTTTTTTTTTTTTTTTAAACGCATATCGATATTTTTCTCCCATTATTTGTCGTAAAAAAATGCAAAGATATTAGTATTTAAAAAGTGCAAAACAAAAACAGGCAAAGTTTGTCCAAGCGATGTGTGAAACGTAACGGTGTCAGATTTCACCGTTTAAAGTCCCCGAAGAGTCCGAAGTGAACAAAACGCGAAAGGGAAAATAACGTTGAAAGTTGTCGAGTTTCCCCCCCCCCCCCCCCCGTTTTTGTTGGAGGTGTTCGGCGACAAAAAGACGTCCTCAAAGTCACTCTCCAAAAAACGGTATCCAGGCGGAAAGACGGAAATCCCAAGACGTCGCCATCTTTAGTGTAAGCTCGGAACAAAAGTGAATTCAGCCTTGTTTCTAGCAAATTGTACAGAGTATTTCATTAGTGCCATACGACTGTGACAGACTGGGGATCATAGGGGTCGTGCAGATGATGTCACGCCGTGGGAACAGAGCGACAACAGGTGCCCAATGAGTGTCGACTGATTTTTCTGTTTTGAAGGAAGTGTAGCCCACGTAAATCCTACATTAAGGCGAGACACCGCAGGTGAATAGGAAAAAAAAAATTACATTTAGAGATATGTATATGAAACTTTTGCTAAACATTACTGATATGAATATGAGAAAAAAAAATAATTGCAAGTTTTCTGTAATGTTATGTTTTCAGATAAAAATAAGGCATTTTGTGCATAAAAATGGCCAAAATTGCCTATGATGATGGATAGACCCAGATTTAAAGTTTGTGGTTTTATTTTATTGACATATTAGTAACAAAGATCGTTTCAGAGGGGAGTTTGGATACGTTTTTGCTAATCATAAATGAAAAAATCTGTAAAAACTCAATTTTTGCCAAAAAAAAATCAGGCTGGGAATTAGATATGAAAAAATCCTTCCGCAAAAAACTTCGGAATATTGTTAGGTCCGAGACCAGAAGGTTCAGAGTCTGTAGGAGCTACTACAGCGGAGAGGCTGTTGCAAGAGTGAAACAAAAAAAAACTAATTTTGAGAAAACCAGCCCTAAAGTTTTGCAGCGATGCGCAAATTTTTTTCCGCTCTTCTGCCTCCGAGAAATTAAATATTTGGATTATAGCATCATCTCGAGCACCTGAAGCTAGTTCCAGCTAAATCGTTTAGCGTTACTATGGGAACAGCTGCAGTGGAGTGATATAGAACGTGATTTGACTGTTGCCGGAACTAACTGCTCGGTCATATGAAAAGTGTAAACATTCTCACTGGCCGTGGTGTGAAACGTAATTAAATAGGCATCGTACGGGGTAAGTTTTGCCATTTTTATACTTTGAAATGAAAAAACTAAGATGTTAAAGGGGAAAACTAGCAAAAATCGACCTCTGCGTCACCTGCTGTGTCTCGCCTTAAAGCAACACTGTGTAAGATTTCGTAATATATCTGGGATCGGGACTTCAGGGCGCTCTTCCAAACGCTTTAGCCACACCTGACCTCGAATGTTCCGCAGTGTGGCTTTAAGCGACTCGGTAGAAACAAGGCTTATGATAAACTTAACCTGTCATTCAGTCAAAAAAAAAAAAAAAAAAAAAAGGGTTTTCGTCTCATCCCAAAAAGTTCCTCGTTCTGGTTTTCTTTATTTTTTTTTAAAAGTAATTTTCCCAAAGTTTAACAAAAGCGATCGTCTTTTCTTTTTTTTCTTCTTTTTTTTTCTTTTTTTCCTTTTTTTTTTTACGTAGAAAAAGTTGAACAAAGTGTCTCTGCGCATTGTCTGTTGTAGGTCTCCCATCGAGGCGGCGACAGGAGACGCTGACTTCAAGTTCACACGACTCGATTGTCAGCGGTGCTTCGAGTCCGAGCAAAACGACCTTCTTCTATTGTTGTTGTTGTTGTTGTTTTTCTAGATGTCGGAGAACAGGCTGCGGCAGATGGCGCACTGCAGAAAAAGTCGTATATTCGTGAGAGTTAAACGGACTGGAAATATTCATCTGTGGGGAGTTTTTTTTTTTTTTCATCTGAATGAGATTAAAAATGAACCTCAATTTTGGCCTCATTTTGATCCAGATTTTTTTTTTCCCATTTTTGTTTAATTTTCATGAAATGTACTGATTGGGCAAAATATGGCTATAATATTCATGACAGTAATCAATTATCGCCATTTTTCCTCATGTCGTGCAGCTCTAATCTTTAGTTTCACTTAACACAGGGGCCCCAGAGATTCTCGTTGAACTAGTGCATAACGCCATTGTACTTTATCACAGAAATGCACCATTACTGGGTAAATTTACTTCTGTACTTTACTTGAGTGGTGTTTTTGTTGTCTTTTACTAAATATAATACACTGGAAAAATAAATAAATAATAAATTAGATAAATGACTTCGAATTGCTTGAATAAAGGTTCTTCGTGTTGAATCTGAGTTGCTTTGAGTTTGCTAAGAATTACTTGAACTACTACTTAAACTTTCGATTTAATAAAGATAGATTTATGTCATTTCTCCCCCCAGTGTACGTTCTACTTTACTACATTTCTAAAAGGCTCCAAAGTAAATGTGTCCATGTGTTTTGTTTATTTCCAAAGCCTAATAATGCACTCTCTACGGACAGCAGGTGGCGCTGTGCAGGTGTACTGCCCAATACAAAAGGTTTGTCCCTATTGTGTTGCCGTAGAGAGGGTAAATTCAGGCGCAATTTTTGTATTTTTTAAGCTGCAAAGTTTTTTTCTTCTTCTATAATGCCACTTATTTAAAATGATTTGTACTTCCTACTGTTTTATTATTTTAATTTATTGTTCATGTTTCAAGCCTTTGCCAATAATGACATTTGAACTTGTAATAATGAGTTTGTTCTACTCATTTAAACTTGTTAAGCTTCAGTCTGAAATATCTCCAAAAGTTCCCTCAACTTATTACGTAAATAAAAAAAATGTTGTTTTTTTTGTCGAAAGCCGTCGCGACATTGGGGCGCCCCTGGTCGACTGAGAGAGATATTTCGTCGAAACAAGATCAATATTGTGATTTCAAGCCTGTTTTAACTCAGGGATAATCCTTTTTCTGCAGTGTACTGGTGGTGTACGAAGAATGAAGTCCAGAGAATGAAAAAACGTCCAAAAAGTTGAGTATTTTGAGCACTAACTACATGGATACACGGTTCTTGCATGCAGAAAATGAAGAAAAAAAACATGGTTACTGGTTATAGATATGGCAAGGTCCAAGATCCCAAAACAAGGAGCGTGAAGGCCCTCGGGGTTTTCGACGGATATCGGGTGAAGATGTAACTGTTGTGGCTGTGTGAGCGAGTGTGGCAAAGTGAAACAACAATCCAGCGTCTCCTCCGGAGGTTCGGGGCCTGTCCAAGATGGCGTCCAGCTGTGGGGGACAGGAGGGAGGGAGAGGGGGGAGGAGGAGCAGGAGGTTGGTCGGCTGCTCCTCGGCGGCGGCGGCGCTCAGATTTGGCGCTCAGATGTGGCGCTTCATGTGCAGGGCCAGGTGGTCCGATCGGGAGAAACACCTGAGGAGGAAAGAAGAAAGGATATTAGTGACTTCGGCGCAGGAACCGCTTTTGTGTCTGAGCTCGAGGGCGGAGTTTAAAGAGCGGGTATTTGGTAATAATGTCAAACACACCTTCATCGCTATCTTGCTTAGAAAATTATATAAAACAGCTAAAAGAAAATATCCTGATTTGCAAGAGATCTCCCCATAAGGTCCTCCCACCACCCCTCCAATCACTGTGCAGCTGTTTCAATAAAGAGAAAAAAAAAAAAAACACTAAAAAAATTGAATATCAAGCATTGACTTTAATTGAGAATATTTATGTTGTTTTGAGCGGTTTTCACTCACATTTTTGTTGCTCTTTTGTTGGAGGTTTTTGATGCTTTTGTGTTGCATTTTCTTCTAGTTTTTGTCATTATCCCCCCCCCCCCAAAACTGGAGAAAATGTGCTTTGTTCAGGTGGCGCTATGGCGAATCTTTTTACTTTGCGATGAAGGATTAACCTTCGCAAAAGAGACCGAGTTGTGGGGAAAGCGTTTCCTGGATACATAGGCGCTCGTAAGAACGGCCACTGGAGAAGATTGAAAGATCGCTCAAAGATGTGCTAGTGGGTTGAAACACATGCCATGTCTGTTTTTAATGACACGGTAAAAAGCTGTACAAAGTCAGTTTTGCGTAATACTCTAATACATGCAGCTTCCTCCCTGTCACTGTTTGCGAGTGGGAGACACTGGGCACAGGTCCTTTACCTTAGGGGCCAGTTCCTCTGAAGGTCCAAAGGTCTAAAGCCCGGCTGTGAAAATACAACGTCTTTATGCTGATTTTAATGAGACATTTCATATGCAGTTTGCCTCGAGGCTTCATTCATTTTTAATGAGTGTGTTTAACTGGGAGGGAGCGGTGACATGACAGCTCAATATAAAGTACATTTGAAGGTCATTTTCATGCTGGTAAATGGGTCTTTTTGGAAAAAATCTATGAAAAAATGTGGGAATGTTAAGTTTTTGTCATAGTCTTAAGTCTAAATTCAATTTCAGCCTCGTTTTTTGTCCTGATTCTGTGTTATTTTAGTCACTACAAGCCGATCCATTTGAAGATGGCGCATCAATGTGTAATCACACACTAACTTTGTTCTGCAGCAGCTGAAACGAGCTCCGCACTTCCCTGCCTGACGGTGCTCCTCGAACACACCCCGTCCCGTCACGACGTAAACACAAACACGTGCAGGAAACGCAAACGCGCAACAGTTTGAAGCAGCAGGAGGAGCTATAACAGTTAGCATGCTAACAGTTAGCATGCTAACACAGTTAGCATTATGAAAGAAGTTTACAAAAGAACTGACATTATCTGACCGACCTGTTCTGATACAAGTGAAATCCTCATAGAATATTATATCATGATCTGTTCATGTGGTCGGGACAGTGCGTGTTAATGAACACACATAGAACTCCATCCATCCATCCATCCATTTTCTCCCACTTGTCCGTTGCCGGGTCGTGGGGGCAGCTGTTGGAGCTGCCCAAGTCACATTGCACCTACATACACACATAGAACTCATGCATGTAAACACGCCACGCGTTGTAGCCATGAGCTAATTTCCATCCGTCGTCCCACACTCATCCTGTTGTCCGTGCCAGTTTGTTTAAGAATCCTGTTTCTGCAGTAAACTGTCATTTATTTATTTATTCTCTGCAATGAGACGTTCAAGGGGAGTGGGAAACAAAACCTCAGCCCTATATGTAGTTCTAAATAGAGTATGTTGTTCTGAAAGCTAAGAAAAAAACACAGACTATAAATGTAAGTATCAAAACGTTTAGATTCCCATTTGCCTTTGAAAGCAGCGCAGTGTATGGAGGTGAGTGAGGGGCGTGGCTGAAGGAGGAAATCCAGGTGAGGGGAGTCTTGCTTGGAGAGTCTTGTTTTGACAGAATTTAATGGAAAAAACGTGTATTAGACAAGAATTCTCAATCATCCAGGAAAATACATAAACACAGTCCACTAAATCGACCCGGCTGGACTTTATTCTGCTTAGATAACATTTTTCTGCAAGTTATTTCTCCAATCGTGCAGCTCTAGGTTGTAGCATTTGTCGTCTCCGAGCCTCCTGTTGCAGCCAATGAGCAGCACTGAGGCTATTGGCAAAACTGCACTGAGCTAATTGAGGCTTAGCAGGCGCCAAATCCCCCCCTCCCCCTCTCCTCCCCCCTCTTCCCCCCAGAGACAGTGTAATTGGCTGCAGTGGTCTCCTCTCTTTTGGATTCACGGTCTAAACCCCGCTGCCTGAATGTGCCGGAGGGCCCTAATCCTGGCTCAGAGCTGGGACTGGATCACAGGCGGCCGGATCATCCGCTCATAGACTCGCACGGAATCACTGCACTGTACGCGGCAGCACCGGCTTTGAGCTTTGAGATACAATTTCAAGCTGTATTTCAGACTAAACTTGTAGCTTTTACTTAACACTGGATCATCAGAGCGGGAATGGAGGTAAAAGTGTTGGGAGTAGTGATAGAGGAAGTAGATACTGCAGTAAATGCACTAGTTTTAGTTACATTCCAAGTACCCCTTACCTCAAAGATCCTGTCAATATTGTGTGAGCCACAAAGCTCAAGATTATGCCGTGTTTTGTCGAGTGTTGAGTTCAAATTCAAACATGTCACTGAAAAACATCATTAAAACGAACTTTCCTGTGAATATTATTGAACATTTCACACTCATCTTTTAATCTGAAATAATTCCAAGTACCCGCTGCTAAGTGCTCAGGTACCCCCAGGGGTCCCTATACCCTTAGTTGGGAAACACACACAAATCTTCCATTGTCTCGACCAAACTCCAAAACTAGGACCTTTTCTTGCCAAAGAAATGGCTCTAAACCCGTGTATGATAAAGTCCCATGACAATGATTGAGATTGACCAAAGTAGGGATTGCAATTTCGAATATTTGCCCAGCCCTACTTTTAGTAGTAATAGTAGCTTTGATCACAACATACATTCACTGTGGCATTGTTTCCAAAAGCTTCTGCAATGTCACCAAGACCCAGTGTCACATTCATTTTTCACCAAGATCTTGTATTGATAATGGGAGAGTATGACCACTGTGCAAAGGCTCTCACTTGGGTTAAACTCTGGACTCCTGCTCCCTCAACCACTCACAACATGAGCCCAACGAATCCTGAAGTTTGGGGTGTATTTATAAAGCACCTTTCACGGACAGAGTCCTACAGCGCAGTTACAATGATAAAACATGATGGTCATGAGACAACCCTTAATCTACGGGGATGAAAACGCTTTCCGAAACAAGTGAGGAAGGCGGAGGATCGTTCCAGAGCGTCCGTGTGACCGCCTGAAAGGAGCCTATCTCCTCTGGTCCTGAAGTGAGTACGAGGGACCACGAGAAGGTTCAGATCCAAAGACCTCAGCCTCCAAGAGCGGGTTTAGAGACAGAACAAGTCTCTGATACAGGAGGGAGCCTGACCGTGCAAGGCTCTGAAGGTCAGCGCCGGCATTTTGAACTTCAAACAGAAATGAAGGGCTTTTAGAATGAGAGTAATATGAGCCCTTCTGTTGTCAGTAAGTCCTCACCGAAGGTCTGTACCAGCTGAAGACGAGACAGCTCTGTTTTGTTCAGATAAGAAAATAAACAAGGAACATCAGGGAAGAGGGAACCCATTGATGGAATACCCTGGTCATTCAGGATGTTCAGGTCGTCAGCCGCAGCGACCCCCAGATCAGAACAGTTAGTTACACCTCTTTAACCACAACATGTTTTGATAAATAGACCGGTTTGGCTTTTAAACCCGTCGTAATAATGTCCCAGAGTGGAAAAACACATCTTGAAGTGAACCTCTGAGAGTCGTCACCCGTCTGCCACTCTCTTCGCCTCTCGAGTTCATTTCAGATAAAAACATACGTCTTATCATTAAATGGAGGCGGCCGCGCTCCACTCCATCACCGCGGCCGACAGGAGCTCCCGCAGACGCTCGGGGAGAAATCCGTCTCCATAAAACAGCCCCATAAACCTGTTTTAGAGAGTCGCCTGTTTAGACTGACACTGGTTATGAATTTATATCCTCAGAAATGCATGACTTACACTCGGGTTTGGCCTGAAACACTTTGTTATCGCATATTGGCTGCGTCTTGGGAAACGGTGAATAGCGGCAACTGGACTTGATGTCGGCGCAGTTTTAAATCCAGTTGTTTTTAATTCACAAGATGGAATTAACCGCCTGGATGACGGACTTGGAAGTCGGGGGGCAAAGCTCTCGATTTACCGGTCGGTCCACGTTCCTGCCCTCATCAGATCTGGGTAAATCTTCAGATCTTCCTCCGCAGGGTGACTGGGCGCACCCTTGGAGATAGGGTGAGGAGCTCAGTCACTCGGGAGGAGCTCGGAGTAGAGCCGCTGCTCCTTCACGTTGAGAGGAGCTGCTGAGGCGGCTCGGGCATCTGTTTCGGATTCATTTATTGGTTTATTTGGTCGGGACAGTGCATGTTAATACTTCTCATGCATGTAAACACTCCACACCGGATTGCAAACTCGCAACCACACTCTCATTCATCCTGACCTATTGTACATGTTTTTAGTGGTGGGGGAAACCGGAGGAAACCTACACAGACACGAGGAGAACATGCAAACTCCACACAGAAAGGCCCCGTCCAGGTGGGAATCGAACCCGGGACCTTCTAGCGGTGAAGCACGAGCGCTAACCGCTGCGCTACCGGGCATGTCCAAGTGGGAGGAGGCCTCGTGGAAGACCCAGGACACGCTGGAGGGACTATGTCTCTGAGCTGGCCTGGTGTCAGAACAGCTGGAGGAAGTGTGTGCGTGGAGAGGGAAGTCTGGGCGTCTCTGCTCAGACTGCTGCCTCCGTGACCCGGATGAGAACATGGATGGATGGAACTTGGAAGGAGATCCTGAATGAGTGAGTTGACGAGTGAGAGAAAATGGATGGCGATCAGCACGTGTTCATCAATCGATACTATGGGCCCAAAGAATGAGATCAACCGAATGACCAGGTTATTCCATCAATGGGTTTCTTCTTCCCTGATGACGCGGGCATGATCCAAGATGAAGATGCCAGGATTCATCAGGGCCCACGCTGTTGAAGAGCGGTTCATGGGAGCGTGAGATTCAAGATTCAAGATTGTCAAACCATGTGACTGATTTGAAATTAGATTTCTCTCATCCTTGATTGTGGAGCGGGGGGTGGGGGAAGAGGGGTGGAAGGGAGGGCAGGGAGTTCAGCTTCCCGATGGCCCTGTGTACGAAACTGTTCTTAAGTCGATTGGACCTGGCCCGTAGATTCCACAGTCTCCTCCCAGAAGGCATTACCCTGAAGAGACTGTGTGATGGGTGCGTAGGGTCCCTGGTGATTCTGACGGCTTTGCGGGTGAGACGGGTGGAGTACATGTCCTTAATGGTGGGGAGAGGGTGAGACGGGTGGAGTACATGTCCTTAATGGAGGGGAGAGGGTGAGACGGGTGGAGTACATGTCCTTAATGGAGGGGAGAGGGTGAGACGGGTGGAGTACATGTCCTTAATGGAGGGGAGAGGGTGAGACGGGTGGAGTACATGTCCTTAATGGAGGGGAGAGGGTGAGACGGGTGGAGTACATGTCCTTAATGGAGGGGAGAGGAGCTCCACAGATCTTCTCCGCTGCTCTCACGATGCGCTGGAGGCTCCTTCGGCAGGAGGCAGTGCCACACAGTGATGGAGCTGGTCAGGATGCTCTCTATAGTCCCTCTGAGTCCAGATCTTAACCCCATTGAGAATCTTTGGGATGTGCTGGAGAAGTCTTTGCACACTGGTCACACTCTCCCATCAGCGATACAAGATTTTGGTGAAAAATGAACGCCGGATCTTTGAACATTGCAGACGCTTATTGAGACAATGCCACAGTGTATGAGTAAAATAAGCAATTACATATAAATATAAGTAGTAATTTAGAAATTGCTCTATTTCAAGCTAATGTTTCAAGAGAAGTTAAATCCACTTAAATTCAGAAAAAAAAGCATCTCATGAATGAAAATTAATCTCTATTTACCTTTTTCTTAAAATGTCTTAATTTCCGTAATTTTAACTGATCCCTTTGTGGCCGTGTGGGATCCGTTGCAGTAGTGGGACCCATCATAGTACCTAATATTATCAAAAGTATTTGTACTCGCTGAATTGTAGAAGTGATGGTAAAGGAATAGTAATAGAAACGTCTGGCAGTCGCGCTCCAGAACACAGTCCATGCAGAAGATGTGGCTTTAAATCTCGGTGGCGAAAAAAAACGTCCCTTATCTGTCTCCGTCTCCGGGCGCCGCGGGGCCCCCTGCTGTTTTGGAAGATTACCATGAAATGCACCAAAGGAAACAAAAACCGCTGTGATAGGAGCTGCCCCAGATTCTTTTCAAAAACACGAGCCTCGGACAAAGAATGACACGGATTCCTGGAGTCGCTTTTCTTTCTGCGGATTGGCCTTGACTCGGGCAAAAAGAATGAAGGGAGTTGTAAAGTTTGAAAGGTAAAGGAACTGACATCGTGACCAGTGTGGAATTTGGCTCTTTTGGATGAAAATGCTTCTAGTTTAGTTTAGTCATTTCATTTTCATCTTGTTTTAGTCGACGAAAAATCAATAAGGTTTTGCTCAGTTTCATTTACAAAGGTAATAAAGTTTTAGTATTTCAACAAATGAATAATGAGTATTGAAAATACGTATTGTAGATGTGGATGAAGGGTGACAGGCAGATTACACAAAAGTGTCTTCATCGTGAACATGACTTTTCCCAAAAGCGCCCGCTCTCCTCGTCCTTTAATCATCGCTTTGAGGTTTTGTTTTAACAGCGCCATCTGCACAGTCGCTCATCAGCGCTTTCTGTGTTCATACGCCATGGTTTAACTGGGGGGAAACTGTCCTGAGAAAAGATAAAGTCCCAGTTTGAGAGAGAACGAGAGGGAGACAGAGAGAGAGAGAGTTAGAGGGAGAGAGAGAGAGAGAAAGAGGGAGAGAGGGGGAGAGAGAGGGGGGAGAGATGGAGAGGAGAGAGAGAGAGGGGAGAGAGGAGAGAGAGAGAGAGAGAGGAGGGAGAGAGAGGGGAGAGAGAGAGGAGAGAGAGAGAGGAGAGAGTTAGAGGGAGAGAGAGAGAGAGGAGAGAGAGATGGAGAGAGAAAGAGAAAGAGGGAGAGACAGAGAGGAGAGAGAGAGATGGAGAGAGGAGAGAGAGAGAGAAAGAGGGAGAGAGAGAGGGGGAGAGCGGGAGAGAGATGGGGAGAGGGAGAGAGAGGGGGAAAGAAGGAGGGAGAGAAAGGGAGAGAGAGAGAGGGAGGGAGAAAGAAAGGGAGATGGAGAGAGAAAGAGAAAGAGGGAGAGAGAGAGGAGAGAGGAGAGAGAAAGAGAAAGAGGGAGAGAGAGAGGGGGAGAGAGGGAGAGAGAAGGGAGAGAGAGAGGAGAGAGAGATGGAGAGAGAGAGAGAGAAAGGGGGAGAGGGAGAGGGAGAGAGAGGGAGGGAGAGAGGAGAGAGAGAGAGAGAAAGAGAAAGAGGGAGAGAGAGAGGGGGAGAGAGGGAGAGAGAAGGGAGAGAGAGAGGAGAGAGAGATGGAGAGAGAGAGAGAGAAAGGGGGAGAGGGAGAGGGAGAGAGAGGGAGGGAGAGAGGAGAGAGAGAGAGAGAAAGAGAAAGAGGGAGAGAGAGAGGGGGAGAGAGGGAGAGAGAAGGGAGAGAGAGAGGAGAGAGAGATGGAGAGAGAGAGAGAGGGGGAGAGAGAGGGAGAGAGAAAGGGAGAGGAGAGGGAGAGAGAAAGGGAGAGAAAGAGAGAGAGGAGAGGGAGAGGGAGAGAGAGGGAGGGAGAGAGGAGAGAGAGAGAGAGAAAGAGGGAGAGAGAGAGGGGGAGAGAGGGAGAGAGAAGGGAGAGAGATGGAGAGAGAGAGAAAGAGGGAGAGAGAGAGGGGGAGAGAGGGAGAGAGAAGGGAGAGAGATGGAGAGAGAGAGAGAGGGGGAGAGAAAGGGAGAGAAAGAGAGAGAGGGAGAGAGAGGGAGAGAGAGAGGAGTATGAATTGTTCTCTACAAATAAACGTACCTGGCTTTGCCTTTGTAGGATCGGTTCCGCTGCTAGACATAACCTGAGCCTGACTCGTCTCTACCGTCGGCTTTGAGTTGAGCAAATGAAACATATTATTCATGCACTTTTTATACGTCGGTCACTTCACTACGGCCTTTTTTCTGTCCACTTAAACACTCGGCCCGGCTTTATCTCCACTGGACTTAAACTCAGCGTCCGAAGGCAGTTCTTTCTGATTTCCGTTATTTGATCGATTTGCGTGACAGAAAAAGCGTTTGCGTGACTTCCTCCCCGTCGGGAACGGGGGAACAGGAAGTGGCGCCGGTCCTCACCTGTCGCAGTGGTTGCACTTGAAGGGCTTGGCTCCGGTGTGTTTGCGGTAATGTCGCGTCAACTCGTCGCTGCGAGCGAAGCGCCACTCGCAGCCCTCCCACGAGCACTTGTACGGCTTCTCTCCTGCAACAGAGACGAGGGGGGGGGGGGTTAACCAAGTGTCCCGTTAACAGAATCCTTTGGTCTTTCTTTTTACCTCTGCTGATGCTTTTGTAACCTTTCCCCCACAAACACAAGCACTCGGGAAAACAGCCAACACACTTCATTAGCCCTTAATGAAGTCTGCATGCTAATTTCAGCAGTAAATTTACCCTGAAATTAACTGGTTTGTGCCCGAGGACGCGGATTAGGGATGGAAGTGGTGGAGTAATAGCCCCCGTTTAACAGATGGGGCAGAGGCGGCCTATTGTTCACCGGTCATTTACATGAACTGAGGGAAAGGGAAAAAAGGTTTTTAATTTTCCAACATATCCAGTCGTGTGATACCAAGCTTCACTTCACTCCCATGTTTGTGTTTCATCCTCATTTGTCTGTGTTTACTCCTGCGTCCTATTTAAGAAAAGAAAAGTGCATATTCATTACAGAACAAAGCTGTGCTGGCAGTATTACGTGAGGGATAATGTATAGAACGCTGGTCATTATCGGGAAAATAAGTTGTTTCGCCATGAAGGTACATCATTTTCCCGATAATGACCGGCGTTCTATACATTATCCCGCTTATCATACGGCTATTTGCCAACTGTACACACACAAATAAACTTCAGACACTTTTATAAAGGCAGAAAGGTTTATTTAATGATTTCCGCAGCAAAGTTCCCAAACGTTTGTGCATTGCTTGGCAACGTTTGTTGATTCCAGGCAGTGTGGCTAGGCTAGTAGCAGCTAGGCTAGCTACGTATTGCTAGCCTAGCTACTTAGTTGAAGGTGCAGTTGGAGGAATGGTGGCTAATCTCAGGGAAAGTTGGACTCCCGTTAACTTCACGAGCGATTCCCCCAACTTCTCTCGCAGGGACGGGGACAGAGACGGTGTCCGATACTATTATGAAAGAGCTGACAAGCACGAACTCCGTTGCCATTGGCTGCGATCATTATTTTTTTCTATCAGAAAATAATGGCCGGTAGAACGTTGGAAAATCACCAGAGCCGTGGGAACTTATTTTGGTTAGGGGGGCTGAGGGACACGACTGCCCCCCAAAAATGCTTTTTCTGTGCTTGTTTCATATTTAATAATGAAACTTGCAATACACAAACTATCCACTAGGGGGTGCTGCAGCACTCTCAGCACCCTGGGTTCCCACGGCCTTGAAAATCACATTCAAGTCAATGGAGCGTTCTACTTGCATTGTGAAGGGCCGTATAATAAAATGAGTTACGGTCCAAGTGTCAAAGTGTCAAGCACCGTTTATCCATGTATCGGGGCTAAAGCTACATCGCGTAACATTCCACACAATAATACATATTTTTATTGTTGAAAAATACCTAAAGAATGTGAGCGGCTCACGTCTCCTCAGACCTGACTGTAACTTTATGTTGTTGTTGATAAAACCCAGAGACTCAACAATATTATCCAAAATGTTACACCATCTTTCAGAAATCGTTTGTCCCATTTATGTTGGAATCTTCTTCCCATGCTCTGATTTTATTCCGTCGACTCGAAAATATGAGAAATAGGTTTGTCAGTCTGGTCAGGGGATTCTGACCATGAGCCTAGATCACAATCTGGAGATGGACCCCGTGTGCTGCACTAACGTCGCCCCCGAGGCATCGAAGGGTGGAGTAAATTCAAACGAAGTCAAGATGACCCTATAAAGTCTTTGCATCAGTTAAATCCAAGGGTCTGTGGCAATGTGACAGGATTTTAACTTTGTGCTAGATTAGTTTAAATGTCTCAATTCGAGCATAATAATTGTTTTGACTAGTTAATATTTAGTTGAGCGTTTCACATGTTCTGAGATGTTTCTGACTTGATTCAATACATTTCGTCTTGATTTTAGGTCATTCTCTTTTTGCCAATGGGGTAAGAAAATTAGAACCAGTGTGAAATGTCATCAAACTAGCAAAGTCAACTTGGTCAGATCAGGAAGAAAAGTCTAAATGACAGAATACAAGATTCAACTCGTCTAAGCTCAGCTAAGAACAGATCTCAGTGTGGAAAAAGGGTGGCCTGTTCCTTTAAATGTCTCAATTCGAGCATAATAATCCGAATTTGAGTTGTTTTGACTAGTTAATATTTAGTTTTAGATTATTTCACATATTCTGAGATGTTCCTGACTTGATTCAGGACATTTCGTCTTGATTTGAGGTCATTCTCTTTTTGCCAATGGGGTAAGAAAATCGAACTAGCAAAGTCAACTTGGTCAGATCAGGAACAAAGTCTAAATGAGAGAAAACAAGATAAAGTCAAGTCGTTTAAAGGAGCAGGCCACTGTTTTTCCATACTGGGATCATGTTCTTACCTGAGCTTAGACGAGTTGATACGTTCCTGTCTGGTCTTTGTGCGTGCGCTCAGTCACGCAAAAAGACCAAAGATGTTGTTAGCATTTGGCCTCTCCCAGTATATTCCTATGGTTCCAAACGGGGCAGACAGGTACGTATCAACTCGTCTAAGCTCAGGAACTTATCACGTATGGAAAAACGGTGGCCTGTTCCTTTAAGTGAATGCTTGTTGATATTCACTTTTTTATCAGGTATCGTAATACTTTTTAATCCTGCATCCTCTAAACATATCACTGATCATAATTACTAATAGCAATAGAGTCTCACTGAAGAAAGTTACGGTGACACTGGTAACTTTGCGTCGTAGTTTTGACTTTCTGACCCCAAAACCAAAACACACTTCGGCAGTTCTCCAGCTGCGACTCCCAGATATTTTTGGACCGTCTCCCTGACAGGACGAGTCACACAGACACTTACATTAACAGACTCAGAGGTTACAAATTCACGGAGTGCACACATAACCCCCCCCCCCCCCCAAAAAAAAAAACAGCTTTCCACAAAGTAAAAAAATAAATAATGGGAAAACTTTCTAAACCAAGACGCTGGAAGTGTGTGACTTTGCGAGCGAGCCGGTGTGAAGTCGACGGCGACTGACCTTCACAGACTGGAGTCATTTTTTTATTTTTTTGAGTGATGTTTTAAAGACGCAGCGAGCGGCCGGTGATGCAACGACAGGTAAACGCGCTCGGCAGGACGGGCCCGCAGAGGAATACGCTGTCTGCTTCATTTCATTCACTTCAGAGATAGAGAGAGTGTTTCTTTTAAGACATCACTCTTTCATCCTCTCTCTCCCGCTCCCCACACGACAACGCCAGTAAGTCTCCCTCAGCACAGCGGCACCAGATGAGCCTGAGAGTCTGTATTTAAATGAATCCGGCTCAAGGGGGGGGGGGGGGGGAGGCTGGGACTTTTAACAGCTGGAAAAATGTTATTAAGTTGTAAGACCTTGTGTCACGTAGCTATTTTGTCAGTCTTAAAACTCCTCTAGGGAAGTGATTGCTATTTTGAGTAAGTTCCCCGTCCTCTCTTGTGTCCACCTGTCCTTCACTGCCACTGGGGGGAAACACGTCGGGAGCGACGTGTTTCTTGAGCGCTAGGCTAGTGCTAGGCTAGCGCATTGCTATGGTAACAGTTAGCCTGCATTAGAAACAGTCTGGCCCGCTCCACAGTGCACCTGAGGCAAATCACTTATAACACCAGACTAACCATATAAATGTCTGTGTCCATAGAGTCATTTTAGAAATATGACTGACCTTGCATCACATGAATTGTCACATTTTGAGGGAATATTTTCTCGCAGATCACTCCGCCGCTGAGTTAGCTTACAACCACGAAGCTGACGCTGTTCAGATATAAGTTATTTTAAATTCGACACAGACGTTTATATCGTTAGTCTGGTGTTATAAGTGATTTACCTCAGGTGCACTGTGGAGCGGGTCAGACTGTTTTTAATGCAGGCTAGCTGATACCGTAGAAATGCGCTAGCCTAGCACTAGCCTAGCGCCACGAAACTCTTCAAATATAAGGACTGCATGAATTAAAAAAAATAACATCTCCAGAAATCAACAACACTCTGGATAACTAGGAAATGAGGCCCTATGTCAAACATCCTGAAATATCCCTTTAAGCTTAGCAAAAGATGGAGAGATTCCATTAAATGGAAATGAATTTTTGATGATGAGGAGAGTATTTCCTGGATACAAGGCCGCTGAGAGCCATTTTCATGCAGAGAAGAAGTGATGAACCCCAGTTTCTCTGCTCTGCCCCTGCTCAGACGTGTCTTCCCGTTCTGCGCCTTTT
The DNA here is from genome assembly GCA_021464625.1 of Proterorhinus semilunaris. Lineage (NCBI taxonomy): Eukaryota > Metazoa > Chordata > Actinopteri > Gobiiformes > Gobiidae > Proterorhinus > Proterorhinus semilunaris. Next base: position 6,116,805 of record CM038353.1, on the reverse strand, counting down.
TTTCTCTCATGCCGCTGTGAGCACGGGCTCCAGAGAACAGGACATCTGAACTTACATTTGTTCGTGAATGTACTATGTTTGTATGAGCCGCCCGTGCGTGAAGTCTCCTCTAATCACAGGGATCGCTACATGCCTTGTATCATCGCACTGGCCACATTTCTATGGCTCTTCTTCTCAACGTTCTCATTGAATACGGGCCGGGTTTTTATGTCAGCGGTGTCCGGGCAGGCCTGAGCCAATTTGGCGCCCTACGCAAGATTGAGTTGTTGCGTCCCTACACACACCACCAAAAAAAAAGTATTCATTTCCATTTAATATTTCTGTGTGTTTCTCTGGCGCACATGCACAAAGCCTTTCTCTATCCCAGTTCTTTTGTACACACTTTGGATATGGAAAAGGCTAGTTTTATTTTATTTTACTATGATTATCATTGTTACATCATTGTTAGGTGGCACAGCGGTTAGCGCTCGTGCTTCACAGCTAGAAGGTCCGGGTTCGATTCCCACCTGGACGGGGCCTTTCTGTGTGGAGTTTGCATGTTCTCCCCGTGTCTGCGTAGGTTTCCTCCGGGTACTCCGGTTTCCCCTATCACTAAAAACATGTACAATAGGCCAGGATGATTTTGAGAGTGTGCATGTGGGACAACGGATGGAAATTAGCCCAAGGCTACAATCCGGTGTGGCTTGTTTACATGCATGAGACCCATGTATGTTCATTAACATGCACTGTCCCGGCCAAATAAACCAATCTACTACACCCCTCCTGGAACCGCCACCTTAACGAGGTGGAGGGGTTTGATCACACGAATGATCCTGGAGCTCTGTTGTCGGGGGCTTCGTGCCCCTGGTAGGGTCTCCCAGGGCAAACAGGTCCTAGGTGACGGGTCAGACAAAGAGCGGTTCAGAAGCCCCTTATGAGAGACCAGCAGGCCCGGTTAGAACCATGAGGCCGTCCTTCTGTGGACCCACCACCTGCAGGGGCGCCATAGGGGCTGGTGCAATGTGATTTGGGCAGCTGGCAACGGACAAGTGGAAGAAGATGGATGGATGGATCATTGTTATATTATCTCATGATTATCTATTCATTAAAAAAAGAAAAAAATCTATAAACAGTTATACTGGAGGAGGAACCTTTACTTCTGAAGTAACTTTACGAACGTTCACCGCGATGTTGCACGGCTCCCCGGAGGCGCAGAAGGACCAGGGAGGTCGCGTTTGAAAAATTGAAATCTCTAGTTTCCAATACAAAGAACCCTTTCTGTTCCAAAGTTATGTTCGCAATCGGAGATGTTATAGATGGCGGGAGCATGCGGTTCACAATTTAAGGTGCAATCCGGCGCCCCCTGCAGCAGACGCCTGTGCCCTGCGCTGCGTTAATAAAACAGCGCCGCAAATACTGTAACGATGCCGTTCGATTCCACACAATGGTCTCAGCTTTCTAAGAGCAAAGATCACTCAAAGATGCGCGTGTGGGTCGTAACACAACTCCAGGTATGTGTCGATGAGAGTGCAATAAAGTAAAAACCCGGAGTCGTATTTTGCTGAAGCGCTCTGATCTGTATTCCCTGGATTTTCTTGCATCATAGAGGGAGAAAAAACCTGAACTTTTGACAAATATCCCATAGCTTTCTATACCTTTATTTGGTTTATTCGCTGGGGACAGACACAAACACATCCTTTCCAGGCCAGTCTCTCTCTCCGCACATACTCAAATATAAAAGAGCGGAGGTGGAGGGAGTGAGCGGGCCGGGCGCCGCCGTTCCTCCCAGTGTGATCGTAACACGCCGCCGCGCTCCGCTTTAATTGGTCTAATCCTCTTTTTGGGTTTTATGAGCATAAATGATTGAACACTTGTAACTGGGATTATACACGACGGAGCAGCGACAGGCGGAGCAGCTTTACATCTCGACTGAGGTTACGGACGCCGCTGAGGGCCTAAAAGAAACCCCCGCATTTGTGCTCCGCTTGTTTCTGGTATATCTCGTGGTTATTTCAAACACGCACGTTTGGTTGTAACATGTAATTATTCTAAAGCGGCGTGTCCAGGGTTGTCCTCGGTTTTGTCCATTTGAAGTGGACCGGCTTCAAGATGGCCTTCTTTTAGGTAACTCAGTGTTGATATTTTAAGTTCTATTAATTTGAAATAATGTCTAAGTGAGGATAAGACGATAATAGGCTTCCTCCAAACGCAGTAACCTTTTGCAGGTCTTTGCGCTCTTTAAGTACAATCCCCCCTTTGAATCGCTTTCTGACGAATAAAAGTATCGAAAGCAGATACTGAATATATCTTTAGAGACCAAGTTCTGATGCCTGTTTGGTCCCGGGACAGCACTAAAGAGAGTGACTTGGTTTCACCTCAAATAAATGAAGCGGATCTAAAATAAATGGTCTTTTGTGGTGTCTTTACAAATATTTTAGCATCAAAAAAGTATTGTTCAGGTATCGGTATCGTAAACAAAGTATCGTTAAAGTGCCGGCAGTATCCAGCCTTAACTACGAGCTGCTTTTGAAGGAGCTTTTTCGAGAAGGATTAGAGGAGAAAAGACGTCACCTCCACAGGACGGCGCCAACTAACCCAAACGGGTGGTGGAGTTTACTAAAGGCGTCTTATTCAGATTCATTCAAATAGGTGTGGATAAAAGTGGAGGTGATGTCGTTTCCTGTGGGGGTGAGGAGCTCCACAGACCCCCCTGCCTTTTTCAGCTCCTGCTCAGGGGGCTGCGAACTAACAGCCCCCTGATACTTGGGCATAATTGACACAATGTCTGTATGGGTGGCCTTTACTTTCCATCACAGTGTCCTCTACTACGCTCCAGGACCAATTGTGTTTGAGGTTTCCTGGTGAGAGCACTGGAAACCTACTGGAAACTCTAAAAAAAAACAATTGATCCTGGAGCGTTGTAGAGGACACTGTGATGGGAGGTAAAGGCGCCGTAACCACCCATCCAGCCGCTGGGTCACTGATCATTTTCACATAAAAAAAGTTCCATTATGCACCTTTAAACCCATCCATCCATCCATCCATCTTCTTCCACTTGTCCAAATCACATTGCACCGGCCCCTATGGCGCCCCCTGCAGGTGGTGGGTCCACAGAAGGACGGCCTCATGGTTCTACCCGGGCCTGTCGGTCTCTCATAAGGGGCACCTTTAAACATGTGTTAAAAAACGCACAATCCAGCTGCTAATTTCAAGCCAGTGAGTCTCGGATGTGGATGGATGTTTTCGATACCAGTGCTTTAAACCGATACCTGTAATCTCTGTCAACTCGTTACTCGCTGTATTTCTTACTCACGGTGATGAAAAGTGCGATCTGGAGCCTTCGGACCCCGGCGCTACGAAAATCGCTAATCGCTAGTTAGCGCACACGCCACCGACAGAGTGGCTGGTGGGTTTCAGGGACTCGCCCCGGAGCTCCCCCTGGAGGCAGCATTCGGAGTGTAGTTTAGACCTCTACAAACAAGTCCTGGAGTGTATCAGAGCTCAACAATTCATTTTCAATTCAGCATTTTTAATATAAATTGCTCAATGCGCCGTCTACGTCCGCTCGTCTCCTCGCCGGCGGCAGCGACGACAGCTCAAACGTGGCATTTCATTACGAGCTAATACACGTTTATTACGCCGATATTGGGGACTGATTAAGCGTGTTACGGCGAGGTTTGTAATTAAAAAAGAGGGGGATTCGGGGGCGCGGAGGAGCGAGCAGTAACCGCGTTTAATAATGCGCCGTAATGTTTTTATGCCCCCCGTCTCTCAATGGGATCGGGACAAGCAATTATTCCACTTAATAGGCCGTAATGATGTCTCTGAAGCAGCTCGCCCCCATGAAGCAAACATATTACATTCCTCATATCGATGTAATGAGTCTATATATTCTTTAATCTTCTTTCATCGCCGACTTAACTGCCTTTGGAGTGTCCGGCGCCTCCTCTGCCTCTTAATGACCCGGGACGGAACATACGGGAAAGGTCGTCCCTGGATCTGAATTACCGTCGTGAATTATTAACTGTTACCAGGTTATTCCAGGTTGGCTCAACACGGAGTCCAGAGTCGTGTGGAGTTTGCCCCCGGCGAGCTTTAATACTGGTGCTAGAGACGGACCATCGAGCTATTCGGGACATGGGCAGTGTTTGACTCACAGTGGGAGAAATAGTTTGTAGTTTTTTTTTGTCCTGCGAGAACTTAAAGTGATAGTCTGTACGTTTGCAAAGTGAGGAAAGATAGAGGAAATCTGTAAATAATCAAACTCCTCCCCCTCCCTCCTGATTGGAGCTGGTTCAGAGGAACAGCTTGTCTCATTGGTCGACGCAGGAGGATACTAGACTCTGATTAGTTGCTGAGATCTGGGAAGGAGGGACAAAAATATCATATACATATTTTACTTACTTAAAATGGTCGATTTCGCACATTTTATAAAATGTGTTAAAAACATTTAGACTTCCAGGACTATCACTTTAATAAGAGACTGTGACAAAGCGCTCGTTGTTTTAAAGGGCACTGTTCGTAGCAGACCGTCTTTTCCCTAAGCGACCTCAGTCCAGGGACAAAGCACTGGCGCCAGTCCCGTCTTAAGAGGGGGCAAATGAAACCCCCGAGAGGCACAATTACTAAACATACACGCCACTGTTTTTGGAGCATGTTTTGAATAAACAGAGGCGGCTCGGTCGGAGCTGTGGGCGCTTCCACTAAAAACACACACGAACAAATACGCCTTTTCCTGCGACTTCAGCGCTTTGTAGTAAAACACAGATTGCTTGTTACCCCGGCCCACACCTGTCACTGCCTTTGCTTAAAGAGGCTCACGGGCCGAGAGGGATGGAGAGAGAGAGAGAGAGAGAGAGAGAGAGACAGAGAGGGAGAGACAGAGAGAGAGAGAGAGAGAGACAGAGAGAGAGAGACAGAGAGAGAGAGAGAAACAGAGAGAGAGAGAGAGGGGAGGGAGAGAGAGAGAGAGAAAGAGAGAGAAAGAGAGGACAGAGAGGTGAGACAGATAGAGTTAGAGAGAGAGAGGGAGAGAGACCAGAGAGAGAGAGAGAGAGACAGAGAGAGAGAGAGAGAGAGAGAGAGAGAGAGAGAGAGAGAGAGAGAACAGAGAGAGAGAGAGAGAGAGAGAGAGAGTGAGACAGAGAGAGGAGGGAGAGAGAACAGAGAGAGAGAGAGAGAGAGAGAACAGAGAGAGAGAGAGAGAGAGAGAGAGACAGAGAGAGAAACAGAGAGAGAGAGAGAGAACAGAGAGAGAGAGAGAGAGAGAACAGAGAGAGAGAGGAGAGAGAACAGAGAGAGAGAGAGGGAGAGAGAGAGAGAGAGAGAGCAGAGAGAGAGAGAGAGAGAGACAGAGAGAGAGAGAGGGAGAACAGAGAGAGAGAGAGAGAGAGAGAGAGAGAGACAGAGAGAGAGAGAGATAGAGACAGAGAGAGAGAGAGGGAGAACAGAGAGAGAGAGAGAGAGAGAGAGAGAGACAGAGAGAGAGAGAGATAGAGACAGAGAGAGAGAGAGACAGAGAGAGAGAGAGAGAGAGAGAGAGAGAGAGAGAGAGAGAGAACAAGAGAGAGAGAGAGAGAGAGAGAGAGAGAGAGAGAACAGAGAGAGAGAGAGAGAGAGAGAGAGAGACAGAGAGAGACAGAGAGTGAGACAGAGAGAGAAACAGAGAGAGAGAGAGAGACAGAGAGAGAGGGAGAGAGAAACAGAGAGAGAGAGAGAGAGAGAGAGACAGAGAGAGACAGAGAGTGAGACAGAGAGAGAGAGAGAGAGAGAGACAGAGAGAGACAGAGAGTGAGACAGAGAGAGAAAACAGAGAGAGAGAGAGAGACAGAGAGAGAGGGAGAGAGAACAGAGAGACAGAGAGAGACAGAGAGAGACAGAGAGACAGAGGTAGAGAGGGAGAGAGACAGAGAGAGAGAGAGAGACAGATAGAGAGTTAGAGATAGAGAGGAGAGAGACAGATAGAGAGACAGAGAGACAGAGATAGAGAGGGAGAGAGACAGATAGAGAGACAGAGAGACAGAGATAGAGAGGGAGAGAGACACATTGCACAGGCCGGTAGATCAGGCCCTGGATCTTTTTACAGAAACGTACTGAAACACAGCGAGTCTTTGCTCAAATGGAAAAGTCCGAGAGGGTCCGCGTCTGCAGGAGCCGCTCGAGTGGAACGAAAACCTCATTTGGAGAAATCTGGCCCTAAACCTTTGTTTGTATATTTTTCCGATTTTCCCCGCGGCTGTTTCAAAGAAATGAAATAAAGTAAGTTTTGTCATTTTTTTTATACTCTGAGATTAAAACTAAGACGTTAAAGGGGATAACTAACCTCTCGCCTTAAAATGAAATGAAAATGGACCAGGAGAGACGTTTTCAGACGTTCTCGCCACACAATGGAGACGCACTGGAGCCACAGTTTGGACGAGTGATGTCACACTCCCCAACTCCAAACCCCAGTCCCCTCGTAAGTCCCGCTCCAGACCTGACCCCCCCCCCCCCCTCTCTCTCTCTCTCCCTCGCTCCTGTCTGCGCCTCCGCTTCTGTTACCTAGCAACTGCCTCCCTCTGCTCCCTGATTGGTCCGCGGCCCTCCCCCCCTCCGCTCAGTTGCTATAGGAGACTTTCGAACACATCCCGGCTTGTTTTACAGTCCAGAATTTGATAATGGCACATTTCAAAATGGAAGGCAAGGTCAGCGCCGCGTTAGCGCCAGAGCGCCTACAGGGTTTCGCTCACTCCACAGAACGGGGCAGCAATTTGTCAGAGGAATCTTTTTTTTAATGATTTTTTGGCTCGTGTGGGCTTCATTCAACGGGACGGGAGCGAGTCTTTTCCCAAATGACATTTTCACTATTATAAATGCGCTTTACGAGCTAAACATATTATTGTGCTAATTGTTTCCGTTTCTGGAAAGGAAAAAAGTTTGAGCTCGCAAGATGTAAAGGGAAAAATCCACAATCTCAGTCTGACTATTTTACGTTGGGACTTGATCCGTGTCTCCCTTAATGTCAGAATATTTTTATTTTTATTCAT